>VWZX01007361.1:0-36520 GCA_013399015.1 Galbula dea | reverse complement strand
CAGAAGAGCTTGCCAAGCCACTCTCCATCATCTACCAACAGTCCTGGCTCTCTGGGGAGGTCCCAGATGATTGGAAGTTGGCAAATGTCAATCCAATCCAGAAAAAGGGCTGCAAGGAGGACCTGGGCAACTATAGGCCTGTCAGCCTGACCTCAGTGCCTGGCAAGGCTATGGAACAGATCATCCCGAGTACAATCACACAGCGCCTTCAGGATGGACATGGGATCTGACCCAGCCAGCGTGGCTTTGTGAGGGGCAGGTCCTGTCTGTCCAACCTGATCTCCTTTTATGATCAGGTAACCCGCCTGGTGGATGAAGGGAAGGCTGTGGATGTAGTCTATCTGGACTTCAGCAAAGCCTTTGACACTGTCTCGCGTGGCATGCTCCTGAATAAACTGGTAGCCCATGGCTTGGACAGGTGCACTCTCAACTGGGTTAAGAACTGGCTGGATGGCCGGGCCCAGAGCGTGCTGATGAATGGGGCTGCGTCGATCTGGCGGCCAGTCACCAGTTGTGTCCCTCAGGGATCAGTGTTGGGTCCAGTTCTATTTAACATCTTCATCAGTGATTTGGATGAGGGGATTGAGTCCATCATGAGTAAATTTGCAGATGACACCAAGTTGGGAGGGAGTGTTGACCTGCTGGAAGGCAGGAGGGCTCTGCAGAGGGACCTTGGTAGGCTGGAGAGATGGGCTGATTCCAACAGGATGAAGTTCAACAAGGCTAAGTGCCGGGTCCTGCACTTTAGCCACAACAACCCCATGCAGCGCTACAGGCTGGGGACAGAGTGGCTGGAGAGCAGTCAGGTGGAAAGGGTCCTGGGGGTGCTGATAGACAGGAGGCTAAACATGAGCCAGCAGTGTGCCCAGGTGGCCAAGAAGGCCAATGGCATCCTGGCCTGTATCAAGAATAGTGTGGCCAGCAGGACGAGGGAAGTGATCCTTCCCCTGTACTCGGCACTGGTGAGGCCACACCTTGAGTATTGTGTTCAGTTCTGGGCCCCTCAGTTCAAGAAAGATATTGAGGTGCTGGAGCGGGTCCAGAGAAGAGCAACGAAGCTGGTGAAGGGACTTGAGCACAAGTTCTATGAAGAGAGGCTGAGGGAGCTGGGGTTGTTTAGCCTGGAGAAGGGGAGGCTCGGGTGTGGCCTCATCACTCTCTACAACTATCTGAAAGAAGGTTGTAGTCAGGTGGGGGTTGGTCTCTTCTGCCAGGCAACCAGCAAGAGAACAAGAGAACACGAGCTTAGGCTCTGCCAGGGAAGGTTTAGGCTGGATATCAGAAAAAAGTTCTTTACAGAGCGAGTAATCAGGCATTGGAATGGCCTGCCCAGAGAGGTGGTGGATTCACCATCCCTGGAGGTTTTTAAAATAAGACTGCATGTGGCACTTAGTACCATGATCTGGTAATCATGATAGTGTAGTATTAAGGGTTGGACTTGATGATCTTGGAGGTCTCTTCCAACCCAGATAATTCTGTGATTCTGTGATTCCAGCTGTAAATTCAGGGTTAAATGTAGTTCTTATGATGCCTTTAGGTGCAAACTCCTTTGATGCATTATTTGCTGCAAACAACCATCTTGGTTTGATGTACAGTCTCTTGTTCCTTTGTACAATATCAAGTAATACCCATGCAGATTTATTGCCAGGTAACTTCCACTACTAGCAGTGAGTACTGGGAGCTATTGTGCAGGCTGTGCTGAAGTCAGCAATTCCTATTGTAATCTTCCTCAGTAATGTGCACTCCTTGGACAAAAGGTAAATTGCAGGAGAGGATTTCTAATTTTTATCTGGCTAGTCTTCTGACACCATGCTGGGCTCTGTGTTTGCCCTTTCTTTCTCTCTTGAGACAGCAGCAGCTGTCATCTGCGTATGGCTTGAAATAGCTTGTGTGTGTTTGGCTGGTGCACATTGTGTTCTGTGGCAATGCTTACTGTAGGTTGCAAGCTTTTGGGGCAGTGGAAGTCTCTCTGGGAAATACCTGCAGCCATNAATTTAGTATTAATAATTAATAAACACAGATATTTGATACTAATAACTAGTAATGGCTTCATTGCCTTGTAGATAAGATTTTCCTACAGGAGGAAGTTGCTTGTCTCGCTTTATAACACCAGGGGCAGACAATTCAGTGAGTCCTAAGAGACAGCCTAGTGGTCAAAGCCCCATTGTTTCAGACNTATTGTGCAGGCTGTGCTGAAGTCAGCAATTCCTATTGTAATCTTCCTCAGTAATGTGCACTCCTTGGACAAAAGGTAAATTGCAGGAGAGGATTTCTAATTTTTATCTGGCTAGTCTTCTGACACCATGCTGGGCTCTGTGTTTGCCCTTTCTTTCTCTCTTGAGACAGCAGCAGCTGTCATCTGCGTATGGCTTGAAATAGCTTGTGTGTGTTTGGCTGGTGCACATTGTGTTCTGTGGCAATGCTTACTGTAGGTTGCAAGCTTTTGGGGCAGTGGAAGTCTCTCTGGGAAATACCTGCAGCCATGGATTTTTTTGTTTCCTTTGTTGAGGATCTGTAGTCATATAAATAGTTATAGCATACTGTGGAGGGCACAGTGCAGAATGGTTGTGATTTTTATTCCTAACCATAGCTTTTGAAACATGCTCATGTGCTTTCATGCTAAAATTTGTTACTACCTAAGCATATTTTTAACAGTGAGTTAGTTTCCCCTGTGTTTTCTTTCAGAAAGAAATTTATATTTAATAATAATTTATATATTATCTGTATCTATTCTTACTTTTATCTATTGTTGCCATTGAAGAGTTGAAATTTAGTATTAATAATTAATAAACACAGATATTTGATACTAATAACTAGTAATGGCTTCATTGCCTTGTAGATAAGATTTTCCTACAGGAGGAAGTTGCTTGTCTCGCTTTATAACACCAGGGGCAGACAATTCAGTGAGTCCTAAGAGACAGCCTAGTGGTCAAAGCCCCATTGTTTCAGACACTGTAAATGTAAAGGAAAACGTTTTTGATTTCTGTCCCAAAGAGCTGAGCGCTTTCTTGAGAACTCTATGAGTACTTCCAAGAACAAACTTGATGCATACTCTCCCGTGTGAAAGAAGTGACTGTGGATTACATAAACTGATATTCCCAGTCTGCCAAGGAGCGAATATGTTCCCTCATTCCTGCTGTCATATGTCTATACAGCCTTCATTGGCTGGCAGCGAGGGAAGCTGGAGTTTGGCTCTTGTAGGCCCCAGAAACATGCTGTGTCTGCATTTCTATTAAAAATACATTACAAAGTGTTTTTTGAGAGAATGTCAAATATGCTTTGCTTGGATAGTAACTAATATATAAAGTACAAATTATTTAAATACAAATATTTGTAGCTTGTGTATGCTTTTAATGGTTATTTGAAAGAACAAACAAAAAACCAAAGCAAAACCAGTTTCATAAACTACCCTCCTTCCCCAGATTTTTTAAGAAAGCATACCCAGTTTGCATCTGAAATGCCAAACTCTTGCAATGTAGATGGTATCTAACAGGTATTCAACCAGAGGATACTTTATTTTTTCTTCCATTTAGAAGATGTTATACAGGGAGCTGTAATAATTCCAATCAATATCTTATAAAAGGAATTTTTACATGCTCAGATGGCAAACAGTAATGTTAAGGATTTCTTCCTTACTGCATGCCCAGTGCTGCTGTCTAGCACAGACTTGATACATGCTTTTTTGGTGCGTGGTTTTGGCTATTAACTGTACTAGAAATGCTTGTAGGTGGACCTTATATCCACAGTTATTTTCACAAGGTAGTGAAGTTCTAACAAAATACTGACCTGTGCAGTACCAATTTTAGAACAAGAGACCATTTTACCTCAGTAATTCATGTGCCAAAAACCATCTTTCCCTTTTCCCTTCTCTCTGAGCCAGTGCTAGCAATGCTGCCCCAGCACAATTCCCCTCCCATAGTTGTTGGGGGAGTGCTGGTTCCCACACTCCTCCTCTGCGCTGGCAGAAGTGGGGCTAGCAATCAGCATGTGCTTCTTTCAAGGAGTTGTTCTGCTTTGGCTAATTCAGTAGACCCGCTGTCAAATACAGTTCAAGGATTAACCACTTGCTTGTGTTGGTGTCCTAGCTACAAACATAATCAGGTGTGCAAAATATAGGGAGCCCTTATTTGTTTGTTTTAATATTTTGTATTTTCCAAGTTTAACTGTTAGACACAAAATCTTACTAGTTAGGTATGTATGAATAAATAAGGGAGGTTTGTATTGTAAAAAAAGCAAAGTTATAAGACACTGTTGACTCCTTGTATCTTCAAAGTGTGCATCATTGTCAAGACAGTGCCGAGGCTTAAGGTTTCCCATGATGGAATTTAATAGCAAAAGATTTGAAAGATTTGTCTGTTTGTACCATCTGTCTAATAATCATAATTCTGTTTCATTTATTTTGAGGTGAAATAGATGAAAACATCGTTGTCAGATTTTCTTTAATCCTGTCTACTTCGTAATACATTTCGGGCACAGAGTAGTGGGTAGGATAGAAAGCTGAAAGAGACTGTAATAAGTAGGAAATAACATTGATTTTATTTTCAAGAAAAATTAATTGAAATATGTAAAAAGATTTTTATATCCCAAATTATTTTCTATAATAAATATTGTTTAGTTTGGGAGACTATCTTTAATCTTTCAAAATGTTTCATAATCTGTATTATGTACTAACTGAAAAGTACTGGTGCTGTTTCACTGGGACAAAAATAAACAAGGTAAAGGCAAAAGATGAGTCTTTTCAAACGCCTAGTTCAGTCTAGCTCTAAAAATAGTACTGAAGTATGGCAATATAGGAATGTCTTGTCTTCTCTTTAGATCACGGACAGATTTTTAGTCTGTTGGTTGTTCTTTCCCTGATGTTTATGAAAGTAGTTTGATTTTTAAATGAAATCTGAATTTATTTGAACTGGGGTTTGGTTAGCAAGGAAATGCATTCTGTTTTCAAAAATAGTTCTTTTTGTTGAATGAATTTCTAAAATTTAGGTCAGTGTAATGTATGTATTGTATACAGGAACTATTCAAGGAGAACAAGTTTTATTAATGTCTTTCATCTTTCTGACAGGTTGTGAAGATGAGAAAAGATGTGAAGAAGGCCAGAGTCCTGACTATTCGCAGGCTAACCAGACACATTGGGAAATTAAAGTTGAAAAAGTCAGTTTTCAGTATCAGCATTATTATTTGTGCTTATAAATCTTCCCTTGTTTTTCCAGAAACACAAAATTGGGAGAAACATGGGTTACATTTAAAACTTAACTCTCTAATGCATATATTCTATTTCTCTTATTCTTACCTCACTTTGGATAGACTAAAAAAATGAAAAGCAAGTTTCATAAAGCAGAATTAGAATCACATTTTTATAAAGGAATTTAGTGTATTGGAAGCTAATCCAAATCACTTACAGATCTTTTACAGCGCTTTTAAGTGTCAAACTTGATCTTTCAGGTTATTCTGCCTTTGAATGTATGCTGTGCAATATTTTCTCACTGCATTTGTATGCAAGGTTCTATAGCAAAAAATACTGTTCAATTTGCATAAATATACTGGTCATACTGTATTTTTAGTAATTGGTATTAACTATTTACTTAAATATTAAGACAACATTTTGAAAATTAACTTCTTTAAAATGACTGCCCCTAGGTAACTTAGAATGCATTTGAGATGCTGTAAGATGTTTCTGTTAGTATGTTCAAAATGTAAACTGACCGTACTCTTCCACAGTTTTAGCAAATAGTGCCCCGATGAAGTCGTCTTCTTTTGTATTGAAGTATTACAGATCTTAAAATGTAATTACATTTGAGATAGTAGCGTCTCCTATGTATTGTTGATAGAAATTAAAGTTACTGTTTTCTAAGAATGTTGTCTTCCTCATTATTCTGGGAAATCCTCAGTGGTTTTTTCCTCTGTTAGGTAAGCAGAAGCATGAGATTATGTTCAGCTCCTGCTAAAACGTTCATTTAACAGCAAGGGAATATGTTCATGGTCACATTTGTGATGTTTGTATTTTACTACTTAGTGTTAGCTCAGAGGGAAGTAAACTGAACAAACCCCAGACTTCTTTTCATAAATACAAACTTCATTTGCAGGGGTTCAGAAGACTTAAAATTGAAGAACCAAAAACGAGTTGAGAGATTAATAGAAGAAATCCATGCCATGAAGGTAATAGAAATTTATTTAATATTTCTTTAATTATAAGAATTTCTGTTATTTAGATGTTTATTTAAGTATAATATTTAAATATTGGAAGCAATTGATTTTAGTAACAAAAAGCTTTGTCCGTATTTTGGGACTGAATTACTGAAGCTTGACTGAAATACTTGCAGAGTCAGCTTGTTCATTACTGTAACGCAGTCAGAAAAGTATGAATAGTTGCATATTTTCACACTGGTTTGCTGCATCTGCTAAAGTTTGAGTCTAGTTTGAGTTTTAAATTTGTTGCATTAAACATGAATTTGTTTAGAAATGCATAGTGCTTGAAGGTTTCACTGTAACTGTTAGAAGTGCAGAAATTAAAGTTCTTATGCCACTGAGGAGTATGGAAGGCATTTTGTGTGCCTGATAATATGGTATCCTCATTGTCAGTTCTCTTAGCTTTAAGTATGATGCAACTTGTATTTTACTTTCAACTTCAAAGTTCTGTAGTCATTTGAAATTTTAGGTGCAAGGGACTGGTTATCCTTGAGTCAGACGTTTTTTGTTAATCTTAAACCTTGATGTCAGTTGATAGAGTTTTTGTATCTTATACGTTATGACATATCAGCAGATGCTTCAGAAATTTTATAGCTTCATAATGTTTTATACTAGTCGTACCTTAATTTTAAGTAATGCTGCTTAAGATTATGTGTGTTGAAGTGAGGAACAAATTCCAGTCATAAGGATTGAGCACAAGGGTCCTATTTAGATCAGGGGAGCTGCTTTTACATAAAATGTCTGTTTTCTATGTTTTTCCTTGATGAATGTAGTGATTCGGTCACCTTTACTATTGTCTATTTGGGGTTTGTTTGTTTCGGCTTTTTTCTTTTTACCTTTCTCTCTTTTTTGTTTTCTTTCATCATCCTTGCACAGATCTTAGTCTTTAAAAAAGCTGATAACTGGAAGGCTTCACTGGTGTGCTTTGTGCCATATTCATCAAGTAGAATCGTAGGGGTTTTTAGTATAGTACTTACAGAACAAGAGTACTCGCAAATCACTAGAGGAGGAAAGAAAATGCATCTCATGATATTAAAGGATAAAGCACCGATGAAGCAACATGACAGTCATATTTAGGCATTCTACCTTTCTAACTTTCCATAAGTCTCAAACTTGGTCTTGGGAAGGCTTTTTTTTGAAAACAAAAACAGACCAGAAACATCTGCATGACTGTTGGAGCATGATGAGAATTTTGGAAACATCTGTCAGTTTCTAAGAGCATGTATCAAGCAATCAGAAAGGTTCAGCATTGAGCTCAGAAGCTCTTGTTTTATGGGGCTTCGGTGAGTGGTCATAAGAGGGTTTCACTGCAAGATCCATGGTGCACACATGTCCCTGCATTCTGCTTTTCCTTTTAGGATTGGCTTGTGCAAACACCTTAATGGCTGCCTGCACTACAGATGGTTATTGGCCAAGTATGTTCAAGCTGTTTCTTCAGTTGTCATTAATGAGCGCAGGACTTGTAAATGCTAACTTTAAGAGCAATTGTCAAGGGAAGATAGATTTGTAATCTGGAGAGATGAAAGGAAACAAATTTACCTTTGAAATAGTCTATGCAAGGGGAGGAGTCTTCAAAGTGAGCAGCTGAGAAGAGGTTCCCCGGCCTCTCAAGCAAATAGCGAGTACCTGTGCATGGTTTTCTGAAATTGTGCTCTAAGTTATCTTTATTGTTAAAAAAATGCACCCTTATATTAATAATATTTTTATAGTGGAAAGGTTGGTTTTCTTCAGGTTTTTAATCTTCAAAAATCAACAAATAGACACTAGCTGTACAGTGTGTTTCTTAGAAGAAAGAAGAATTCCTGTTTCTTGTGAATTGCAGCTTATAAGGCACTGGTTGTTTACAGATTTTTTGCTGCTGGTGATTTCTACACTAAAAGAGCTTTTTAGAGTTGGTGTGGAAATGTTCTTCACTTGGCATGAAAGAGTAACAAGGCAGCCTTCACAGAAGTCGTTGATACTGTTTGAGATAGTGGGAGATTTTATTTTGATATAATGTTGCTCCCAGCAACCTTTTGTTTTAAAGTATTGATCATAAGACTAATAAAGAACTCTCTGCATAACTTGAATGAACATTTCAGAATTTCTAGGAAGGAATGAACAAAATAGAAATAGGTAATAGATAAATTGGTAAGTAGTCTGTGAAGTTGCAACTTGGCGCAGGCTTGTATTATCCAGATTATTTTAACAGTTTCAGCATTTGGATCTCAAATAGTTGTCAGAGGGGATGCAAATCGTTACAAAACTGATTATCTGACTGTGCAGAGTATAGGATACATGCAAAAATATTCCATAAACTTCTACTTAAACCTGGTTTATGTAAGAAAAAATTTCTACCTTCTCTTTTACTGAATGTCTAGTCTTGAGGAGTGTAGCAAGCTGCACAGAGAATTTCAACTGGAAAGGCAAAAAAATAATTAAACAGCCAAAGTGGTTTGGAGTTAGAAAGAGGATGTTACACTAGAGTCAGACAGAATGTGTATTTTCAGATTAAAGGATTTCTTGAGACAGCTCCTTACAGGTTCTAGAACTTCTTTATTGATTAGACAAAGACATGATGGGTTACTGTAGACTGAAGAAAATAAATCTTTGAAATAATAGGAAAGTAGTACAGGTTTTTTCTGAGTTTTTCCCAGTAGCCAAAACCAGCATACCTCTTTATAAATACACATTTTTCTTCCATCAGTCAAAACAGACCCAGACCACCTAACACCTGCCACATACCCAGGGATAAAAAAAAAAGCAGCCTTCTGAGAACTGGTGACATGAAGAGGGTTGGGACAAGAGGAGGATTCCATTTCAGAGGGAATATTTTTCAAGCTCAAGGAAGAGAGACTGAAATTCTGAGACCTTGACACGCTTGTCTGCCTCACAGGAGTTTTTAATGCAATAGCTTAGGTTTCTCTTACTCAGGAAAAAAATCTGAGGATTGACATCCTGCTAAGGAAGAATTCCATAACTTCCTAAGAATTACATTTCTACATTCAGCTGCCTGTAAACCCATAAGCCTTTTGTACCAGTTCCTTTGCTTGGGGAATCTGTTTCTTGGTCAGCACAATGTTGCAATATGGTTGCAGCCACTTTGTGGAACAACTATTGTTATGTTTTATCCAGACTGTCATAAAACAAACAAACAAAAAACCCCAAACAAACAAACAAATCAGTTGCCTTATGGTGCGCCTGTTCTTAGAGGCTAAATGCCTGCAGCTCAGCAGGACTTTTAAAAGCTGATGTCCTTCTGAATGCGACAAATGTGAACTTTGTTACAAGATCTTAATTTCTCTTTCTAGTGTGGATCTTTACGAATTTCAATCGTATGTTTATAGGAATTATAGCTATATTATATATAGCTTGCTATTATTTGATCACTAATTCATAGACTCATAGAATGGCATGGGTTAGAAGGCACTGCATAGGGATCTAGATAGATTAGAGGACTGGGCGGTCACAAATCATATGAAGTTTAACAAGGGCAAGTGCCGGGTTCTGCACTTGGGAAGGGGCAATCCAAAAACAACCTACCAATTGGGGAATGTGAGGCTGGAGGGATCTGGGAGTTTTGATTGACGATAAATTGAGTGTGAGTCAACAGTGTGCACTGGCAGGCAAAAAGGCCAACAGGATACTGGGGTGCATCAAGCATGCCATTGTTAGCCGATCGAGAGAGTTGCTAGTCCCAATTTACTTGGCGCTAGTGCAGCCCCACCTGGGGTATTGTGTACAGTTTTGGGCTCCACGATACAAGAAGGATATCAAATTGTTGGAAGCATCCAGAGGAGGGCCACAAGAATGGTGAAGCTCTTGGAGGGGAAAATTTATGAGGAAAGGCTGAAATCGCTTGGCCTCTTCAGCCTGGAGAGGAGGAGACTGAGGAGAGAGCTCATCGCCGTGTATAACTTACTTACCAGAGAGAGAGGGGTGGGTGCTGACCTCTTCTCTCTGGTGACCAGCGACAAGACCCAGGGTAATGGCATGAAGCTGTGCCAGGGGAGGTTTAGGCTGAGTATTAGAAAAAAGCCTCTTTACCCAGAGAGTTGTGGAGCACTGGAACAGGCTGCCCAGGGAGGCTGTCATGGCCCCAACTCTCACGGAGTTTAAGAGGCACTTGGACAATGCACTTAGCCACATGGCGTGACTTTGGGGTTATCCTGTGCCTATAGAAGTTGGGCTCGATCCTTGTGGGTCCCTTCCAACTCAGGACATTCTGTGATTCTGTGAAGGGACCTTAAAGATCATCTAGCTCCAGCCCCAGTGCCATGGGCAGGGATGCCACAATTCTTGGGGATAAGTCTTTCTTGTCTTCTAGTAGATGCAAAATTCCACTGTAAACACACTGTATCGTAAGAGTAGTACATAATTAGATGACCAGTTTTGAGGTTAAATACTGGGGGTTTGTTTGTTTTTTATATTCTGTACATACTGACATGTGCACAGTTCTGTATATTGAAAACCTAGGAAGTGCTGGTGCCAGGCTGTATTAAGAAACTTATTATTTGGGTTTGTGGACTAGACTATAGTACTGTGTTACTGTTGGAATAACATTAAATTTTTGACTCTGTATATTTTATTGTTAGAACTTCAGATATTCAAATTAACTTAATTGGCAAATACAATTAGTAATTCAAGCACAACAATCAGAAGTGAACATGGGAAATGAGAGCAGTTGAAAACTTCAGCTACATAAATGGCAGGAACTGTGGGCTAATGGTTTGCAGGAGTTTTCAGTTGGAATAGTACACTGTTTTTTGAGTTCTTCAGTTTTTATTTTGCCAAAACTGTGTAAAATATTTAGTCAACAATTCATGAAAGATTGAGAAAAAAATTAGTATGATCATTCTAGTCCTTCTAGTATGATACTAATTTTTAAAATACCAAATTGTGTATGCTTACAGAAATTTTTTTACTTGTTTGTCTTGATACTGTCAATATGGATTCATTATCCATTGTAGAGTACTTCTTATCTACATTTAGGAAGCTGTGCTATTTTTAATTAAGAAGTTACTTTATAGAAAAATAACTGATTGTCTAGTGATTTCTTGCAAAGCAAAGTGTAGCTTATCTTGAATTGTTTAGATTTCTTGGCTGAAATTAGGTCTTAATACAACTTTATGTGCCTGCTTTACTGTCTATTTAGGAGTAGGTTTTGCCTTTATCTTAGAATGGAAAGGTTGGTATTTATGGTAGTGTTGCAATAGTAGTATCATTTTTTGAGGATGCCCATTAATAACAGATGGATGAAAGGCTGTTTGCAGTGCTTGGACGGAAAATATTTCCCAGTTGTTGGGAATTAGCAGCATTTGGCTGAAGCCATTGTTAAATGGCTTGGGAAGAAACATTCTCTATCCTGAAAGTTATCACTGGAGAAACAGATAAGTCAATCCAATGTTTTTGTTTTAATACACTTAAACTACAGTTTATCACAGAATAATGAGTTTAGTATGAGAGATACAGGAAAAAATAGTGCTTTTAAATTATTTTCTCTCAACTTTATATTTCAGCAAGATACGTAGGAAGCACAATGTAAAGAGCACTTAACATAAGGCAGAAGAAGATGGCATGGATGAACAGTGTATTCCTGAGCCCAAACACAAAAAGAAAGTCCACCAAAGATGGAAGCAAGAACAGACTGCCAGGGAGAAGTGTAGAGATGCTGCCTGAAAGAACACAGATAGTGATAGAAAATTAGAAAGTTGGATCAATTTCCAGCTAGTGAGGAATGTGAAGGTCTGCAGGAATGACTTCTGTAAGAACACTGGGAGCAAAAGTAAAGCCAAAGGAAAATAAGGGTCCACTGTTCAGTGAGAGGACATGGAAAAGGGTGAGGTATTTAGTGGGATTTTTTTACCCCTCTTGGTTTTTACTGGTGTGTTTCACCCTTTGGCTTCTCAGTTTCCAGAGCCTACAAGCAGAGTCTATGGGGGTGAAGTGTTGCCCACAACAGGAAAATGATGCTCTTAAGGAATATATGTTACTGACATTTGGAAAAAAGGCAGTTGTGCTTAGCTTCAGGGGGGATCTGAGCAAATACATGCTGGTCAGTCACAATCTCTGGGAAGGTTATGGAGCAAGTCTTTCAGAAGGCTAATTCCAGGAACAGGAAGAAAGTGAAGATGGCTGTGAATAGCCAGATTGAACCTATTTACCTTCTGCAATGAGATGACTGTCTGTACGGGCAAGAAGGAAGAAGCAGATGTTTCGTTCCTTGACTGTAGCAAAGCCTGTGATACAATCTCCCATAATCCCCTTATAGCCAAACTAAGGCCAGAAAAATGTAGAAAGGAAGTTTGCCCTTTATGTGAGAGAGCAGCAGGAATTCAAAGAACTATGCCTTGCAGTGGATTATGAGCCAGGTAATATCATAAGGGTCAGCATTACAAGGCAGACCAACGTTTGTGATGTTATTGTATCTGCTACACACTGCCTAATCGGAAATAGAGAATAGATTCATAGTCATTTATATTGGAAAAGACCCTTAAAATCAAGTCCAGTGGTTAACCTAGCACTATCAAGTGACTACTAAATGATCTCCCTAAGCACCACATCTACATGTCTTTTAAATACATCCAGGGATGGTGACTGTTCCAATGCTTGACAATTCTTCTGGTGAAGAAAATTTTTCCTAATATCCAATCTAAATGTCCCTGATGCCTCCTGAAGCCGTTTCCTCCTCTGATCAGTTCCTGCTTGGCAGAAGAGACTGACACCTGCCTTGCTACAACCCTCCTTCAGGTTGCACAGAAGAATAACATCTCCTCTGAGTCTCCTTTTCTCCAGACTAAGCAAGTCCAGTTCTCTCAACTGCATGCGCCCTCCTCCGGGCATAGGTGAGGACTTCTTCAGACAACTAAAAGAAGCCTCATGTCCACAGTCTCCTGCAGACTTAAACCACATCTCTATCTCCTGCAGAGATAGAAACCACAACTGCCAAGCAAGCCAGGAGATTTTTGGAGTGCTTAACACAGGAGCCTGTGACAGAAGATGCTCTTCTGGACCTGATGCATACAAACAAGACAGCAAGATGAAGGTCAGGGGCAGCATCGCTAACGGTGACCCCAAGACGGTAGAAGTCAGGATCCTGCAAGAAGGCAACCAAAAAAGAAGCAGGATCATAAAACTGAACTTAAGGAGAGCAGAATTTGGCAAAGAATCCCATTAATAAACAGTCTTGGAGGGGTGTCCAGGAAAGGTTGATGCTTTCGGATATCACTACCTCTGACCTCAAGACTGAACCACTGTAACACAAAGGAAATCAAGCAAAAGCAGCAGGAGGCCTGTAGGATGAACAAAGAAGTCATGACTGAGTTGACTGTAGAAGGCAAACATTCATGGTGGCAACAGAGACAGCCTGTGGAGAGTACTGAGATGCTGGCCAGCTGTGTACCTTTAGTTGAATATAGCAAGGAACAGGTAGGGCAACATGAAATGCTTGTGCAGGAATAGCAGCAACCAATGGAAGACCAGGGAAAATGCGAGCCCGTGGCTGAGTGGACAGGAGATTTCTGATAAAGGACATAAAAAAAGCCAAGATAAAAAAATCATTCTTCATGCCAGTCTTTACTCTTGAGAACAGCCTTCAGAAACCCTGGGTCTCTGAAACCAGTGGGAAAGTCCAGTACAAGGAAGACTTGCCATTAATGGAGGAGGATCAGGTTAGGGCATATTTCCCATGAGCCTGCAGTGTGCTCTTGTGGCCAGGAGGGCCAGTGGGATTCGGGGTGGATTAGAAGAGGTGGGGTTAGTAGGTCAAGAGAGGTTCTTGTCCCCCTTTACTCTACCCTGGTGAGGCCACATCTGGAATATTGTGTCCAGTTCTGGGCCCCTCAGTTTAAGAAGGATAGGGAACTGCTGGAAGGAGTGCAGCACAGAGCCAAAAAGATGCTGAAGGGGGTGGAACATCTTCCTTCTGAGGGAGCTGGGTCTCTTTAGCTTGGAGAAGAGGAGACTAAAGGGTGATCTCATCTATGCTTTGAAATACGTGAGGGTGCCGGAGCACTGTAACAGACTGGCCAGAGAGGTTATGGAGTCTCCTTCTCTGGAGAGATTCAAAACCTGTCTGGATGCGCTTCTGTGTGACCTGGTCTAGGGAATCCTGTTGTGTCGGGGGGGTTGGACTAGATGATCTTTCGAGGTCCCTTCCAACTCCTAACATTCTGTGTGATTTAAACCAAGTGGACATACACAAGTCCATAGGACCTGTTGGAATGCACCCATAGGTTATGAGGAAAGCAATCATTGTCACCAGTCTCGGTCATTTTTGAAAGGTCCTGGTGAGACCAGTTTGGTGGGAGAGGGCTGTGGGGGAAGATTCCTGACAGCTGGGAAGAAGCAAATATCAATCCTGCCTTCAGGAAAGGCAAGATGGAAAATCAGGGCTACTGCAGGCCAGGCAGCCTCTCCTTAATTGTTGAGGTGGTGAATGGAGCAAATAATACTGAAAACCACTTACAAAAATGTAAAGGACAAGCAGCTGATTGGGCACAGTCAGCATAAATTTAAAATGGGTAAATCATGTTTGACTAAGCTCATAGCCTTATGTGAGGTGGCTAGCTTGGTGGATGAGATGAACAGTTGTTGTTTGTCTTCAGTAAAGCTTTTGACACCATGTCCCATAACATCCTCACAGACAAACTAAAGTAGCAGTGACTAGTTAAAGGGACAGTGAAGTGGATCAAAAAATAGCTGGACAGCTGGTCAAAAAAGGTGTTGATACTCCAGTTACTAACAGGAGTCTGCAGTGGTATATTGCAGACTTCAATGCTGAGTCAGTAGTACTTATTGTCTTCACTAGTGATGGGATGGAGCATGTGCTGAACAAGTTTACAGAAAATAAAAAATAGGTTGTACACCAGACTGTTGTAAAACGGACAGAGAGGAAATCTCATGAAGTTTAGCAAAGGAAAATACCAAATTGTGCCCCTGGGTAGCAGTAAAACCTTGCATCCATCTGTGCTGGGGGCTCACCAGCTGGAGGGCAATTTTGCAGGAAAAGACTTTGGTGTCCTGATGGACATTAGCTGACCACGAGGAAGCAATGCAGTCTCATGGCAAAGAAGGTGAGAAGTCTCCTGGGTTACATGAGAAAAGATATTGTCAATAGGTTGGGGGAGGTGCTCAGCCCAGTTCTGGGCTCCCCAGTGCAAAAAAGATACAGCCATCTTGGATCAAGTCAAGTAAAGGGTCATCAAGTAAGGATGACTACAGGACTAGAGAATCAAGGAGCGGGTGAGACAGCTGTGAACGTGCAGCCTGGGGAAGGCTTAAAGGGATCTTACCAGTGTGTATAAATACCTGATGAAAGTGGTGGTGCCCACTGATACGAAGCAGTGAGCCCAAACCGAAATACAAGAAGCTTATTTTAAACTTAAGAGGAAACTTAACTGTAAGAGTGATTAATCACTAGAACAAGTTGCCTAGAGTTTGTGAAATTTGCATCCTTGGAAATACTCAAAACCTGTCTGGACATAGTCCCAAGGAATTCAGCTTCAAAGAATTATAATCAGTGGTAGAACATCCGCCTGCTTGCTGGTTACACATGATGTCCCTTAGCAGTCTGTACCAGTTACCAGTACTGCGTATTGTGTTAGTGATGCCATAAATGATATGATATGCATTCTTTTCAGTTTTATGGATGATTATAAATAGGGGGTATGGATGAGATGCCTCAGGGCAGAGCTGCTATACAGAGGTATTTGTATGGGGTAGAAAAATGAGTTGAGAGGAACCACATGTAGTTCAAGAAAAGCAAATGCATAGTCTTGTGTATGGGAGGGATTATCTCCATACAGGAGTCCTGGCTAGGGACAGTTGTCTAGAAAGCAGCTTTGTGGAAAAGGGACAGGGAATCCTGGTGGACAAGAAGTTAAACATAAGACAATAAAATGCCCCTGTGTTAGGGAACACCGACTGCATTGTGGTCTATGTTAATGTAGCTTGGAGATCCAGGGAAGTGGTCCTTTCCTTCTATCTGGTTGTGATGGGACTAAAGCTGGAGTGCTGTGTCCAGTTCTGGGCTTTCCAGTACAGGGAAGAGATGGGCATACTGGAGCAAGTCCAGCAGAGGGCCAAGGTAGTTAGTGGCTGGAGCATATGAGGTACAAGGTAAGATAACTTTGTTCGCTCTTACTGAAAAAAGGCTAAGAGCAAACCTTGTTGCTGTCTGTAGCTACCTAGGATAGCATAGAAAAGAGGAGCCATTTTTTCTTCAGAGGTGTCCAGTAGAAGGATTGGAGGCATAAGTTGCATCCTGGAGAATTCTGACCTGCTGTGTGGGAAGAGGTGGGGAATTCACCACTGGAGTGATAAAATGCTGAAGCAGGTAGCAAAGAGAGGATTGGGGATTTCAGTCCTTGGAGATCTTTAAAACTTAAAGGCCCAAACCACCCTTCTCAAGAGCTGCTTTGAGCTGAAGGTTGCACTAGATCTGGAGGTCTCTTCCAGCCTACAGAAGTCTGTGTTTATGCAATCATAAGCAGGAGGGATTTTTAAGTTAGGAGCAGTAAAACTGTAGATATACAATAAAATATTTTAGTTTTAGGTAATCTCTTCTCATTTGGCCAGGTTTTATTTTTCCTTTTTAAGAAATGGGTTTGGAAATAAGTTAATAGGGTTGCATGCCTGGGTTTTGATACATGTGAATAACTGCTATACCGTGGTTTTACCTACCAAAGAGTGCATGGAAGGGCATTGCAAAGAGTATTGAATATAGGCAGGTAGGTAAAGTGCTTGATAATAGAGTGTGTGGAGCAGTACTGTGCCACTGCTTGAATTGATAAGCTTAGAGATATTCTGTTCTGTGCTAGTTTGTATTATTGAACTGGTACTACCAATAAGTAGAGCTGTTTCAGAGAAGATGTAACCAGGTGGCCCTTAGTACGTTTTCAATGCAAAAACGGCAAAGATTTTTGTATACTGGTGTCTCGTGACTGGAGGTGGGGAAGAAAGCATCATGTATTTCTGTATTTAACAGGTTGCAGCATAGTGTTTGATCACCCTTTGCATATGAATGTTAGAGCAACTTGGTCATTGGATTAGAAGGGGAGAAGGGTTGGGTTTGACCGTAGGTTTTATAATTCTCTCTCTCTAGCTCATCTATCAAAACTATCCTAATAGGTGATTGGATGTCCTCACTGATAACCTTTTACTTTTTTCTAATCATGAAGTTTCATGGGGTTCCTTTTCTGTGATATTCTTGTAGGAGATAATTCCTCAGTATTTCATGAGCATTTTGTTTCAGAAGTCTTATGACTTTCTCACAGTGAACAAATTCTTACTTGAAAAAACTTCTTTATGTCTTTTTCTGAAACTAAAATTATTACACTAACATAGAAATAATGAGTAAAGACGATGTTAAACTTCCGGAGAGAGTAAGAGTCTGATGGAGTCAAGTCTGGTTGACGGCCGGTCACGAGTGGTGTCCCTCAGGGGTCAGTGTTGGGGCCTCTCCTGTTCAACATCTTTATTGATGGCTTGGATGAGGGGATAGAGTGCACCCTTAGTAAATTTGCAGATGACACTAAGCTGGGTGGGAGTGTCGATCTGCTTGAGGGTAGGCAGGCTCTGCAGAGGGTCCTAGATAGGCTAGATAGATGGGCAGAGACCAATGGGATGAGTTTTAATAAGGGCAAATGTAAAGTCCTGNCTGAGGGGAGACCTTATCGCTCTCTTCGGCTACTTGAAAGGCCATTCTAGGGAGGCGGGTGTTGACCTCTTCTCCCTTGTGACTAGTGACAGGACTAGAGGGAATGGGCTTAAGCTGAGCCAGGGTAGGTTTAGATTAGATATTAGGAAGAATTTCTTTACTGAAAGAGTGGTTAGATATTGGAATAGGCTGCCCAGGGAGGTGGTGGAGTCACCATCCCTGGAGGTTTTTAAGAAGAGGATAGATGTGTTTCTTCAGGGGATGATTTAGGGGTAAGAGTAGTGTAGGGCTATCATTTGGACTAGATGATCTTGAGGGTCCTTTCCAACCGTAATGATTCTGTGATTCTGTGAAATACAAATTATTTCTGGAGCAAAAATGCTGGTGTATGTATGTAATTGCTCTACAGTCAAGACAGTAAAGATGTTGTTTCCTATGCCATTTGCTTCATGAAAATTGCACTTATACCTGTCTACCAATATGTGCATGTGCTTATCATTAGAAGCAAATGATGACAATGTTCTTTATCAAAACACAAATGTTTTGGTCTTCATAGCTGAGGTGGAGTAAAAGAATACAGAAGCGATGAGCTGAATGACTATTGGGAAGCTTTTCAAAGTGTTTATGAGGTCTAAGGCTTGGCTCTTGACATTCTTAATTGCTAAGAATCAGGGAGGAATGGGTTGTCAAGAGACGAGACTACATAACCATGTCTCATTAGTATACCCACTCTTCTTGAATATTCCTACCTACCACCTTCCTCTGATGATTTTTAAAATAGTGAGAAGGCAGGTTGGCGAGTTCTGGTCTGTTCTTAATCTGCATAGCATTTTGTATTACATATTGCTTCCATCCATGTTTATGCTAAAATGAGAAGCCCCATATTTAACCTAACTTTTCCCAAGTTAGTGTCTTGTTTGCTTCTCTTGCAGGGTCAAAATATCTTAGCTGAGCAAGCTGAACAGTCTTAGCATAAGAAAGCTGTAGAAAATTGGTACTTTGTTTTCTAGATAGCAAGCATAAAAGAATGCTTAGAATTGTAAGTAAATTTTTCTCTCAGTTTTAGAGAGAAAAATGTGGGGATTATTAATCTTGTACTGTACAATTTTAATTTGGAATGAGAAAACAACTGATGGCTGTTCCTACTGGTTTATTTCATTAACACCAAATACCTGTTTGGCTTGCAGGAAAAAAATTTGGGCTGCATTTCTTAAATAGGAAAAGTCAGTAAAAATATCACCATCTCTATTTTTAAGACTTCATCATTGACAAGATACTTAGAAGCAGTTATCAATGTGCTTTTTTTCTTATGCTCTAGATTCTTAGTTACAAAGTGAAAACAGATCACAAAGGCAGCTTTTGTTTGGATTTGAGACAACTTAAGGAAAAATATAAAAGTAGGTTCTGAATAAAGGTTGTCAACTGTCTTAAAAATATGGTTCACAGATGAAGCTTTTTCCTTTTGAGTCTTGTGTAAGAATTTTACTATCATATTGTTTGTAAGGATGCAAAGTAAGTTATTTTCACTTTTTACAAAATATGGCTTGCAGATGAGGCTACTTTCTGAATTCTGCATAAGTATTTGTATTGTTTATTTTAATAAAGAGGCAACCTTTGCAGTAGTACAAAAACAAATTAATGCAACCCATATGCCTTCATTTATTTGAAAATTGAGCAGTGACAGCAAACCAAAACACTTACTGTTGTTATTATTCAAAATAAGGACAGAAGTGTCAGTATGTTTCTGTGCTCATTTTGAAAGTGTTTATGCATTTTCCAAATAGTTACTTTTTTGTTGTTGACTTTAGTGCACCGACTTTAGGTCTCTTCATTGACCTTCTTGGTAATTCGTCTAAACCTGAGACAGAAAAGAATATTTTTGTAAGCACTGCATACCCTTTCTTTACATTTTGGCCATCCCGTGCTGAGGTGTGCTGCTCATTCCCAAATAAGATGGACCTTGTGAGATCTCTGAGGCAGTTCTAGGTAATTTCTTGCGGCATAGTAGCTTGTCTTTGTGTTTAATTTGTCCTGGAGAAGCTAAGAAGAGTATCTCCAGTAAATAGTGAATCTGCTTAGTATGATGGATCAGTATTAAACTGTCTCAGTATCCTTAATCAACTATTTGTTTGGGGACTGCTGAGGAATTTCCTCCAGAAATTTGGTCTTTTGTTCTTCACAAATGTAAAATAAATTATTCTTGATTATTGTAATAGAGGTTTTATTCTTATTTCTTCTAATTGGAGGGGTTGAGAGAGGAGGAAGGAAGGGATTGGAGACCTACTGTAAATATCTTTACAGTCACTTGTAAATTAATTAATTCAGAATGGCCACTGCAGCTGCTGTGACTCTTTATTCCAACTGATGCTTTTGTGTGTAGATTTTTACTTCCCTCATGGTTGCCTCAAAAAAAAAGTCTGTTCTGGGAATGCAATAGTAATGTTAATATGACTTCAGTGCTGGACAGACTCATTGGCAGTTTTGTTAAGGGATGGATTTAGTGAATACATGGCTGAATAATTGTACCTTTAGGAGATGAAAGTCATGCCTTGCAAATCAGTGGGAGTTCTTTGAAGGAATAAATATATACAGTGGCTCTTGCTGGTTAAGTCCATATATTGTTTTAAAAGTCCCAAAAGCCATTGTCCAGCTTTCACCAAGGCCTCTGGTGGGTTTTTTGTGGTTTGGTTTTGGGTTTGTTCTTGTTTTTTTCTTTTTCTTTTTTTTTAAAACCAACCAAACAAACAAAACCAGAAAATCCAAAGGAAAAAAAACTCCAAAACTGTTCATGGATAGGAGTTTTCATCTTCTAAGCACAGAGTAAAGTTAGTAAGTGGGGAAGAGGAAGTGAAGAAGATGGTTAGCCTTTGTAGTGTTGAAAAGCTAACAGTGGAGTTCTGTGGAGGTCAGTGATGGAAATGATCCAGAAAAAGAGAATGAATGCCAGAGCTTGATGATCCAAAATTTCAGGATAGCAAAGATACTAACACTAAGGCACTGCAGAATTACAGAATTGAGTGAAAATAAATCGGCTAAAAAAACAATAGTGATAAATGCAAGTAAGAATTACATTTCCAGTGGTTCATTTTCACTGGATCAAAACTGGCCAGCAGAGGGGAGGTGGCTGTTGGAGTTACCATAGATACTGGTGTGAAAATGCTATATTGCTGTTTGGTAAATCTTCAGAGAGAAATCGCTCTGTTCCTATTTAAATTGATTGTTTTAGCATATACTGCATAAATAATCTCATTAGTTAGTGTACTTAAAAAAAAGTATAAAGAATTTTATCAAGATTTATTAGAGATATGGCATTGCATCTACAGAATGTGTAACAAAATTGGAGTAGGATTCCCCAAGATGCAAGATGAACTACTCATCTTGGAGGTTTATGCAATTCTTGTATTTGTTCTGGGCAGTTCTTTCGCACATTGTATAGCAATATTTTGCTCAAGAGCTTTTAGGAGCTGATTTTGCAGTCTGCAGGTACTGAAAAAAATTGTATTTGCTTTGTTGCCAGGTGGTCTTTCCACCTTTACCCCTCACCGTGGGCAAATGAGATGACTAGTCTGTCTTGCTCAAGTTTCAAGATCTCTAGGAATGAACAAAAAGTAATATATTTTCTTCCTCATGGCACTTTAAGAAAAGACTAGAGGAGGAGTACTTTTCCGGAAGATAGTGTGTACTAGGAAAGGGAGTGGAAAAAGGAAATTATTTTTTTCGCCGTTGTGTCTAATCTTTGAACTCTTTTTTTTGTTTTATGCCCTCTGGAAGCAGCAAAGGGGATGTGTTTATGGCTCAGTGTGTTCACGCTCTTCTACCTCTTTCTACATCTCTCAGGATTCTTCTGTCTTCCTTATTAATTTCTGTTGCTGTATCTATTTCAAACCAGAATCTGGCAGATGGGCATTGTTAGCTGGGTTGCATCCATTTGCCAATCACTGTCTTCATTTGGAACATTAGAAGGATATAGCACATCCTTTTCCTGGATGCTTTGGTGGCAGTCTTACTGCTTCAAGCTCCTGCTGGGAGAAAAGAGGCTAAACTGAGGTGGAGGTGGCTTTGTGCTCGTTGTGCATAGCGTCCCCTTCTGGAAGGTAATACTGTTTTCTTTAAATTTTTGCAAAAACAGTTCATCTGGCAGCCAGCAGTACTGGCAGTGGTTGTGAATACCAAGGATAGTAATTCAAAACCAAAGATAGTTCCAGCCAACACAGGACTGCTTGGAAATACGTTAACCCTGAAATTGCATGTGGTTGTTATTTTAATATTAGAAAAGCAGCATGGAACAAATTGCCAGTACAGAGTGAAATTACAGATTGTACTACTCCAAGTGGACACTGGCATTCAGAATTAAAAGATGGTCGAAGAAAAAAGAATATCAAAATATTCCAATACTGGTAATTTTGGCATCATGTTTGCTGTACTGAGTAATCCACTGAGCTCAGTTTTGTGCTGGTTTTGGTTTTGGTTTTTTTGGGTTGTTTTTGTAACTGTTCTTTTGAATTCTTCTAATTGTAGTTTGCTTTCGTAATACCTTCTACTTCTGAAATTGCCACAAGATTACAGACTTGCTAACTTTTTTTTTCTGTCCGGTGGTGAAAACAGTTACTCCCCGAATGCAGCTACTGAATCAGACGGGAACCTCCAAAATCACACAATTCATTTAATCTAATTGACTAAATAAAATGCCAAGTTCACAGTGTTCATCTTGGTGAACTGATGTAATTGCTGGCATTTGACTTGCATACCTCTTGAAATATTAAATTCGTTTATAAATGTGGCAGAAAAGAGCAGGCTGCACTTTCCAAGTAAAGTTTGGGTCTTACAACAGCTTAAACAAACTAGCTGTGTTAACTCTTCTTTTGGGGAGTTGCTTTTTCATTTTGTTGTTACCAAGTAGCATGAATAAGTAGTCTCTGCTTCCTTGTGTGCTCTGCTTTTAAGAGAGCTTGTTCAGCATAGCAGAATAGCGTTATCTAGCTAGGGGAAGGTACTAATTTAGACAAAACTGTGTCTATGGGATTTTTGTGTAGATTTGTTTGACAAGTATTTTAATAACTTCAATTTTCCAGAGAACATTAAAACCAGAAAAGTGTATGATTTTGTAGTGTGAAACTTAGTAGATGAAAACTCACAGGTTGATATTGAATTTCACTTGGATCTAAACTGAGACAGCAATACTGTAGACATTTAGTAATGTTTAAAATTGGTGCCAGCAAAAACCTGACACCAGTGTAGTTTACAAAAAGAACAATTGCTAGACAAGTTCCACTCAAAATACATTCTTGCTTTCCTAATGTTTAACTGTAATTTTGGAGTGCTCTTTTTTTAACAGGATAGCAATAATTAATCTCCATCAAAATGAAATGCCATATATTCATCTAAAGTGAGTTGGTTGTACAGCTTTCAATTTTTAGGGAAGTTTTGTTCTGGTAATTTCCTCTAGTGACTTCTGTGGTTTTGTTATTTTTTTTAAATGAGAATTAAGTTTTATTATTTTTTCTTAATCTGTCTTGTAGTATTCCTGCCCAAGTTATTATTAATCTAACAAGGCTGAGAAGTAATTATTTCAAAGAAGATTATCTTTTAATTTGAGAAGTTATACATTAAAAGGCAAGTTAAACCAACATTAAATTCTATAAAACTTTGAAAATGTAAGGCAATCAATGAAACATGCAACACCATTAAAAATATGTGAAATTTTCTTTGGTGTATACTTTAGCAAAATTAAAAGCTGTAGAACCCTTTCTTTATGTGCTTTCCTTCCTCTTTGTAATGCAGAATCTAGATACCTGATAAGTGCAAAATACTGTAATTACTGTAAGACATAATAACAATCTTAAACCCTAATGATACAGAGGAATGTATTTAAATTATAATGCACTTAATTTGTCTGTAATTAGAGAAAAAATGTCTTCATTTTTGCTGGATAAAACCTCTGATTTTAGTATGTGATGATATAGAATCAAGTAATCCAGTCAGGTTTCTGGGAAAAGCTTTGTTGGCTAGACTGGTGGAACAACAAGAAAAAAATCTACGGAATCTTTTTTTGTTGTGGTTTTGCTTTACTGTAGTTGCCTGTTCTTTATGACACAGGTATTTACAGTAAAACTTCTTTTTAAAGCTAAATCTGTACGTACACACACTCCAAACTTTTATCAGACTTCCTTCATCAGCTATAAGCTTAGCAACAGTTTAACTTCTTGAAGTAATTTATTAAGATGATATAATTCCTGAAAATGTGCAAAATTCTGAAATAGTATTTATTCAAATAGTGTTAGTAAATATTGGCAAGACTGATAGTGTGCGAACAGTCCAATAGGGACATGTTCCTACAACATGCAGAGCATTGCTAATTGGACATTCCTAACCCATTGCAATGTCACAGTTTTCACTTAGAAAAAAGAATACGTTACTAATATGCTGATTTATTTGTCTAGTTTATATTAACTTTGAGCACACTTGTGCCTTAACATGCAGTGTTTGTCAGTGTATTACATTGTACTAGACAAAAAGGAGTAGGAATCTTTGTTCTTGAACACATTCACCCTTCAGTGGTTAATTACTGTCTTTTATGGTCTCTATTAGCACCCAGTAGAGTACCCTGTATTTTTATAAGTGTTACATATTTGCACCAGTGTGATGCCTGCAAGGCTTGGCTTTTGCCTTCCGGTGGAGCCGAGGACGCAGGTTTTCTGCTATTGGTCTCACCCGTGTGGAGGAGTCAAGCCTTGCAGGCTTTGTAGGCCTTGAGAGGCAGCTGTTGCTGGCGTTGGTCAGTGCGACTCTGCTATCTTAGGGAGAGTTGTAAGATTCTGTTTTTATTAGTTCTATCCTGGGTTTCAAATTTACATACCTGTTTTAGTTTCCCTTTTCCCTTTTTTCCCCTTTTCCCCCTTTTTCCCTTTTTTCCTTCCCTTTTCCCTTTCCCTTGGGGGGTTCCCTCTGCTGCGTGCATGGTGTTTTAATTGTATATAACTGCTATATATATAAATATAAATACTTTAGATGTAGTTCGGGTTGTTTTGGGCTCTTTAGTTTCTCTCGTAGTTTTTTTTCTTAAACTCTGAGAGAGAAAGGGAGGGGGAAGGATTTCACTGTAGTTTGGACATTTGGCAGGGAGCCAGGTCCAAACCATCACAACCAGTTAGCTTTTTATTTCCATTTGTAGTTTAAAAGCCAGAGTTTGTGCCAGTGAGGTGCCACTGAGTCACCAAAAAACCATGACTGTAGCTTCCAGATAGACTTCCTTCCTTTCGCTATCTGAAAGATTCAGGGTGTTGCATAAATATGCACAAATATTGAGAATTCTGAGTGTTGCCTTTCCAGAAAGAGCAGCGAGTCAACCTGAGTAAGGTAGAGAGATTCTTAACTTTAGTGTAAGTAGATTAAGCATGTCTTGTCTTTAATTTGTTTACATAAGCACTTTATAAACACTCCTGTGTCTGTTTCAAGTATTACGAACAAATGCTTTTAATTGTATTTTATTTAAGTCTAGCAGGAACTGAGTGTGGTGGAGAGGCATAGCAAGGCCCTTCTCTGTGTAATATGGATGGATTCTCTAAACTGGAGGAGCTGAAGTGCTGAAGTTTCCCAGCACATCCTCTGCCCTGAGCCCCAAGTGTGTTCAACTGAAGAACCCCAAGAATGAATCCCCATTTCAGCTGCATGGCCCAGGGGGTGAGATGACACTTTTAGGATTATTGGGTGCAGTTTTCTCCCAAATGACTATTTAAAAAAACCGCAAACAGCTCAGGAAAGCTTTTAGCACAGAGATAATTTAGGTACTTGATTTACGAAGGGCTATAATACTCTGAAAAACTGTGTATACCTTTTTAATTTTCTTAGCATGAGTCAAATTCAGGTCTGTGACAGAGAGTGGCCCTAACAGCACCGTCATCACATCATCCCTGTGCATCAATCAGCCTCTACTGAGAATGTAATTGGCCCCTTGTTTCTCACCTGTGGATTGAAAACCTATGTACTCCATAGCAGTAATTTGAAATTCTTATCAACTGTGGCATAATGCTTTCACATCCATAAATGTGAAGCACTTTGTAAAATGTCTGCAGTCAGCTGCAGTAGGAGGCAATGGAAGGTCTTTTTAGAATTGAAATGTAGAGGTGCTGCATTAAATACCTGCTGAAAAAAATCTGGTTTGTACCTGCCATGCTTTCAGCTTGTGCTGTGTTTTGAGTTATACTGCACAATCTTTAGATACATATGGGTGCAAAGATGAGATTTCTCGGGGCTGCTGGCAACAGAATTTTTAGTATTGTAGTAGTGCTTTTATATCCATTTAAATGAAGTTGTTAGCTTATATTTTTTTAATTAGGCATAAAGCATTTTAATGATTATCCAATCTGTTTCTTTGTTTCAAGAAAAATAAATTGTGGGGTTGCATCATTTGGGTGTGCTTACGTTGTCATACATCCAGCAGAGAGAGATGTGGTTAACAAAGCAGGAAATCATTTGAACAAAAGTCTCAGTTTTTACATGTCAAAAGCTTTTCTGCAGGAAGGTGCAGTCACAAGCAAGTAGCAAATACAGTCTTCTGAGTTTACCTAATACCAGCTTACAGTTAGGGAATTTGAGATAAACCAGTAGATCTCTCTGGAAGGTGTGGTCTTCCTCTCTGGAAGGATTTAATGTAACTTAAAGGTGATGGATAAAGGTGAGGGACCTGGATTGCCTGTATTCCATTGAGGAAAAAAGTAAAGCCAAGAAGAAGATAAAATTTCCAGTAGTAAAGCTAAAGGCTCTTTGTCTAGAGTGAGAGGGTTTGGGTTTGGTTTTGTTTATTTTTTTTTCTGTATGATATTACCAAGATAGGTACTGCATACCATTTGTATTTTTATTTTTGAAAGTGTAGTTAAAAAGTGGGAGCAAATGCAGAAAAGACTTAGAAGGGTTACATGTGGACAGATTTTCATTCTGTGGTAGATGAAGTTCAGGACATTTAACTACTCAAAAAGGGAGCTTGCGAGGTGTTTACTTGATAATAGTTTGTAAGTACTGGAAACAAGGCATCCAGCTACTCAAAAGAGTTTGACTATGCCTGTTGGTAAAATTTCTTGGTGATTTTATAAAGCAGATATCTCAGTGTAGCACTGATCTGTTTGTTAAAATTATTAATAAGCTTAAGCCACGCTCAACTGTACAATATTAGATTTTTACTTATCAGTTTAAATTTTCTGTCCTAGTGTTTTGTTTATTAATTTTATCCAAATTCCCCACTTTCCCAAATTCATCTTGGTTTCACATGAGGTAAAACATGGGCTTAAGAGGGACATGAGCTGGGGGGGTTGGATTTACTTTACTTTTTTATGTAGGCAGAGTGCCATTTAGTTTGTTATGGTGGTCGATTAATGAGACTTAACCTGTGTAGAAATTCGCATATATATGTGTGTGTGTGTGTGTGTGTGTATATATATATATATATGTATGTATTTGAGTTGCAGTTACTGACAAAGGATTTGGGTTTGTAAACTGTTAGGGGAAAAAAATGTCCCTTTATCATCCTTTTGGTATAACCAATGAGAGTACTTAATTTCATGAAAACAGACATTCATAGCTGAAGCAAACTTGAACTCTTATGGGTTTTGTTTCTTTGGAAAAGCATAGAAACTTTCAGGTGAACCTTGGGTAATTTATTTCACTACTTTGAAGATACCTTGCTTGTTAAGTGCATGATCCCTTTTTCGTGCCGTTTCACAATGGTAGTATTTACCCTATGAGTTGAAGACTACTTTTGCTGTTTAATGGCTAAAATACTGAACTTCAATTTACTTCATGGAACAAATTTGTTATGACAGGAAGCCAAGTAGTGATTGAATTACACAAAAAAGAAGCTGAAGACCTCTTTCTGAACTGAGGTCTGGATTTTTATCCTATCCATTCCTCCTCACTGAGAAAGCTAGAAAAATGATAGAGGCCAGTAAAATAAGACTGAATGTTGTGGAAAAGTCTAAGAAGCTTTGTGAAAAAGTAGTTTTAAACACCTGTTCAAGGGCAAAAATTACATATAAGTAACATATAAGTGCAGTAATGGGTAGCAAACAACATTGAAGATTTCATCATAAATATTTCGGTGTTTTTCTATAGGTATTCTGTTACCTACTTACATATACCCTGATTCTATTACTTATTTTCTATAAATTCCTCCATTTTAAAGCCAAAATCATTTTACAAAGATAGTTTATATGGAATGATTTCATAAAGAAAGGCTTAACACTCATTTAGTTAAGAATTTTTTTTAAATGTGGATAATTAATGACTTGTATGATAAACATAAAAGGATAATACTAGTCAAAATAAAATTGAAATTGGATAGTTTTTAGCAGTGTGAGGACTCCTAAATTGCTTCCACAGACCACTACTGGCAAACTTTTTTTTATCTGGGTCATTTGAAACTGCCTTATACAGCATAGCTGGGAGTACATTTTATGTGAATAATCTTGCATTTCTGAGATGTCAGAGCCTCATATGGCAGGATTTTTTTGTCTTTCCTGTCTTCCAAAGGCTATTTGAAAGCTTACATTTCCAGACCTATTAATGTGAGAAATTGTATCTTCCTCAGTATCACTTAAGGTTACCTTAAGTGTCATGAGAGCAACCAGAATTAATATGGGCATGAAGACGTAGTTTCAGATGCCATTTATGCTTGACAACCTTCTGTTCAATAGAGTCTTGCCTTCCTGTGTAAGACAGTTATGGTTTATTTAAATAAGTTCGTAATATAAAAAGCAAAACACCCCAAACTTTGCTATTCCTGTAAGTAGTGGAGTGAGCTCGCTGCCCCTGGTACCGGAACTGTCTTCAGAGCTGCATGGCTGCCCCACAGCTGCCTCTGCTGCACAGTGTGGCTACCCCTTCCTGTGCTTCAGCACTTCCTTTTCCCAGCCTATGCCAGTCTTTGCCCACCCATAGTTACTTTTTCACCGAATTTGTGATTTCAGTGTGCCTTCATGGCTGGTCTTGGCTTTGTGTGCTATTACCAGTAGGATTACCTCAGTACTCTCAGCTTCGGAAGGTGTCCCCCCTCGAAAGCTGCCCTGTACTCCACCTTTCCATGAAGCTTGTCTGTTTTTCACGTAGATTTTGTTTAATGATCTCTAAAATCCAGCTGCTCTGTCAGCTTCTCGCATTATCTGTCATATCCAGCAGTTTCCTTATGTCATGTCCAGTAGTTTTTCACGTCCTGTTTATTCAGCTTAATCTCAGGCCAAGGCCTAGTCATCTGCCTGCAAATGTGATGAGGTCCAACTGGCTGACCAGTTAGTTTCCCTGACATCCCCGCACTACCCTCAGGACCATGGAGCAGCTGCTTAAGTGGCAGATGCCTTAAGGAGCCTTAGTCTCCACATTGTGAAAATGGTTGCAAAATTGTGCACATCTTATCTCCTATAGTCACAGGATCACAGAATGTTAGGAGTTGGAAGGGACCTCAAAAGATCATCTAGTCCAACTCCCCTGCCAGAGCAGGATTCCCTAGACCAGGTCACACAGAAGCACGTCCAGACAGGTTTTGAATACCTCCAGAGAAGGAGACTCCACAACCTCTCTGGGCAGTCTGTTCCAGTGCTCTGCCACCTGAACTGGGAAAAAATTTCTATGTGTATTTGCATGGAATCTCCTATGGTTCAGCTTACAGCCATTGTCCCTTGTCTTGTCACTGGGCTTCACTGAGAAGAGCCTGACCCCATCCTCCCAACAGCCACCCTTCACATACTTAAAAGCATAAATGAGGTCACCCCTTAGACTCGTCCAAGCTAAAGAGACCCAGCTCCCTCAGCCTTTCCTCATAAGGAAGATGTTCTACCCCCTTCAGCATCTTTGTGGCTCTGCGCTGGACTCTTTCCAGCAGTTCCCCATCCTTCTTAAACTGAGGGGCCCAGAACTGGACACAATATTCCAGATGTGGCCTCACCAGGGTAGAGCGAAGGGGGAGAAGAACCTCTCTTAACCTACTAACCCCACCCCTTCTAAGACATCCCAGAATCCCATTAGCCCTCCTGGCCACAAAAGCACACTGCAGGCTCATGGTCATCCTTCCATCTACCAGGACCCCCAGATCCCTTTCCCCTTCACAGCTCTCCAAATGGTCAGTCCCCAATCTCTACTGATCCATGGGGGGTTGGTCTTTCCCAGGTGCAAAACTTGACACTTGTTGAATTTCATTAAATTTCTCCCTGCCCAGCTCTCCAGCCTGTCTAAGTCATGCTGAACCACAGCACAAGCCTCTCGTGTGTCAGCTACTCCGTGCAGTTTAGTGTCATCAGCAAACTTGCTGACAGCGCACTCTGTTCCCTCATCCAGGTCATTAATGAATAGATTGAAAAGTACCAGTACCAACCCCTGAGGGACTCCACTAGACACAGGCCTCCAACTAGACTCCATCCCATTGACCATGACTCTCTGACTTCTGTCCTTCAACCACTTCACAATCTACCTCACTACCCAGTCAGCCAGACCACACATGCTCAGTTTAGCTGCAAGGATGTTGTGCCTGTTCCTGCTACTGCTGCTCTGTTGCCTTCACCACTTCTCTCCAGTCTCATCTTGTTGGCTCAGCTCAGGCACTAGGAATGGAGAGAGCTACACCCTTGTGCTTTTTGTCACGTATATTAGTCTACAGAATGTTTTCCCTTGCTCAAATCCCTATCTCTTAGTGTTTTGTGACAGAAGTTGAGATAAGGGTGCAACCTGTGATTAAAAGAAAATGATCTATTCCCCTTGTTGCTTACTACTCATTATCCATCAGCATGCCAGCTAGGAAAAGCACTGGTGCTTTTGGTTTTGGCAGGTTTACCTGGAAGTCAGACTCTTGTAATTGTAGTCTGTTTTGTGCAAGAAAAAACATGGTGACTGTTCAGGGGAAAAGGGTCTGTTGATCCCAACAGTTGTTTTTCATCACCCCTCAAGAGAGAGTCAGTACTTAATACACCTTATTTTTAATGGGATTTTTTTTTTTTTAGGTATTTTGGGGTCGTTTAAAATGTTTGTCAGATATGATTTTCAAGGACAGAAGGAGAGTGTGTGTTGGATGGTAGGGGGATTGTCTTTTATTTACCTAATCTCGATTATTATGGTCTGGATACTTCATAAAATAGCATACTTAACGTGTTTCCCCTCTTAACTTTTGTATCCCCTCTTCACTAGGAACAAAAAACTCGTTAATATTGGAAATTTACTGGCACAGGATGTCACTATACCAAATATTAACATGATTTCAGAAAGCAGCTATAGTCTCTGAGGGTACGTGGAAGGTGGTGAGAGCATGCTTCATTATGAGTCTCCAGTAGTGGATCTTTTCAGTGCTAAGGGGATCATGAGTGAAGGGGGAAAGGTTGGACAAAAACATAGAAAGAAGCAGTGCAGAGCTGTCGGACAGGGCGTAACAGAGACAGTGAGAAAGTTTCCAGTAACTGATTAACGAACCTTTAAGAAACTGCTGGTATTGCTTTGGGGAAGGCTAAGTGTGGACTTTGTAGTAAGACAGGGAAACAAGATAGCCCTGAGGATTTTGACGTACAAGGGGCAAAACTTACTAAACAATGTTTAGAGCGAGTGGTGGGAGCGAGTATCAGAGGGGCCAGTTCCCAATCAGTGCTAGTCAGTACACTTATTTGACCAAGTCCTGTGTCTAATCACCACAGTCTGACATATTTTATAAATCTTTTCTTAACTGTCTGTGTAAGTGCTGTGAGGCCTGGGTGCCAGTTACTGGGGGAACCACCATGAGTGAATATGGGGCAGGCAGCTGGAGTGGAGTATAGGTGTCCTGAGCCTGATGTCTCAGCAGCAGAAGTGGACATGGCTCTTGGCTCAAGCCATGGGGACAGGAGCGGCACATGTCCCAGCTGGGAGGACAGGGACAATGTGTCTGCTCGGTGAAGCAGTGGGTGAGACTGCAGTGACTGAAGTGAGTGAGGCTTGTGGCACAGCATATGTGCCTGATGCCTTCGTCTTCTTGGGGCAGGCAGGCTGTCTGCCTTTTCCCATGGTTTAATGTATGTCTCTTTCACATGTGTAATAGGTTAGACTATCCTCTAATGACTATTGTAATGTGCTAGGTTAGACTAGCAGCAAGTGGGAGGTGCTGTGTCCAGTCAGGGGGGCCCCTGCTGATGGCCAGGAAGGACCTGTGAGTGTGGGGTGCCTGTAAAAGGAGGGTACCTGTAAATCAAGAGAGAGAGCACATGCATCTGCCTGTTAGTGACTTGCTACCAGTCAGCAAGTAGGAGGCCCATGAGATGGATGAAAGAGATCTGGACCTAGGCAGAGGCTATTAGGTGAACAGAGGAGTATACTGTGCTGATATTTGAGGGATCTATGAATGTGCATGTGCTCATAAACCTAGAAGAGGTTCAAGGGGGCATGCTGTCAGTCGTGAGCTTCACTCATGACCAGATAAAATGGAGAAAGAGGTCTTGGCTGGCTGTACTTAAGTTCATGGGAGTGCAGCACTTTGCCTGTGACAGCTAACTGCATAGCTGAGCTTCACTATTGGTTGAACCTGCTAATGAGAAAGCAACTGCCACATCTGTGGATCTGAGGTGGAGACCTCCAGGTCTCTGGGTGCACTAGGCTGGGTTTCAGCAGCAGGGCAGGAGGAATCCCCAGGCTGGTCCCAGAGATGCTTAAGGTAGAAGCCACTTATAACAGCCCCTAACAAAGTTGGTGAAAGAAGGTTTTGTAATAGATACTCAGTACAAGGGTTCTGTTTGTGAATCAGGAGTCCTTGAGCTACTTGTATCTCAAAGCTGAGAAAAATGTCTTTAGAAAAATATCACTATATCGTTTTTCTATTTTCTTGTCCTCTGCTGACCATGGCTGGTTTTACAAAACCAGGGTGCTTCTGAAGACTATATAAGTAAAAAAATGTTTGTTTTGCCTTAAATCTAAGAGAAGTGAAGGAAGTGTTTTATAAATTTGGCGGTTTAAGCCTTAACTGGAGGTTCTTGGTCTCATTCTGTATACTAAGCATTTCAGTGAAGCTCCATTCATGGCTTCACATTCCACCCTGTAATTCTTTCTCCATTACTATGCTTGAATCTGCAATGGTAAGGGAATTTTGTGATATTGTAATAGAAAAATAAATCCTCTGGCATTCTAGTGCAGGGATTGCTGAAGTTTACCTGTGTCCCCTCTGAACCAGGAGGCTGCATTTAAATCCTAAAAGGACAGGAAATAGGTAGTTTTATTTGGGATGAACATCATACAAGTGATCTTTTATAAAAAGTAAAAAAAATAAAGCAACAGCTTGATTTAATGGATAGTATTGAGTTCCAGAGCTACATTTATAGCCCCCAACCAACTATGTGGCAGTAAGCATGTCACTTAAGCACCATGTCCTTCTTTCACCATCTGTGAAATGATTTGGAAAGTCATGGAAAACTGAATCATAGGTCTTTTCCATCTCTCGATTCTATTAGGTCATCCAACTGTCCATCTGCCAGTAGAAGATTTTTTCCTACATCCGCCAGTGTTTTTCCAGCCTGAATTCTGTCCTCCAAGTTATTGGGCTTCCACCAGTAGCTTTGGAAGATGATTCTGCAGACTTCTAGGCCTCGTTGTTGGGAAGCTCTTCCCAAGAAGATTCATTTATTTATTATTTTATTTCATTTTGTTAATTTATTCTCATTACTATATGTTTGTTTATAGCTTTAAGACAAATACAATTCACACAACACCCTAAAGATCTGGTTAAGATGCAAATACTGTGTAAAGTATCTAATATATAGAAGGAAGGATAACGTAAGTTGTTGAAATACAAGGTTTTACCCTCTATAAGGAAGTGAGCTGCTTGGTTCTTCCTGATACTACATCTAAGGAGGTGTGCAGGCTGATGCAGATTTAAGGCAGAAGCAGGATAAAATGTGGAAACTTAACTGAGCAGGATGGTAAACGAAAGTGTTCGAATACTTAGCAAAGGTGATTAAGTATGGAAAAAGAGAGAAGGGAAAAAGGATAATTCAGTTGTTGAGCATGGAAGTCTTTTCCTATTATATAGTACATTTTTCCAGACAGTTGTAAATTATCGTGTCTTCCATAATTTGACTTGCATTTGAATAATTATTCACACATTAGTTATTCTGAGCCAATAGTTCCAGTAGTGACTTTTAAGGATTTTTCAGGTAGTATCTTGTACCCCTACTAAATCAGGTACAGCCCAAACACCTGGACATGTCTCATGTTATCAAACTGTAATACTTTGCATGGACACTTCTAATTTAAGTTTTCTTCCTCTTTAATGACCACAAGTGTTGAAAAGTTACTGTATTTTTATATTTAAGTAATTTTCTTTCCTAGAGTCTTAGAAAGTCGGCAAATAGATATTTTCTTCATATATTTAAGCCACCCAGCATTATAATACTGGATAGATCTAGATGAAAGCTATCAGAATGTCTAGGTTTCTTGTACAAAGTTTTTCATTTTCCGCAACTATGAATGTATGGAAGTTATTTGGTCTCTGCATAACAGTAGTTAAACTGCTATTAAAATGGCCTTCTGGCAAACAACTGGTATGTGACATGATTTATTTGATGCAGTGCCTTAGGAGGAAAAAGCCAATATTCAGTGCATTCAATTGATAAGGTTAATAGGGCATTTTGTAATATAACATCTATAAATATGTATTTTTAAATAACAAGATGTCTGTCATGGGGGCGTGTTTCATAATATAGTCAACTTTTTAAAAAATACACTTGCCAAGATCTTCATTCCTTTACTTCAGTTGCCAATGGAAATGCTGAAGTCCGGGAATGAAAACTGCATGTGTATAAAAGAGAATATTTTTTTTTCTCAATTTTCATTGTTCTGAACTTATATGTTCACATATGTTGATAAGTTCTGATGTAACTTAAGAGCCTAAGGTAAATGGGGCATTTCAAACCTTCCAGAGTTTGCTTGTAGCACAATAGAGGCAATTTAAACATTTCTGTAAATAAAATCACCCTTCTGCCTAGTTTGTTGAAAACCTCTTTTGCCTTCAGTAATAGGAGATACAGTCAGATTAGGTGTAAGTAATATTTTGGAAGTCAGTAAATGTAGGATTTACTTACCAAAAAAAAAAAACCCCTCTGTGTAACAAACTGTTTCTTCCTCTAAGAGGTAAGTGGGAGATGCATTGAAGTTAGAATGTTTATGAGGAAGGTGAACCTTGGAAAAATCTTGTGAACCTGCTCATAAGAAGTGTAAATATATCTTTTGTCCACAGGAAATAAAGCCAGATGAAGTTACTAGGCTTGCTCTTAGGACAGAAGTCAATTTTGAAAGTGTCTGCAGGAAGGTAAGGCTGGATGGTTTTCATTTTCTTTCCCCTGCTTTTGTGAGTGTGAGAGGACTTTTTAGGAAAAAGTGCCTATGTGGGTGGGAGTACATGCATTTGTGCAGTGTGTTCTGTGTCTTCATTGTAGACCTTACTTCCTTTTCTAAGGAAATTTATCCACTAGGAGATATCTACAAAAAGTTGTATAGCTGTTTAGTACAAGTGGCTTGTCATCTAACCTGGTGGGGTAATCCCTAGTAACTGCAATAGAATACCAGGGAGCATGGTAGTGGATTTTGAGTCTTTACAAATAGATTGGTTTTTTGTTTATATAGTACATATATGTGGTTCAGTTAGAGTAAATAATTTAAGCTTTCAACAACAGTTGGAAAAAGGCTTTGAATACTTTTAGATGTAGAGGGAAGTTTCCACATGTGAAAAAAATGTGACAAACATTATCTTGAAATACACCCCTGTGGCTCATTAATTTCAGTGCAATATTTTTCCTAAAGCCCACTAATGATACAGGATTAAATATTAACTAGTGATGTCTGTAAGGGATGAAATGAAGACATACAAGTAGGAAGATGCTTGTTGAAATACACAGTTGAGGCTGAGAGGAGACAGAATGCTCTTAACAGAAGAGTGGAAAAGAGCAGAAATAAGTACTTTCTTATTGGGGGATGTGCTGTGGAAGTGTTGCCAGAAAGCAATTCTGAATCAAAAAAATCAATACATAAAGTTGTATATTTTTCTCCACGTTATTCTAAATTCCTGTGGGTGGCCCACTGAGGGTGTCTGAAATGTTTACCGTTCACAGGCTTACTTAGAATTGGGTAATCTCCTCCTGTAATATGATTGATAGTTTGCAACGCAACTATGCTGTTGCAAAACACAGTTACATGTGATGTGCTTCAGCTATTAGCATAGTGTGCAGCAGGATTTCCATGCTTCATATGAGCAGAATCAAGTTAATAGGAAAATATCATAGGAATTTGATATTTCTGGAGCCATTTTTGATTGGAAGTATCTTTCTGATTTTCCTTCCTTTTAAAGGTAAAAAAAAGTAAGGAAAAGGTGACAGATAGACTGAAATGAAGCTAAAAAAGAGTATTCTTCTTTTAAATTTGTTTGACCAAGATTTTCCAGTCTGAAGGTGAGCTAGTCAGAAACTGGTTACTGTAATGTTAGAAGTGGTGCTGAAGTGAAGATTCTGGATGTATGAGGACACATAGAGAGGGATTTCATGCTTGAAGAAGGATGCTGAATTCGAACAGTAAGACATTTAGTCAACTCATGTAGGAGATTCTTCTGCCAAGATTTCAAAGACATCAGGCTTATGCTGGTTGCATAAAGTATAGGAACCCCAAAATGAGATAACTGATCTTATTTCATAGAATCATAGAATGGCTGAGGTTGGAAGG
>VWZX01007353.1:9783-28513 GCA_013399015.1 Galbula dea | reverse complement strand
GGCCGGGGGCCGGGGTCGGGGTCGGGGCTGGGATCGGAGCTTCTCGGTTCCTGTGTGGGGAAGGAACACGGCCTGGCCCTGCCGCTCAACAGCCAGACTGAACATCCATGGGCCAGGGCTAGCTGGGGTGGTCCTGGGCTAGCAGCGACGGGCCAGGGCTGGCAGCGACGGGCTAGGGCTAGCAGGAGCGGGCCAGGGCTAGCAGGGATGTTCCTGGGCTAGCAGAGATGGGCCAGGGCTGGCAGAGATGGGCCAGGGCTAGCAGGGGTGGGCGAGGGCTGGCAGGGGTGGGCCAGGGCTGGCAGCACCTTCCCCAGCACCACTGCCACTCGCACGGGACTGCTGCCACCTCGCGGTGCCATGTCCCCGATCCCCTGCTGTCCCCACAGTCCCCAGGCAGCTCACGTCCTGCACCCAGCGGGGCTGGGGGTGCAGGGGCCTGGGGCTCCGTACATGTCCTGGCCCTGAAGCCACGCAGAGCCCAGACTTTCCCCTCCCACTAAACTACCTGGACACGGTTGGACTCTTTTGCAACTGAAATGAGTTGATTCCACAAGACCAGGATGCTGCATTCTAACTGATGGGGAAACGGAGGCACAGGAAGGCTGCCCGAGCTTGCTGGTGGCCTCCAGCATCCCAGCTGCCTGCACTGGGCACTGCCACTGTCAGGCACGGGGTCAGCATTGGGTGGAGACCCAGCAGGGCAGGGGAGAGCTCCTGGTCCCTCCCTGAGCACCCAGCCCCATCTGCTCCCATCTTTTTTTAGCTCTGCAGCTGGTCAGTGCTGGAGCAGGTGCCTGGGGCTGGTGATTTATCCACATGTCAGCATCTCAGGAAGGTCTCCCAGGCAGGGGCAGGGGAGCAGGAGGGGTGGTTGCCCTCCAGAGGCAGGCAAGGGATGCCAGTCCCATGGGGATGTCCCATCCTGTGGCTGGAGAAGAGCACAGGACTCAGGTCACATCTTCCAGCAGGGCAGCTGAAGGATGCAGCTCCTTGGTTCTTCCCTGACCCTCTCCAGATCTTCCCTCTCCAGATGGAGCAGGAAGGTTTGTGGTCTTCCAAGCACCTGCCCCTTTCCAGGTCCTCCAAGCACCTGCCCCTCTCCAGATCTTCCCTCTCCAGATGGAGCATGAGGGTTTGTGGTCCTCCAAGCACCTGCCCCTCTCCAGGACCTCCTGAGCTCCCCAGGAGGTGGAGAGAGGCAGCTAAGAGTGGAGGAGCCTGGAGGAAGAGTTTAACTTGATCCAGACTTGGATCTTCAGGGGTTTCTCCATCTCCCTTTCTGCAGATCCAGGCCTGCAGGCCAAGGCCTCTTCCTCCCAGCCCTGCGCTGGCAGGAGAAAGTGCCCAGGCTGGCTCCTGGAGGAGGAAGGTGCTGCTGAGAGAGGCAGGAGCATTGCACTTTGCATTCCCAACCTACTCCTTCACCCCAGAGCCTGGAGAAGCCATGGAGGGGAGCAGCCCAGGCAGGATCCCTCCCAGGGGATGCTGTGCCATGGGCAGGGGAGGGCAGGGCTGGCTCTCACAGCCTGCCTCATCCTCCAGCTCCAACCTCCCAAAGCCTGCTCCCAGCTGATCCTGCTCTCCCTGGGATGCTCCTAGTGGAGCTCTGCTTGAGGGAGGCTCTGGAGTGATGCTGGTGGGGGGCAGGAGAGCTTGCTCTGGTCTGAGGGAGGCAGAGGAGTTCCTCAGGGACCTGCTGCAGGCAGTGGGTAGTTGGGAAGCCTTTGGTCCTTCCTCCCATTCCCTCCCCACTGGAATCCAGCTTTCAGGAGCACAAATCCTCATGGCTATTTTTAAAGTGTTGCCTTTAGCTCCTTCTCCTGTGGCTCACAGGGCCAGGGCTGGATCAGCCTCCTGGAGGTTCAGCTGTTAGCTGTTTCCATCCCAGAGGGGCAGCCCTGATCCCCTCCTCACTCCTGCCCTCAGAGGGGGAACCAGGAACCGTGGCTGGAGGAGCTGCTGCCAGGAATTGCACCCAGAGGGGCTGGGAGAGCAGCTGGTGCTCAGCCTGGGGCTGGGCAGAGTGGAGTCTGCTGGGGTGAGTGGTGTTGGGGTCCTGGGCTTGGGCAGGGAAGGGTGGGGGGATGATGGATGCTGTGGCTTTGGGTTTGAGCAGGTGCTGTGCAAAGAGCCTGTCTGCTGCTGTGCCCATACCTGCAGAGGACAGAGATCCTCTCCTCCAGCTCCCCAGCAGCTCCTGCCTTTCCCAGGCAGCTCTTCCAGCCCCCAGCCCCCAGGGGATGCTGTGCCATCGGTAGGGGAGGGCAGGGCTGGCTCTCACAGCCTGCCTCAGCTTCCAGCTCCAAGCTCAGGAGCCTGAGCCCAGCTGATCCTGCTCTCCCTAGGGTGCATGTTCCCCACTCTGCCTCTCCTGGCTCTCTCCTCTCTCCTGGGCCTTGGGAAACCTGCATCTTTTGGGGGCAGGGGAGGTCAGTGGCAAGACTTGGTGATCCAGCTGGCAGGATCTGGTGCTCTCTGTGCCTCCTAGAGCCCCAGCTGGCAGGATCTGGTGCTCTCTCTGCCTCCTAGAGCCCCAGCTGGCAGGATCTGGTGCTCTCTCTGCCTCCTAGAGCCCCAGCTGGCAGGATCTGGTGCTCTCTCTGCCTCCTAGAGCCCCAGCTGGCAGGATCTGGTGCTCTCTCTGCCTCCTAGAGCCCCAGCTGGCAGGATCTGGTGCTCTCTCTGCCTCCTAGAGCCCCAGCTGGCAGGATCTGGTGCTCTCTCTGCCTCCTAGAGCCCCAGCTGGCAGGATCTGGTGCTCTCTCTGCCTCCTAGAGCCCCAGCTGGCAGGATCTGGTGCTCTCTCTGCCTCCTAGAGCCCCAGCTGGCAGGATCTGGTGCTCTCTCTGCCTCCTAGAGCCCCAGCTGGCAGGATCTGGTGCTCTCTCTGCCTCCTAGAGCCCCAGCTGGCAGGATCTGGTGCTCTCTCTGCCTCCTAGAGCCCCAGCTGGCAGGATCTGGTGCTCTCTCTGCCTCCTAGAGCCCCAGCTGGCAGGATCTGGTGCTCTCTCTGCCTCCTAGAGCCCCAGCTGGCAGGATCTGGTGCTCTCTCTGCCTCCTAGAGCCCCAGCTGGCAGGATCTGGTGCTCTCTCTGCCTCCTAGAGCCCCAGCTGGCAGGATCTGGTGCTCTCTCTGCCTCCTAGAGCCCCAGCTGGCAGGATCTGGTGCTCTCTCTGCCTCCTAGAGCCCCAGCTGGCAGGATCTGGTGCTCTCTCTGCCTCCTAGAGCCCCAGCTGGCAGGATCTGGTGCTCTCTGTGCCTCCTACAGCTCCAGCTGGCAGGATCTGGTGCTCTCTGTGCCTCCTACAGCTCCAGCTGGTTTTACTGGTGGGAAGGAGAGGAGCTGGCTTTCAGAAGCAGTTGGATCCCAGATGCTTTCCTCTCAGTGCCATGACTCTCTGCCAGCTTGGGAGAGGTTCCTCAGCCCAAGACAGGTCTGCAGCTTCCAGCTCAGAGAGCACTGCCAGCTCAAAGCCAACCCTGGCTCCTCCACTCCACCCACACCACTGCCCCTCAGGCTTCTGGGCTGCAGACCCCACACTGTTTTGGCCATTCCAAGCTGGTGGCTGGGACACCAGAGGCCTCCCTCTCTTCACCCAGCCCAGATGGCAGCATCTGCTGCTCCCAAGGAATTCCCACCTGCCCATCCCTGCTCCCAGCCTGCAGGGAGCTGACTCCCTGGGTGGGTGCCTGGGCCAGGGGCTCACTCTGGGGAAGGCCAGGGCAGCAGGTGGGGAGGATACCAAGCACCCAAGGGCCCCTGGGAGGCTCTCTTAGGTTGTGTCTCTTATTAAACAACATTTTTTCCACTCCCTGGTTCTCCCTGTTACCAGGTAACAGAGCCAGGGTATAAATACTGGGCAGGCAAAAGAGCTGCAGAGGCTCCATGCATCCCAGGAGGAAAACCCAAACCCAAAGCCACCCAAGAGACATCTCAAAGCTTCCTCCTCTGCTGCCTGCTGCTGTGGGATTTGAAGGCAAGCTGGGATTTAGTCTTTGTTTCCCTTTCTTCTCCTGATTTCCCCCCAGGAAGAGGTAGTTGGACTGAAAGCAAGAGCCTGGCTCTAGACTGGAGATGTTCTGCAGGCAGCAGCCACAGTTCTTGCCCTTTCCTCCCCAGTTCCCTGGGTGAGGAGCAGTTGAGCACAGCCCTGGGCTCCTGCAGCAGAGGAGAAGCTCAGAGGTGAAGAATCCTTTCCCCTCCCCTCCCTAAACAACCCAAAGTGGTCTCCAGGTGCAGTGGGGAAGGCAGAAGCTGTTCCCCACCCCTCCAGGAGGGACCTGGGGGGTGCTGGGCTCAGGTTGGCTCTGGGTGTGGAGGTGCTGAGGCCACTCCAGGGCTGGGAGGCTTCACTCCTTGCTGGGAAGAACAAGACCTGGAATAAAAGCAGGAATTTGGGGGCTTGGAAGCTTTCCTGAATATGACTCCCAAAGAAGTTTGTGGGTGCTGGGAGCACTGAGGGAGCTGCTTTCAAGGCCCTGGCTGCCAGGAGGACAGGGCATCATTTCTCCTCCATGGACCCAAGCCCTTCCAGCTGGGCTTCCTGGAAGCTGCCTGGGGTGGCCTGGTGGGCACTGACCCCCTGAGGACACTAAGCCACCTTTGGCCTCTGCTCTGTCTGCATCCAGGCCTCTGCTGTGCCCCAGGAGGGGGAAGCTCCAAGAGCTACAGCTGGAAAAGTGGGATCCAGCCCCAGGGAACAGCAGCTTTTCCCATGGGAGCTCACTCCACAGGAGCAAGGGCTTGGAATATCACCCAAGGAGAGAGAACCAGGTCCCACAGCCTGGGCTGCACCCCACAAGTGCCAGAACCCCAAGCCCCCAAGCAGAAGGATCTAGGGGGGTAGGGGGGTTCCCCTCTCCTCCTGGGGCTCCTCTGCCCCCTCCCTTTGCCACACAGCAGCTCCCTCTGCCCCCTCCACTTGTTGTTCTTGGCTGGCTGGTAGCCTGGCTAAATTTAGGCAGATGTATTTCAACACCCATCCCCTGCCCTCTGGGGGGAAGAGGACAGAGCAAAGGTGGCCAGGGAGGAAGAGCAGTGACCAGCAGCTGCCCTGCAGTGAGCTCTGCTCCCCAGGCCTCCAGCACCCTGGATTTTATTCATCTACAAAGCCATGGAAGGGCCCAGGACTGAGGTTGGCCTTTTCCCAGCTCTCATCCCATGGATCTCTCTGCCTGTCCCTTGGGGTAGAGGTGGGTGACAAGGACAAGCCAGCCTGGGTGTCCCCCAGGGAAGGAGCTCCCTGTGCTGGGAGCCAGCTCGTCTCTGGAGGAGGAGGTTCAGGAAGGTGAGTGGAGCTGCAGCAAAGCAANGAGGAGGGGGATGAGGAGGGGGATGAGGAGGGGGATGAGGAGGGGATATGGAGCAGGACATTGGCACTGGAACTCAGGGGTGCCCCAGGGTCCAGTCCCAGGCAGATATGGCCCCAAAGAGAGGAAGGACTGGGATGTCCAACACAGGTGGCATCACCTTGGGCTTGTGGAGCATCTCTACCTGCTGCTGCTGCCTTTCTCCTAACACCATCAAGGGGCAGGACACAGCAAAGGATGTCCTGCTGCCCACAGGAGCCATGCTAAGGCCTCTCCTTGCCCTGGCCAGAGCCAGGCTGCTCTGCTACTCATTAACTGGATGTTTATCTGCTGAGCATTGCAGCAGGGACAGGTCCCCTGAACCTCACCACCCCCAGGGATGTCTGGGGGGTGGTGCTGAGGGGTGACCAGCTCCTATGAGCCCCAAGAAAGGTGCTCAGGTTGGTCAAACAGGGTCAGCCCAAGCAGGGTGAGACAGGACAGAGGAAGTGCTGGGCATTGGGGGTGGATGGGAGGACATAGTCTCCTCATACCTCCCTCACCATCTAATGTAAGCCTAGTTTCCACCACTGGGCCTCATGTCCCCATGTCCTGGGGCTGCAGACACCACTTTCACTCCCCTGTCATGGTCAGCTCAGCTCATGCTGGCTGCCAGGAACAGGAGCTGGCAGCCAGAGCTTTGCCAAGCAGGTCTGAAGCATGGTTTCTCTCCAGACATCTGCCCTGTTGGCCATTAATCCAGCTGGCAGAGGAAGGTGGAGCCTGCCAGCACCCAGTGTTGTGAGGAGCAGCTGAGGGACCTGGGCTTGCTTAGCCTGGAGAAGAGGAGGCTCAGGGGAGAGCTTCTGGCTCTCTGCAGCTCCCTGAGAGGAGGCTGGAGCCAGGGGGAGCTTGGGCTCTGCTGCCAAGGGATAAGACAAGAGGAACCAGCCTCAGGTTGCCCCAGGGGAGGTTCAGCTTGGCCATGAGGAAGGATTTGGGTTAGGCCTGGCCTAGGCTGCCCAGGGCAGTGGTGCAGTCCCCACCCCTGGAGGGGTTTCCAAGCCCTGGAGCTGTGGCACTTCACAGCATAGTTTAGTGGCATGGAAGTGTTGGGTCCATGGTTGGACCTGATGATCTCAGAGTTCTTTCCCAACCTTAGGGGTTCTCTGACTCTCTGAGAGCTGCAGGGGCTGGAAGCAGTTAAAAACCCAAACCTGGTGGGATTTTGCTCCAAAGCTGGTTCCCCCCTACCCCCCAAAGAGGCAGCAGCACAGCCATGCCCTGAAGGGCTGTGGCTGACAGCTCCATACCTGCAGCAGCTCATCTGCTGCTGGCACCTCTCAGCTCCCACCTCCATTTTCCTTCTAGAGAACCTGCTGAATGAAGCCAAGAGGAGTCCATGGGTGAGCAAGCACCCAGGATCTGCATGGATTGGAATGGGGAAACCTGCCCACAGTGAGAGCCCAGAGCAGCTGGAAAACCCCAGCTACCTCCTCCGAGCTCTCCTCCTCCTCCTCTTCTGCAGGCATGGTAAGGAACTGCATGGGAAGAGCCACAGTCCTGGTGAGGACACTGGTGGGAGCTGCAGGGAGGGGACAAGCATGACAAGAGCTCCTGGGAGGTTGCTGGAGTAAGCAGAAGGTCCTCTCCTGGCAGCCCTAAGGCTCAGCTGGCCCAGGGTCACCTCCAGCTGGGCTGGGAATCTCTCCCCAGGAGGAGACTCCACAACCTCTCTGCAAAGCCTGGGCCAGGGCTCCAAGCTGAGCCTCCCAGCAAGCAAGCTTCTCCTCCTGCTCAGCTGCAACCTCCTGGCTCCCAGTTTATGGGGATGGGGACTGCACCACTGCCCTGGGCAGCCTGGGCCAGGCCTAACCCAAATCCTTCCTCATGGCCAAGATGAACCTTCCCTGGGGCAACCTGAGGCTGTTTCCTCTTGTCCTCTCCTTTGTTCCTTGGCAGAAGAGCCCAAGCCCCCCCTGGCTCCAGCCTCCTCTCAGGGAGCTGCAGAGAGCCAGAAGCTCTCCCCTGAGCCTCCTTTTCCCTCAGGCCCCTAAGGAGGAGATCGTTTAACCTGGCCACTCTCTTCCTTACACCAGGGACACCAACACCTGCAGACGGTGCCTCTGGAAAGTGTCTCCCTCAGGAGCCCTGAAATAACCTATCTGGGAGCTGGTGGGAGGAGCAGGAGCTGCTTTTCCCCTCCTCCTCCAGCTCTCATAGGATACCCCAAGCCATCCCCTCTCTCTCCCAGTTTCCTCCCAGTGCAAGATCCTCCGCTGCAACTCGGAGTACGTGGCTGCCACGCTTAACCTGCGCGGCTCCCAGCGCAACGTCGCCTACTGCAGCGCCCTGCGCTCCTACTCGCACTGCACCCGCAGGACAGCGCGCACCTGCCGGGGAGACCTCGCCTACCACTCTGCCGTCCACGGCATCGAGGACCTCATGATCCAGAACAACTGCTCCAAGGAAGGGCCAACCTCAGCCCCTAGACCTCGACCTCCAGCTCCTAACCATCAAGGCTTGGAGGCTCTGGATGTCTGCAACTATGAGAAGAGTTTTCTCCACAAGCACGGGAGGTCTCCCAGGTACCAGCACTGCGCAGCCTTCGGGGACCCGCACATCCGCACCTTCCAGCACGACTTCCACACCTGCCGAGTGGAAGGCTCCTGGCCTCTCCTGGACAATGACTACTTGTTCGTGCAAGCAACCAGCTCTCCTGTGGCTAAGGGTTCCAATGCCACGGTCACTAGCAAGGTAACAGTGCCCTCAGCATCTTCCTAGCCTCCCCTGGGCTCTCCCCAGCAGTTCCCTGTCCTTCCTGACCAGGGGAGCCCAGGGCTGGCCCCAGGAGCCCAGAGGTGACCTGAGGAGGGCAGAGGAGAGGGGGAGGAGAACCTCCCTTGCCCTGCTGCTCCCCCTCTGCTGCCTGCAGCCCAGGAGCCCCTTGGCCTTCTTGGCCCCCAGGCCCCATGGCTGCCTCCTGGGCACCTTCTTGTCCCCCAGCACTGCCAGCTCCTTCTCCATGGAGCTGCTTCCCAGCAGCTCCAGCCCTAACCTGCCCTGCTCCAGGAGGTTATTCCTCCCCAGGTGAAACAGGGAGGGAGAGCTTCAGCTAACCCCACATGGGATCAGGAATGAATGCTTGCAGGACCAGGGGGGGGTGAAGGTCCTCGAGAGGACCAGGGAGAATCATAGAATCATTGAGATTGGAAAAGATTTTTGAGATCAAGTCCAAGCATAAACCCAGCACTGCCAACTGCAAAGTTGGACCAGATCATCCCTCAGATGCCTTCCAACCTGGCATTCTGTGATTCCATGAGGTCAAAGACCTTGCCAAGACCTGCAAACCCTCTGGGGATGGGTTAGCATCTGCTCCAGGGGCTGCCTGTACACAGTCTGTCCAGGCTTGGCCCTGTCTCACTTCTCAGTTGCTTAAAGGCCATTAAAGAGAGAAAGCTGCAGAAAGGGAGGAAGGAAACATTCCTGCTTTGCCCAGAGGACAGCAGCAATGTGGGAGCCGTGCTTTGGGACTGAGGGGGATAAGGCAAACCTCTGTGATCTGCTTTGCCCTCCCCAGAGGCGATACCTGGGGTGGAGACGTGGTGACTGCTCTCACACCCAGCGAGACCCAACCCCCTCTGACCTCAGAGGCCCTTTTCCTTTTCAACACCTCCACGATTCTCCCGTCCTCTCTCCACAGCTCACCATCATCTTCAAGAACATGAAGGAATGCATCGACCAGAAGGTCTACCAGGCTGAGCTAGACAACCTGCCAGCAGCCTTTGAGGATGGCTCGGTGAACGGAGGCGAGAGGCCGGGCGGGAGCAGCCTGGTGATCCGGGAGCGCAGCCCCGGGCGACACGTGGAGATCCAGGCTGACTACATCGGCACTACCATCGCCGTCCGCCAGGACGGTCGCCAGCTCTCCTTCTCCATCCGGGCAGCTGAGGAGGTGATCCAAGCCTTCAGTGAGGAGCAGGACCTCCAGCTCTGTGTGGGTGGCTGTCCCAGGAGCCAACGGATCTCCCGCAGCGAGTGCTGCCGCGGGCGGGCGGCGGTGGAGGTGGCCAGGGCCCTTTGCAGGGAGCTGCTGCCCGTGGAGGATGTCTACTTCCAGTCCTGTGTCTTTGATGTGGTGACCTCAGGGGATGCCAACTTCACCAGGGCTGCACACGGGGCCCTGGAGGATGCTAAGGTCTTTCTCCCCAACTCTGAGAAGCTGCACATCTTCCAGGCTGGGGCAGGCTGCCCAAGTGCATCTTCTTCCTTCCTCCTGCCCCTCCTCCTCACCTCTGGCCTTTGGGTTGGTTTGTTGCACTTTTAAGCCTCGCTGGTGTTGTCTACAGCCCAGGAGACAGATGCAGCCAAGGCAGAGGAGTAACCTGAGAGAGTTGCTGGCTCTGTGCAGAGCAGGGGAGAGATCTCAGCCAGGATCATGTATCTCTGCAGTGCTAAGGAGCAGGGACCCAGAGCTTTGGAGAGAGCAGTGCTGGAGATGAACGGTGGTGAGATGCTGGCCTGCACCTCCTGTGCTCGCAGCAATGGCAGCCGTGGAAGCTGCTTCCCCTCCCCCAAGCAGGTGACAATGTCTCCTGGTGGATTTCTTGTCACTAAAGATGAGGACCTTGCAGTGGTGGCAAAGAAAAAGGAAGCCAGGGGGTGAAGAGATGTTTAGCAACAAAGCAAAGAGGAGCCCAGGAGGTAAGGACATGTTTGGAAACAAAGAAGAAGGAGCCCAGGGGGTGAAGACAGGTTGAGGAAACCTCTCTGCCCCTCCAAGCCTCTCCCCTAAACTGGTTTCTCCCAGAGTTACTACAGCAGAGGCCTCCTCAGGAACTGAACAGGTTCAGAAGTAACAAACTCAAAGCCCAGAGCCCAGTAAATGCTGGCTGGTGGATTTGGGACCCCTGGAGCCAGCTGCTCTGACAGCAATGTGAGAGCAGAGCAAGGCAGGGAGTGGGCTTGTTGGGGGGTGCTGAGCAAGGGCTGAGGTTTTGGAGCTGGAAAGGAACCAGTTCCTGCTGTGTTCTCAGCAGACTGGCTCAGGAACACAGAAGCTGCAGAACACCAGAGCTCCAACACCTCAGGCCACTGTTGCTATTTTCCCCTTGTTGTCTTGGCACCTGTCTGGGACTCAATGTCACTCCTGGACTTTGGACCAGCCTGGAGTTTCAGGGAGGAGAAAGATCTCTAGGAATTCCTCTCCCTCAGGCCCAACTTTCTCTCTGTCCCTGTCCCAATCTCATTTAAATCCCCCCCAGCCTTTGGGCTTCACCTACAGAAGAGGATGACTCTCCCCAGCAGTTCCTTGGCTCTCTGGAGCTGGGGAGCCCAGGGCTGGCCCCAGGAGCCCAGAGGTGACCTGAGGAGGGCACAGGAGAGGGGGAGGAGAACCTCCCTTGCCCTGCTGCTCCCCTTCTGCTGCCTGCAGCCCAGGAACCCCTTGGCCTTCTTGGCCCCCAGGGCCCATGGCTGCCTCCTGGCCACCTTCTTGTCCCCCAGCACTGCCAGCTCCTTCTCCATGGAGCTGCTTCCCAGCAGCTCCAGCCCTAACCTGCCCTGCTGCAGGAGGTTATTGCTCCCCAGGTGAAACAGGGAAGGTGCAGAGCTGGGGAAAAGCTCCTATGGGAGCTGCTGGCAGATGGACAGAGGTGCAGGGCTGAGGCTAAATTAGATGTTTCATATATTGAAGAGGTTTTAAAGACAGCAGAGAGAGATCTATATGCTAAAGAGTATTTTCCTTGCCTGGGTTTGTTCCTGGAGAGGACTCAGGGTAAGGATTTTGCCATCCCTGTCCCATGGAGCTAAGAACCACCTCATGAAGCAGGCTTTGGGCAGGCTGAGGAAAGAAAAGTGCAGAGCACCCAGAGCAGGAGAATCTCTTCAGCCCCAAAGGGAGGTTTTACAGTTCAGGTTTCAGCCTGGGCAATAGTTTTTCACCTCTGAGGCTTCTGCTGAGGGCAGCAAGGGGGAAATGTTTTGTGGCTTGCTCAGCACATCACTGCCCTGCACTCAAAGCATGCAGTGGGCAGCATGAGAGCTCCTCTCTTGCTCCTGTGATGCTCTTGCTAAGCCCTCAACATTCTGACATTAAAAGGTCTCTATTTTTGAAGTCCTTGTTTCCTGTCATCTGTCTCCCTTCATTGCTTTGGTGGGCAGCAGCAGGTGAAGATAAGAATATCTTGCCTTTCACCCACTGCTCCCTTTGCTCTGGAGCACTGTGTGGGCTATATATACACACCCTGAACAAGGAGGGGAAGCCAGCTCCAGCCTGGCTGCCATCCTCCTCCCACAGCTCTGCAGGAGGCTGCAGGTCCCTCTGGGAGCAATGTTCTCCCCAGGGATGAAACCCTCAGGAGCCCTGAAGAGGCTGCAGGGTTGATAGTCCTGGAGCTCTGTGGAGAAATGAGGTTGATTTGAGCCAGTGCTAAAAGGTTGCTGCCTCCAGGGTGTGAAACAGCAGCTCCTCAACATCTGTGCAGCTGCCAGGGGCAGATTTGGTGGTGGGGAATACAATGGAATTGTTTGGGTTGGAAGAGACCTAAAAATCAGCAAATCCAACCATGAACCAGCACTGCCAGGGCACCACAGCTCCAGGGCCTGGAAACCCCTCCAGGGGTGGGGACTGCACCACTGCCCTGGGCAGCCTAGGCCAGGCCTGACCCAAATCCTTCCTCATGGCCAAGATGAACCTCCCCTGGGGCAACCTGAGGCTGTTTCCTCTTCTCCTCTCCCTTGGGGGAAGAGCCCAAGCTCCCCCTGGCTCCAGCCTCCTCTCAGGGAGCTGCAGAGAGCCAGAAGCTCTCCCCTGAGCCTCCCCTTCTCCAGGCTAAGCAAGCCCAATTTCCTCAGCTGCTCCTCACAGCCCTTGTGCTCTAGCCCCTTCCCCACCTTCCTTCTCCTGCTCTGGCCACACTCCAGCACCTTTGGGTCCTGCTTGGAGTCAGGGGTCCTTTAGATTTTGGGCAGTGGAGCAAATCCACACCAAAGCCATGGGGCCAGAGGAGCTTTCCTCATGGGGAGATGAGAATCTCACTGGCTGATGACCCTTGCAGGTGAGCAGGGTCACACTTGCTCCCCAGACCCACCCTCCTGGTACCTTCACAGGCACAACAAGAGGACAGAAGAGCCCCCAGGACCCACCAGCAATGTGATGGAGGGCACCTGGGCATGGCAGGGAAGCCTGGCCCACCACATGTGTCACAACATCACAGTAGCTCTCTCCCCACTGAGGACTAACCCAGGAGAGCTGTAGACTCACTCTCCCCAACCTGCTCATGAACATGCCACCCAGGAAGGGGGCAGTGGGCTGGGATCTGAGGCCTTAGCTCCCATTAGAAAGCAAAACAGAGTTTCCTGGGTCCAGCTGGGAGAGGGGAATTCAGGATCCCTCACACATCATCCACCTGGCAGAGCCCAAAGCCCAGCTGAGCCACAGAGTGTCTCAGGTTGGAGAGGACTCACAAGCACCATCAAAGCCCCAGGTGTCCCTGTTCCTCACAGGGCTGCCTAAATCTAAACCAGGTGACTCAGAACATCACCCAGATGCTACTGGAGGAGAGGACTTTGGTCAGCACCCTCTGGAAAAAGGTGAGCTGGACCATCCAGAGCAAGTCCCAGAGGTCTGAAGCTCTCCTGGTGGCTGGAGCAGGTAGCAGGGAGTCCCAGCACCTCCCAGCTGAGGCCACCACCTCCCTTCCACACCACAGAGATGCTTAAACCTGAGCTGCAGCTTGGGCAGGCTCCAGGAACATGGTGCAGCCTGGAATGGCTTTGTGCCTGTTCTCCCCATTGTTTTGTCCTCTCCATCCTCCACTGGATGGCTGCAGAGGAAACAACACCTTCTGAAGATGTGCTGAAGTCTGGAAGTGGAAAAGAGACCTTTTCCAGCCTGAGAGAAAGAAGTGGAACCTAGGCATGGATCCAAGCCCCTCTGATGTCAACAAGAGTGTTTCCATTGACGTCAGCAGGGCTGGGATCCAGCCCTTCAAGCTCCAGGCATTTGTCACCTGCTAAAAAAGACACCAGCACTTTCCCAGAGCCAGCCCAGTTTGGGCTCTTCTGCCTCCAAATGCCCCAACTTGGGAAGCTGGAGGGAAGGAATTGCCAGTCAGGATGGGAGCTGGGCTCTGTAGGTAGGTGGTTGGTCAGCAGCAGGCAGCACTGTGGCTCACAGGAAGGTGTGAGGAGCCTGGGACAACCTGCTCCTCTCACAACCCATCTCTGATGTCCCACAGGGAGAGAAACACCAAGGCCTTGGGGGGCACCAGGTGGTGTAGCCAAACCTAAACCTTCAGCAGCAGCCAACAAACCAAGCTGAGAGCATCAGAGGTGGCCAGGTTTGGCAGCCAGCACTAAGGGCACCCAGCTCTGAGGTGGAGGAGCCAAGTCTCTCCAACCTACAAACCTCCAGAGGAGAAGATCACAGCAGCAATGCTGGTTGAAAAAGCCCCTGAGGATGTGGCTTTCCTCAGCCTATTTCCTGTCCAACCACAGTGTTGTTTTGTTAGCAGGATGTTCAGGAGGAGGTGAGAACTTCCTCCCCAAAGTTCAGGGTTAGACTGGGCTTTGAGCAGCATCCCCAGCAGGGGACAGGAAGAGGGGCAGCAGCTCAGCTGGGTGGAACAGTTCCTCATGTTCCTCCTCAGGTGGCATCCCAACCAGCCTCCAATCACAGAGGGAGGGGACAAAACTAAATAGATTGAAGAGAAAGGAGCTGCCCAGTGGCATTTGGGCAGCAGATCTGGGAGCCTAACCTCCCCTTGGCCATGGCTGTCAGCCCCTTACAGCCACTCATTCCTCTGAAGACAGCCAGCACAGACTCCTGCTCCTCCTGCCCTTTCCAGCCACAGAAGGAACAGCAGCAGTGGGCTCACAGCAGCCACATTTCAACACATCTTTGCTTGCCTCCTCTCAAACTTTGTAGCCAGACCTGGGCTGCCTGAACACAGCAGATAGGGTGAGTCTGGGGGCAGGGAGGTGTCCTCCAACCAGCCAAGGCTGGAGGAAAACCTCCTGTGTGATTCCTGGCAAGGCCTCTAGAGGTCCACACAAACCAAGGGATGAGCAGAGCTTCGTGGAGCCGGCAGCTCCCCAGCGCAGGGATGTGCATCTTCAGCCCAAAGAGGGCCAAAGGCTCCAGGAAAACTCTGACCTTGGGCCTTGTGGGACCACTGAGGGTGATGGAGGTCTAGGAGGGGACAGACCACCCAGTTTTAGGTTCTCTGACTCCTGGGGGTGAAGATCTCCTTGTTCCCAGGCACACCCATGCTCAGAGAAGCTCTGGCTGCTGACAAGTAGAAAACAACCTCATTTCTTTACTCCCTGCAGCACCTGCAGGACCTGCTGGGGCCTTTCCATGGCTGAAGCAGGGATAGAAGCTGAGGACAGGTTTTGCTTCATGAGGCTTTTTCCACCCTTCATAAAACCCAACTGGCCCTGGGGGCAGAGAGGATCCAGTGGAGCTGGGTTTGTTCCTCTCTGAAGAGGAAGGCTTGGCCAACTGAGCCAAAAGCAGAGCTGCTCCTGCCCTGGGCCAGCAGCCCTGGAGGGGTCACACTCTCTCACAGCTGGAGAAGGAGGTGATGCAAGTGAGTTTTCCTGCCTAGAGCAGCTGATAGACACAGCATTTGCCAACCTCAAACCTCCTCCTCCTCATCTATTGAGCACCAAGTTCAGTCTCTTATCATGGGCTGGTGACACTCAGCTCTGGCTTCCTGCTGCAAAACCACAATCTGGCCAGAAAAGAAGTGAAGAAATCCCACCAGGGTCTCAAGAAGCATCTAGCAGAGCAAGCTGCTGCATGGCTGGAGGTGGCAACTCAGGGCTCCTCACCCTCAGCCCTGGAAGGACTCCTCCCTGTTGAGCAGGGATAGGGATAAGGACAAGAGGATCCTGACCTGTGCCACAAAACACAGGATTCAGCCTGCACAGAACTCCAGAGCACACAAACCACTGCAGCCAAAATCAAAAGCTAGGTTTGGCAAACCCTACCAGAAGAGATCTGCCCTCAGCTTCCCAAGCCATCCCTAGGAGATCCCTGGAAACACCTTCAGCATTCCAAGGAGCCAGCAGGGCCATGCCAGGCACCAGAGAGCTCAACCTCCTCCCTGAAACCACTGGCTGTAGCCAGCAACTGGCACAGAGTCACTGCCCTTTGCTTTCAAACCTAGAAACCCTGGTGCTGTTGGATCCCTGCCCCAGCTGAGTGTGGGACAAAGGCTGGCTTTCGAGGAGCCAGCCCCAACCCCAGCAGTCCCTTGTTGTCTCCAGCCTGGAATTGATTCAGCTGGGATTTAGGGATGATGTTCCCTGTACATAAACAATTTCACCAAAGGAAATGCCTTTTCCAGCCTGCCTCCTGCTCCCAACCACACACACACACACACCAAGAACACTCTGTCCCTTCGCTCTGGGGCTCTCTGCATCCTCCTCGTGTCCTGCTCTTCCCCCTCCCCTTCCCAGCCTGGAACTTGCTGGAAGCAGCCATATATGGGGAGGGGGGAAAACAAAAGAAAAGGGAAAGAAACCAGCAAGGAAAACAGCTCCAGGGCTGCACTTACCAGCTCTCCCAAGCGATTCAAGGGCTGGTGGAGAGGGCAAAGGACAAGCTGCCATGAGAGGAGCGTGACTTCTCCAAGGAAACAATGGGCAGTGGCTCCTGAAAACCTAAACCAGGGCAGGGGGGGGGGAAAAAGTGGTTTACCCAGTGTTGGAAAAGCAGGATTCAGTGGGGTGGTGGGATAAGGGCAGGGACAAGCAGGATTCAGGGAGATAAGGGCAGTTTCTGGACCACAAGCTATTGTGCTGCCTGGTTTCTGCCATCCCCAGTTCCTTCCCCATGAGCCAGCAGCAGCCCCAGCTCCTTGTAAGTCACCTCAGGGCCTGGTTTCTTGCTCAGCCCAACCCTGATTCTTCAGAACTAGGTTCTTGCTGTGTCAAATGTTAGGCATGGCACTGTCCTCCTGGCCAAGCACACCAGGAGAGGACAAGGCTCCAGCCACTCTCCCCCAGCCACCCTCAGCAGCAGCTTTGCTCCCAAGTGAAGGGCTGTAGGGATCCTCTGAGCACCATGATCCCAGTGGGAAAGGAGCAGAGAGGGGGTGAATGCCTTCCAAGACTAAAAAGGGAGCCAAGAAGCCCCCAGGAGCTGGTCCCTGCCCTGAAATCCAACCAACTTCTCTCCTGGTGCCCTTGTTTTCCAAAAGGGAAGTGATTTAGAGCAGCTTTCATTTTCACAAGCTGAGATGCTGAAGCCCTTGCTCAATCCTTGCGTGGGAAACCCTGGGGGAGTCAGAGCCCTGAGGAAGTTCCAGCTGCTCCTTCTGCAGAAGGAACAGGGAGGCACTTCCCAGGGCTCAGGGGGACAAAGGGCAAGAGCTGATTGACAGAGAAAGAGAAATGGGGAGAGGATTTGGGCCCTGGAACGTGCCTGGAGTCCTATCTTGGGCAAGTTCTTTGGCTTAGGGCTCGCTAGTCCTTTGACATCACTGGAATGTGTGTTACTGTCCAGGAGCTGGCTCTGGCTTCCTTGGAAAGCCCAAAGGAAAGCAGAGAGGGAGAGAGTAAACATGGGGCCAAGCCAGGAGCTGGGGGATTCAACACCCCACAGCAGGCAAGGCTGGGAAAGGAGCTCTCCTCCTTCTGCTAGATCAGAACAAATCCCCAATTCCTCCTTCATCCAGCACCTTTTCTTCCTAGGGCACAGCAGGGAACAAAGGAGCCAGGCTGCCAGGGCCAGAGGCAGCAATAAAACAAGGTGCAATTCCAGCTGGGGAAATAATCTGACTCCCAGGGAAGGGAGTTTGTCCTCCAGTTTGGCAGGAGAATAGTTTATGGCCTCCAGTTTATCTAGATTTGATCAGTTTATCCTAACAGGTGTGAATTAACTCCAGGGGAAAGAGAGGAGGGAAAGCACAGTGAGTGGCAGGAACCCTCGGACAAACAAGCTGCAGAGGAGAGAAGGGAGACAACTGTGAACAACAACAGAGCCCATTTCCTCCTCGGGGCTGGGGAGGGCTCAGGAGCCAGCAGCTTACCAGCCTTGCTTTGTTGGGTGGCTCCCTCCTGTTTCCTCCACTCCTTCCTCGTATTTTCCTGAGCTGGGAGAGTATTAAAAGCTTCTGAACCCGAGGGATAAGGAAGGCTGTCTGGGAGGAATGTCTGCTCAGCAGAAATGGCCTGCAAAGGAAAGTTCCAGCCTCTCTCTGAGCTGAAAGGATCCTAACAAGGGACAGCACAACTGTCCCTGCTCCCCAAATCCCAGCTGGAAAAACAGGGACCAGGGAAAGCTTCCCAGATGGAAAATAGGGCCAGGGGGATATTCCCAGGTAGAAAACGAGGAGGAAGGAGAGTGACCCTGCTGGAAAATAGGGAGAGGGAGTTACCCAGGCAGAAAATAGGGACAAGGAAACACTTCCAGTTAGAAAACAGGGGTAGTGAGAGCTTCCCAGCCAGAAAACAGGGACAAGAAGACTCTTCCTGTTAGAAAACAGGGGTAGGGAGAGCTTCCCAGCCAGAAAACAGGGACAAGAAGACTCTTCCAGTTAGAAAACAGGGGTAGGGAGAGCTTCCCAGCCAGAAAACAGGGACAAGGACACTTTTCCAGTTAGAAAATAGGGATAGGGAGAGCTTCCCAGCCAGAAAACAGGGACAGGGAGACTCTTCCTGATAGAAAATAGGGATAGGGAGACTTTTCCAGCTGGAAAACAGGGATGAAGGAGAGTTTCCCAGCTGGAAAACAGAGACAGGGACTTCTCCAGTTAGAAAATAGGGACAAAAAAGAGTTTCCCAGCTGGAAAATAGGGACAGGGAGACTTTTCCAGTTAGAAATCAGGGACAAAGAAGAGTTTCCAGCTGGAAAACAGGAGAAGGGAGATCTTCCCAGTTCGAAAACAGGGATGAGGGAGAGATTCCTAGCAGGAAAATAGTGCTGAGGGAGAGTTTCCCAGCTAGAAAACAGGGAGAGTTGGTAGGAAGGAGGTGGCTGTTTGTCCTTCCCTTAGATCAATGGAGACTTGTTGACAAAACCCAGTCCTCCCCTCCAGTTTCTACAGAGAGAAAAACATCTCCGCATCACGAGCTTAAAGATAAACATTCGCCTCGCATTTTCTCAGCAGCTACTTTCTCTCCCTGTCCTGTCCCCCCCCTTGCCCCCCCAAGACGCTGGCTAGAAAGATCCCGAAGCTGTGGGGGAGAGCAGAAGGGGGGGGGCTGTGTGGGGGGGTGTTAGGTCATGCTTCCCATTGAGGGGCTATGGAAAGCAGGAGAGGTTGGGAAACACCACCCCCCCCACGACTCCAGAAGGGGAGAGAAAAGCCTCCAACACCAGGCTTCGATCGCCGACCCCAAACCCATCCTTTTTTACCTCAAATAACATAGGGGAGTGAGGGCACCCTGGTGGGGGGGGGATGAGGAAAGGCCTCACTTGCCGGC
>VWZX01007346.1:247088-590651 GCA_013399015.1 Galbula dea | reverse complement strand
CACAGGGAATCAGAGCACGTGGCCCACAAACTTAGCTTTTCACGGAGAGAAACTCCCCTGAAGTTCCAAAGTACAGGAAGCAGAAGTCTCTCAGCTCACTCAGTCTGAGGTATTTCAGCCATACACCAAGGCATTTGCCTTAATATCCCTGAAAACTGAAGCGCTTTGAATGAAAGATGTTTGTTCAAATACCTTTCTGCTGCCCATTTCAAAAGTACTTTCCAATAAAATTAAGCCGAGACAGAATCTCGGATCCAGGATGCCGAGTACGTTTGGCTACTCTTCAGAAATCCATAGCTTGTGCTGAGCATATGACTTATTTGGTGGCCATTATTGTATTTCTTTGGATTTTGTTGTTGGCATCAAACCCCAAATTGGAAGTATATATTGCCCTGAAAAAAGAATCTAGACTTTGGGACAGGGCTTGTATGAGTGTCACAAGCACATCTGTCCCTATAGCTAGTGCTTCTTCTCTCTCAGAGCAGGAAAGGCTGGTTCTTGCTGGTGGCTGGGAACATTAATGTTTGTGTCTCAGGAAACATTCACCACTTCAGAGGCTAAGGAGGAGCTCTATGTTTTGATGGTGTATTAGGTTCAGTAGTCATCTATATTTAGGTATTTGTCTGCCAGGGAAAGAGCTTTTATTTTGCCATGTTACTAATTTTCCTTATCTTATTGATACACAGAGCTAACATCGAGCTATCAGTTGTAGAAAGAGTCTAGCACTTTTGGAAGCAGAAACAATCCAGCCCATCTAGCATGAGAAGGAAATGCAGACTCTGACTGTGCATCATATATTCTTACCCATCGCAGGGAGCTGCGTGGTGCATACTCAGACACACAGACCTCTGTCTCCATGGCTCATCAAAATTTGGGAAAAAGGGATGATCACTACTGACAGCATCCACAACTGCATGAAGACACTATGGACTCACCACACAGTGCAGCTACATACCCTGAACCACTGTTCATTGCACAGCAGTACTGAGAAGCCTAACTGGAGCACAGTGGTGCTATTGCAATGTACCTAGTAAACAAAACTAAAGTGGAAATTCTAAGCAACTCATTTCCTGAGAAAGTCCTGTATGCCTACATGAGGCTATTATAGAACATCTCCATGTCTGCAAAAGTGTGAATTTTTAAATTTGTTATATGCAAGAAAATAGTTAAGTGAGCTACAGTGAGGATTAAAGACTACGCATAAATCAATACTTTCTTATTTCTGACTTTTATCTAAATAAGATTGATCTTACGACTGAAGGTGGAAAATAGTCTCATCAGAAAAAATCTTCTACTAGATCTGGATAGTTGGAAGACATTATAGTATTTTCCAAGTTAGGGAAATAAAAAGTGTCATGAATTATAACAATGTTAGACTTTGTTTTGGTTACAAAGCTCTCAAAATTACATACATGTTATATTTAACAAAGTTCTGTTGCTAATTCCTAGCCCCAAAATGCATATTATTTAGGTAAACTTTTAGGAATTAATTAATTAGGGAATTAATTGATTTGCTTACTAGATTAGCTGGAGATTGAAAAATATTCTGAAAGCTTATTAAACATATACTACAACATTAACAACTGAAATTCAGCGTCAGAAGCAACAAAACCAGCCAAGGTTTGTGCCTTACAGCGACAGCTAACTCTGCCTTGAACCAAAACAGCTCCTGCAGAGCCTAGGAAGCTGGTGAAAAGACTTGAGTGAGGATTACTGACATTAAGACCTGTATGTGCTGTATCATTATGCTGGCAGAATTTATCAGTTCATTGCTTAAAGGCCTTATCCAACCTCTGATTAAACTGATGGAATTTAACAGAATAACAACTGAGGCATTACTGAAAGTTAATTGCAAATATGGACTTCAAGAGCTGACCCTGACTTGATCCTACATGACTTAATACATAGTTCTGCTCTAAATAGTAATATTGGATATTACTGAGTATTCAAGACTCTACATAAAACATCTTTATCCCTTCCTTTTTTTTTTTTTAATCAATCTGAAAGCAAAAAAATCAAAGTGGCTTTTCTAGTTCTCCTGCACTATCAGCAAGCATCCAATTGCAGACTATCCTGCAGGTAGCTTCACTGTCTTTGTTTGGTTTCCCCAGCTACACTGACATATGTTCCACTTCTGCAAACTTGTGGATGCTTTCCTGCACATGGAGATATTTCTAGAGCACCTCCTTTTGAGATGCACCAGAAATTATTACCCAACTGTTCAGTGTTTATCCGCAGTGTCACTGGACAACAGCCTGAGTACACAGTCACAACGGCAGAGACTGACCTCAAGCCCCTCCACAAGCCAGATGTTGTGCTGCATCCAATAAACAGTCAGAGGCTAAAAGTTGTGTTTGATACACTTGTTTCATGCTGTCTTGAACACAGATCAGTGTCCACTCAGAATAGTCAGGGTAAGACTGAGATCCAGCACAAATAATTCATGGAAAAAACTCACCACATTATGCAACTTGGTAAATGACTAGTAAGCAGATCTCTGATCTGATTTAGGATTAGCATGGTTATGTGACTTCTACCATGGAAGTGGCCTGGGTAGTCTGTCAGGCTAGTAGACAGCCTAAGTTTGCCTCCTACATTATGCTGGGAATGCATACACCTAGTAAGACATTTGATTTTCTGTATTAACTGCACTAAGCAGGGGAGTTAACTGTTACTGTCCACTTCACACTATTCTGTGGATTAATTAGACTATTATAATTCAAGAGAAGTATTGTCTTTATAGAAAACTATTTTTTTCCTTCAAAATGCATTAATTCTTCTGCCTTCCTCACATTTATAGATGTCTAATTTGTCATTCTAATTACCTTTCCTAATGAAGGAGCTATTTTCTAAATGTTTGTGTTTGAAAAAGAAATAACATCTTTCCACAATCTTTTCTTCCTTTCAGAAGGTCCTTTTGAACCTTCCTTTATGTATCTTCTTATAACTACTGCTTCTTAGTCTTTTAACCCCTGTTCTACTAACAGATTCTGTTAATCATCTTGCTCCTTCCAAACTTGAGTTAATATAGATTTTTTCTATACCATCAGCAATTAAAGAGGCCTTATGTTCTGCATAGTGGTTAAAAGATACATTTAATATTTGCAGTTCAATTTATCTGAACTTAAATGGGTAAAACTATTCAGAATTATTTTAATCAGTATAGGCAAATCCGAATCTTTCACCTTTACAGAACACAAAACAAGGGGCATCAGGGAGGGGGAATGAACACAGAAAATTTGAATACATAGTGTGGAATAAAAGGAGGCAACAGTACAGAAGAAAGGATTACTGTCATCACTCATTTGGCAAATTGGATGTCAAATACGCAAAAATTAATGCCAGCAAGAAAAAAAAAATTAGGTATTGGTCATCTGGCATGAGAGAGGATAGAAAGTGCACATTAGATTGTGCTGAAGTGAAATTAAGCCTCGTGACTTTACACAGAGAGTAAACATGTGGGGAAAAAAGGTTACATTCTGTGCTCACACAGGAGACAGCAACTGTAAGCAGCTAAAACTGCGGCACAACCAGGCACACAGCAACTGCTGCCACACACTAACACATCGCTTCAAATATTAATAGCAGTGTAGTTAAAATTACCATCATCCTACAGCAAGAACAAGCAAACAGTATTAGTGACATGAAAGAAAGGTCACCTTCTTTCCAAGATACCTGCCTACAACACCACTTTTTTATTTTTATGTTGTTTTTACTCAAGGAGTACACTTGCTCTAGAAGTTGATAGTAATCATAAGAGGGAGGAAAATGGAGACTATTCGAAACACTGCCTTTTTGTATTTTTCTTTAAAATTTAGTGAAATAGTGTTACAGTGCCCTCAGGTGGTGCAAACTCGATTCTGTCCCATTTGCTATTCTGGAAAGACAACTCTGTAAATAACACTTTTTTTCAGCAGGTGGATGAATGTGAAAGAAAGTTACACAAGAAGGCAAAGCACAGTTTAAGCAGTTTTGTTTCCAAAGAAGGGTCATTTCTGGAGTGTTTTGACAACTCCTGATTTTTAAAAAGCATTCTTTGTTAATTTTTCAATATCTGTGGAAGAAATCTAACAAATCTCCCAAATACAACTTAAATAACATCATCAGTGACTATAGGAACAACGGTGGAGAGAATGAAGGAGATCTAGAAATCAGAAAGAACAGAAAGGAGAAGAGGGTAATAAATTCTGTAAGAGCCTTTCAGAGCAAAACGAGAAGATATGCATTAAAATTAAATAAATAAAAGCCCAAACCATCAACGAAAACCACAACTGACCCCAATAAAATAACCCCAAAACAAAACAAACAAGCAAAAAACCCAAACAAAACCTCCAAAAAAGACAGTGTAGTTTTCAGCAGGCTGGATGAATGATGGAGCAAGCTCCACGGTTTTAGTATTCAGGCACCTGACTAACCTGCTGTTCCTCCGGCTCCCGCTGGAAGGACTCTCCTCTCCTTCAGCTCATAACCACACTCTGATCCTCTTCATACCTGCTCCTGAACTGGCTCCTAATGTCTACCTACCAGCATACATTAAAGCACTCCCCAAACAGTTCAGAAGAGTAATTTCCAGACTGATCCAAAGCCCAAACAGGACAAAAGGAACTTGAATCCCACCAATCTTCTATTTCCTGTGCAAATGAAACTTTCTATTCCTTTCGTGGTGACTTGGGAAAACCTCCTCCCAGTCTGAAGTCATGTACCATAGGAAATGCTGTGCTGATCCTTCAGTTTTCTCATGATTGCCTCCAGCACTTCAGAGGGTGGCCAGAATAATTGCTGTTACATTTTCTAGCAGCTACCTTTACAAATTGTACCCTTCAAAGGAAAACAATGCAAGCTTCTTGCCCGAAGTGGTCCCCCACTCTCCTCACCCTGCTTTCGGTAATCATTAATGACTCTTTTTTAAACCTCACTTGCACATTCAGGAAGAGTTTTACTAACAAAACACTTCTCTGTGGCTCAGAGAGAATCAATAGCGCTTACAAGCACACTCTTTATTTATTGGCAATTTACTCCAGAATTTCCCCATCTAGGCTATCAATAGGAAGGCAATCTCTTTATAGCACTAATGGCTTGCGGTAAAGTATATACATCTGTTTAATACAAATAAGGGCAAACGATTTCCCCGTCTTGAACAGATAAAATAGAGCTCGCAAGGGCTTATCTCACTTAGAAAGAATAACTTGTAGCTTTCTCTCATTAAAAGGATAAACTATTAGAGCAGAGACAGTAGGGAAAAAACAACATTGGTGGAAGGAGGGAAAGCGAAGAGGGTTGGTAGACACTCAGATCTGACTTGCCCTCAGAAGGCAATGCTTTCAATACAAACAATAATCTAAACCATTGCCAAAAGAAAACCAACAGCTAAAACAGGGTTTCCCGACAGGGGGAAACAGATAGAAACTATAATTAAAGGCCTGGGGAATACAGAAACATCAGTGACCTGCTGGAAGCCACACTGGCAATCCAGTCAGCCACAAACTGACTCCTAGCTCTACTGGAGGAGGAAAAGCCCTCCATTTTGAAAGGGAGACTAAGCTATGAAAATGCTGCCTACTGACATTATTACAAGTGCCTCTCATGAGATGCAACAGAGAGAACAAAACTAATGCTGGTAACTGCTTATCTTAAATCTCTCAGAAGTTTCACCTGCAAAAATATGATGTCTGAGAGAGAAAGGGATTTCCCAGATTGTCAAATCTGATCCCTTTTTACACAAATCATCTTCATCAGTCTGGAACTTCACGCTAGCCCTCAGTCTCAAGCGGACAGAGGACAAGCACCTAAATGGTCGGCTCTGCTGAGATCGCTGGCTGTGCTCTGTCACAGAAATTGTATTTTCTGCAATTTCAAACCCACAGTGAAAAAAATTACAGATCTCTTTCCTAAATGTAAGAGTCTAAACTCTGTCACAGCTGTATGAAGTATTTTGCATTTGCCTGAAGTACAACATATCATAATACCATACTTTAAACCAATAACTCCATTTTTGCATTTCTTCACTTTTCTGTTACACTGCTCTCAAGGTCACCCAGTTTCCTTTTGTGTGCCTTACTGTATCGATGGGGGCTCTCAGCTCTACACCATTAGCATAGTCCTACTTTTTGTGCCAAGGATCATAATGAAGAATATTAAATATGGCCTTTCCCAGAACATACATCATCCTGTGAAGACACTTAACAGAGATTATCTTGTCTAAAATGACTTTGTTTCCTACTGACTGCATTACTAGTCTAAAACCACCTAATTTTTAAACACAAGGATGTCTTTTTGGTATACTGCAAAGAAGCAGCATCCATAGTGTCAGGAACAAAGCACAACTAAAAGCTTCATTGTGGATTTTCCTGCTCTCCTGTCACTAACCATGCAGTGATATCACTGCCTTCCCCTGGCAGCTTCTCTCCTACCTCCATCAGCAGCAGAACGATTCAACCTGCGGAGAGCTGCCCTTCCACTGCGTCTGTGTGACAGGAAGACCTACAGCTGCACTGTGGAGTGACACACAGCACAGCCCACCTACCTTATCTGCGGCCTCTGAGGTGGAGCAGGAGGCACGTTCATTTGCACCCAATGCATGTAAAACACAGATTATTCTTATTTGTGCTCTATCATCTTCCTTCAGGACATGGACTCTTATTTCAGCCGCCAAGATCTACCAAAGAACTGCCGCTTTGGTCACACAGGTGACAGAAAGCACTGGAAGGTCAAAGAGCACCTGTCTGACATTATTTGTGCTGCAGCTGCAGCATTTTGTACAGGGCAGTGCACTAAACACTCCATTCGGAATGTCGGAATGTCAACGTCTCAGACTCATTTGATGTTACTGATCTTGGTTTTGCTTCCACATCTTTTGTGTGAAACGTTACTCATGTCAGGGGCAAACAAAACGCTCATTAATTTTAATCGGTAGAAACTAATACTCTGCCGACCCCGTGCTGCCTCCACCGGCGCTCACATAGCGCTGTCTCCATACCACAGCCCGCTAATGAAGCACCGACGGCACCACCGGCTTGCGCAAGCCCTGCGGACGCTCTCCGTCCGAATGCCTTCGCACCACGGCCCGGCGCTCCTGGAAGAAAGAGGAAACTGGGACGTGAGAGACGGCGCGACACCGCCGCCTCCCGCCCACCGTGCCGGAGCTGCGGACCGACGGAATCGGGAGAGTGGCGGGAAAGAGAGAGCGCCGCCAGGGGCCGGTGAAGGGCGAGGAGGTACCGGCCGCACTGCACACTGACAGTGCAGCCCGATGCCGCCAGGGGGCGCCACCAGCCGGACGACGGGGCGGGGAGCGGCGAGGGCCCGGAGCCGGGCAGCGGCTCGGCCGCACAGACCGTGCCGACTCCCTTGTTAGCACGAATGCAACTGTAATCAGAAATGTCTCGGACCGTTGTATTTCTACTCTAACGTCCTCTGCCGGAACGGTCTCGGCTGAAGCGAGAGGGCTTAGCGACTACCGATGCCCGCCAGCACTGGTGGCAGAGAGCTCCCCGGCACGTCCGTTCCCAGACGGCGAAACCTCGGCTTGTTTTACCGACATCACCCAGCCGAGAGCAGCGGCTGCCGGGAGCGGATCCAGACGCTGTGTAGGACGGGGACCGGCGGAGAGCATAGTGCATCCACACCGCAGCCGTCTCGGGGGCTGCCCCGATGCTGCGCCGTCCCCGAGAGGAGCTGGAACGGGGTTTGCTTCAGACTTGGCGAGTGCTGGGAGCTGGAGCAGCCTGGGGCTGCACTGCGGAGGGGGCCCTGAGGCACTGGGGAGGGGGAGCAGGAGCGGCGGGGAGGGGAGCAGAGATGGCCCGGGGGATGCCTTCCCGAGGTTCCCGCGGAGGGGTCTGCCGAGAAAAACCCACAGATTTCCACCTGGAAAAACACTTGGGGGTATTAGACTGCAGACGAGTCAGTGAACAGGACAAACTGTTAATGTGCACCAAGCGTCATTGATGACAGGTGTCAATTACCGGCAGTGCTTCAGGGCGAGTTCTAACCCGGCGGGAGGCGAACTCAGCTCTGGCCCCCGCACGGCGGCACCGACCCCGCGATGCGGGGCGCCTGCTGTCGGCCGGGCCGGGGCTCCGCGGTAGGCCCCGCGAGTGCCAGCGGCACTGGGGTAACGAGCGTCCGATGCCTGACCTCTCTCGACCCCGGCCGGCAACAGAGCTGCGAAGAATCCTGCGTGAGTGGGCCGGAGGCAGGATGCGGACACGGACACTCTCCGGTGTCTCCGCGGGAAATGAGTGCTCCTCGCCGCCACCCCGCAGCGGCCCGGCTCTGGGGCACCGGGACCACCTCTCCTGCCGGCACCGCTGCGAATGATTCCCGCCGGGGCATGCCGCGGCAGCCGGTCCTGCGCCGCTGACCCCGGGGTGGCAGAGGCCGTGCTCTTACCCTGTTCCATAGGTCTCGGGCAAAGCACCGGAATCCCAGTGGGGCCTGCTCCTCGGGGAGCGGTTGCTCGTCCGGCCGGGCGGAGAGGCTTTCTTCTCGTTACCGAGCCGAAGCGGTCAGTGCTGCGGGGCTGCCTTTTGAGGGCGGAACAGCGGCGGGCGGCGTGCCGTGCTGGGCGGGGGACGCGCAACTGGTCCGGCGGGAGCTCCACCGAGCACCGCCGCCGGGGGCGGGCAGTGCGGCAGGACGGGAGAGGAATCACCGCGGTGGGCCACCGGGACAGCCCCCGGGCGGGGCGGTGCGCTGGCTCCTCTGCCCGCCCGGGACGGGCCGCCCCCAACCACCAGGCCGCCCCCAGCCACGGGGCAGCCGCTTCCCTGGAGCCGGTTGCGCCGCGCCGCCGGGCAGCCTCCCACGGCTCCTGCAGCCTGAACAGCATCGGCGCAGGGGAGATCCCAAGGCACTCCCGGCTTCCTCCCGGTCCACTGCCCGATACACGCTACATGGCAGAAATGCGACCGGTCAGAGCTGATGGGGCTTGCTGAGGGTAGCGGGACGGATCCGTGACTGCTGCCGGTGCTGCCGCAGTTCACCGAGAGAGAGAAACCGAGTCGTTTATTAAAGCTTCCTTAGGGCAGCGTCGTTTCTGTCTCACGGTTATACGTTAAGCTCTTTAGGACGATGCATATAACATGACACGCTGACACCATGCCCGACTTCAGCAACCGAAAATAAACACCGTTGACCGGTCCCGAGTCATTGCTTCCCAAAGTTACACTGACGCCAGGGCTGATGTTCCAGGTGACAGGAAGTGCTGCTCACCTGCGTACGGCTCTGACAGACATCGCCGTGCCCGCAGGATCGCAGTGGGATCGCTGCTTGGGAAGGATGGACTTGGTTGGTGTTGACTTTGTGAACTCCCTGAGCAGTTCGAGTTCCCGCTGGATGTGGTTCAGGGTTTTCCTGGGATAACAATGCCTCAGGACCGCAGCAGAAGACGGTTGTGAGGCGAAGAAGGGACGATAAACCCCTTTTCCGGAATTATTTGCTATAAAAACCTCAAATCCGAATTTTTCTTTTCCCGACTCTAACCGTGCTTCCCAGGTAGAATTCCTGCGGTAGTTTTGTTTGCGCGAACGAACTTCGTTTCGCGGTGATACAGAATCCGTTTTCTCCCTGTTAGGAACCGTGGTTCACCTCCGTCGGGTCACGGAAGAGGATAGGTCTGCTCACAGTGTATCCCATCAACGGCAACAACGCCAGCTGCGCGGAACCGTTATTCCAGGACCTGGATCATGCTGATGATAACCGTGATTTAAACGTTCGGCTCTAAAGCGCGAGGAACGGCTGTTGCGCAGTTCGGACGGAACCGATTCCCTGACAAAAACGACAACCCTGTCGGGGGGCAGCAGCCCCGGGACGGCAGATTCTCCGTCCTCCCGCACCTCCGCGGCAGGCCCGCGGGATGCCTTACCGGCCCGGCCGGCGCGGCAGGTCTCCCGGGACCTAGTCCTTTCGGGCTCAGTGGCGGATCCAGGCTTCCAGCCACGCATCGCCGGGAAGGACCCGACGCGGCGAGCGTGACGGCACGGCCGCATCCCGCAGCGCCCGCTGCCGAGAAAGGCAGGAGGGAGCAGCCGGGGCGCCAGCGGGGCCGGGTGATCGGGAGCCGGCGGGAGGGGGCCGGGAGCGGTGCGGGGTGACCCAATAGAGGTCGGGGAAGTTGGAACGCGGTGACCCGGAAGGCGGAGGTCCGGGACCCGTGCGCGGTGACTGGGAAATGCGCACGGCGGACAGGGCGCGGACCCGCACGGGGTCCCGTCGGCCGTGGCGCGGCCACGTGCGGTCCCGCGCGCTCCCACGGCGCGCGGGGACGGCCCGGAGCGACGGTGACGTGTCGGGGTGGGGGCGCTCGCCGCCCACCGATTGGGTGGTGGCAGCGGCGCGGGGAGGTGGTCGCCCAATGGGCGCGGAGCTCGCAGGTGCCCGCGCGGTTATCTGCGCCCCGGGGCGCGGCGCGGAGGGTCCCTGCTGTCGCTGCTGGAACGCACGGCCGAGGCGAGGCTCGGAGCCAAGCACAGCGGCGCCGGGCCTGTCCCGTCCCCCTCGCTGCCGGATCCCGCGCGGAGTGCAGCACCGCGGGCTGTCAGGGACACCCCAGCGGCGACAGCTCTTCTCCCGGGACTCTCTCTTTACCCATCTGTCGTGTCCGCCCCGACTTGGCTTGCATCGCTCTCCAGCCTGGAAGTGCGCGCTGCCCGCCGCCGAGCTGCGCGGGCGGGCGGAGAGGCCCTGGGGTTTTCCGTCTCCGGCAAACTTTGGTACTTCGCTGTCGCTTTGAAGCTGCGAGCGGAGGAAAGCCCGTCCCGGCGGCGCCGCCGGCGCGGATCTACCGCAGAGCCGGTGCCGCCGTGCCCGGAGCAGGACCCGCGCTTGTTGATGACCACCAATGTTAGCGGTGGGGCAGATGGATGCTAACCGGCAGAGCGCGTTCGTCCTCAGCAGTACGCCGCTGGCCGCGCTGCACAACATGGCCGAGATGAAGACCTCCCTCTTCCCCTACGCCCTGCAGAACCCCTCCGGCTTCAAGGCGCCAGCCCTGGGCGGACTCAACACGCAGCTGCCCTTGGGGACGCCGCACGGAATAAGCGACATCCTGGGGCGGCCGGTGGGCTCCGCCGGTAACCTGCTGGGCGGGCTGCCCCGCATCAACGGGCTGGCGGCCTCGGCCGGCATGTACTTCAACCCTGCCGCCGTTTCCCGCTACCCGAAGCCGCTGGCGGAGCTGCCGGGGCGGCCGCCCATCTTCTGGCCGGGAGTGGTACAGGGATCTCCCTGGAGGGACCCCCGGCTCGCCTGTCCCGGTAAGTGCGGCCGGCTCCGGCGGGGCGCGGGGAGCGCGGCCCGAGGCCCGGCCGGGCTCCAGCGGCGGGAGGCGCGTGCCGGCCCCACCGGGTCACCGGGAGCCAGGGCGGCCGAGGGCGAGGGCGGTAGACGGGGCGGACGGCCCGGCGGAGGCCGCGATGCCCGAAGGTGGGCCGGTGCCGGTACTGGGGCCCGCCGCGGCTCCCCTAGATGTGGACCGAATCCCGCTCAAAGGGCAGCGGCGGAGCCCCGGCCCGGAACCGGGAGCGCTGTGGCCTCGTCCCTTGACGGAGCTGTTTCTCCTCCGCTTCCAGCTCAGACCGGGATGGTTTTGGACAAGGACGGAAAGAAGAAACACTCGCGACCGACTTTCTCCGGGCAGCAGATTTTTGCTTTGGAGAAAACCTTCGAGCAGACGAAATACTTGGCAGGACCGGAGAGGGCTCGGCTTGCCTACTCTCTGGGGATGACCGAGAGCCAGGTGAAGGTAAGTCCCCATGGGCACCGGGGCTGCGGGCTGAACTCCTCGGTCGGTGCCGGGGCTTGTTCGTGCGTTTGCAGCCATTATTAGCGACCACACAACCTGCACAACCGTGTGGGGTTTGTTTGTTGGTTTGGTTTTTTTTTTAAGTAACCATTTTAAATGGTTATAATTTAAATTACATTTGGATATTGGATAGAGTTTAGGCCGGTTGCTACCCAAGTAATTTTGTGCTTAACAGTTTTGTGTTGCAAACGATTTAACAAAAATAGATACATAAATTAAAACAAAAACCCCAAACCAAAACCCCCTCGCGGGTAATTGCTTTCAGCAGATCATTTTTTTACAGAGATCGTGTCCAGCAATTGGCACAACTTTACTTTCCGTAACGATGCACATTTTTCTTAGCAGAATCCTCAGGTGCACCGACCTGTTGCAGTGCACCAGGAGCCAAAATCCCCTTATTTTTTTTGGCCACCGTCTTCCGTTTTCAGGAGATGATTTTTCCGTGGAACCGCTGTTTTTCCTGTCGCACAGCTCCGGCTGGCTGTATCCCTAGGGGGGCCGGCCGGTAGCCCACGCGTCACCGCTCCCGGTGCTGGCCGAATCCCAGGGCTGTGCCGCTCCTTGCGCTGTACAGGACCCTGCGGAGCGGGAAGGGGCAGACTGGACAGGAGCGGTCCCGGATCTCGGTCATGTCGACGGGCGGGTAGGGGGTGGGCGCGGTGCGGTATGGCTGGGCTGAGCCTTGCCCGGTGCTGGTGCCCGGTGCCCAGGTGTGGTTCCAGAACAGACGGACCAAGTGGCGGAAGCGGCACGCGGCGGAGATGGCCTCGGCGAAGAAGAAGCACGACTCAGAGACAGAGAAGCTGAAGGAGAGCTCGGACAATGAGGACGATGACGAGTACAACAAGCCCCTGGACCCCAACTCAGACGACGAAAAAATCACGAGGCTATTGAAAAAGCACAAACCCACGAACCTGTCCCTCGTCAGCCCCTGCAGCACGAGCTCGGACACCTTGTGAGGGACTGGCACCAGCTCCGGTACTGGTGGGTGAGCCGCCGGCTGGGCACGGCCGTGGGGATGAGGTGTAGCTGGATGTCCAAGTGGTGTGTTGTACAGCCTGAGATGTATGTGAAATGTATATATTTTTTACAGAATAAGTTATGAAATTATTTTCCTTCTCATCGATGTAAATTTCAGAGGAATTTTTTCAACTTTTTGGGTTTTGTGTCCCTTTAAGGTTTGTTCCTTGTTCTTTTAGCCTTCTTGCCGAATTCCTGCTCCTAACAATCACATTTTGTTACGTTTTTTGTATGGGTCGCCAAATCAAGCTCAGCCACTTTGTATATAGTAAATTTCAGATTTTGTGATGTATATTTCTAGTGTAAACAAAAAACCAAACAAAACGGCTGTTTTCTTCCCCTCCCTCCCTCTACTCAGTGTTTTGGTGGTTTGATTTCTCCTGTCTCTGAATTTTACGCTTAATAATATCAAAAGAGAAAACAACCCAAAAAAGCACGAGAGAAAAACAGATACTTGATTTTACATTGGGATCGAATAATGTCTCCACAGGGGTTCGAAAGACTTTGTATAAATCAATAAATTATTTAACAAGCTTCCCCTTCAGCGCGTTTCTCACAGCGTTACCCGGTTCGGACCTGGTCTCGTCGTGCCCCGGAGCAGGGCTGTCGAGACGGGGGAGTTCGCCTCCGCTCCGCCGGTTGTGACCGGGAGAAGGTGGCCGCGGGGGGCGCAGGGTGCGGCCTCCACTGGACCTTTTCGAGATGATTTCTGCCTTTCGTTCCTCGAGTTCCGGGGTCCTAGTTTTTGTGGCCGCTCTGGCCCCCGCGTCGCCCTAGCGTTTCCCCGCTCCTTTCTCCGTCCCACTGCAGGCGGACCAGGCCTGCCAGCGCCCCGCCGGGCCGCGGTCCCCGGCCTGCTGGCCCCGCTCCGGGAGGGGAAAAGGAGCAGCGGTGAGGCCAGCGTGCTAAGCCGGGAGATTCCTGCGGCTCTGGGCCCAGGCAGTGAGCGGTTGTCCCTGTGGCACCGTCGGGGAACCTCCGGGCTAGGACCCTCCAACCCAATCCCCGGGAAGAAAAGAAACGGGAGGCTGAAAGTGCAGCCTTGAACTTGCCGAGCCCGCGTCGGTTCCTGACACCAGCAGCCGTTTGGTGCCTGGACTCTGCCCTGGGGCAGGAGCACGGCCCACGCCACTACCCGCACAGCGGCCGCTGCAGAAAACCCGAAGGCGACCTCGGTGAGCGGAACCGCGGAGAGCTGCAAGAGCCGAGAAGCGTCAAGCACCTGCGGGCCGTGTTCCGACCTGTCCGTAATGAGACAAAGGTAACTAATTACGCAGCCGTCCAAGGGCCTCTCAGCTGCCTAAGGCTCTGCTTTTCTCCTCTCGGGCACATTCAAGGCCCGATGGCTCTAAGCTGTGGCCACGCTGCCTTTTTTGCGTTCTTTTTTAAAAATGAATGAGATATTCTCTCTCCGCGTCTCAGGTACTGCTTCGCAGCCTGAGCAAACGCCGCGGCTGCTCCCCGGACCGGCCCCGCTTTCCTGCCCGGCGGAGGACGCGACCTCCGGGGCAGTGGCAGCAGCGCGGGCAACGGCCAGGCCGGTCCCGCCCGAATCGCAGCCGCTTTCTGCAGCGCTCGGCCGGGCCGGCGCTCCCAGACGCCACGCTCCAGACCCGGGACCACCCGAACAGGCCAAGCTCTGGGTCGAGACCCGGCGCCCGCCCCCGCTCATCCCGCAGCCGGGGCCGCTGTCGACCGGTGGCTCTGCTAGGGGCACGGCTCCTGCCCCGCCCCGCTGTCGGTGTGGGTCCCGCTGCAGAAAGGCACCGGCTCTGGTCCTGGCTATGCCTCTGTGTAGCGGAGCCTCCCCTTCCCCGACCCGGCTCTGCCGCCGAGGTCGGTCTCCGCCGGGCTTCAGGTGCCGCCGCTCCAGCCCTGCCCTTCGCTCGCGCTGGTTTATGTCGCTCATCCCCGAGCACCTCCTGCCCCTCTGTCCGCACGGCTCCTTCCTGCTAGGGGCAGGTAGGGGAGTCCTGGTCCTGCCAGCCCTCCTCACGGAAAGCAGTGGGATGGAGAGCCCCCGCTCTGGTTGTACCGCGGATACCGAACGAGCAAATCAATTTTAGGAATTAATCTTTGCTTCGAACACGCGGAGACAGGACGTAGGAACCGTGGCGAGAACCGGAGCCGGTCTCCTAGCTCCTGGGGGAAAACGACAGGATAAAAAAACCCCACCTGCCTTGAAGGTGGAATTATCCACACCTGCTCCTTCCGTCTTTCTCTAAATTAGATGTGTCCCAAGGAGCGCAGAGATCTATACTCGGTGATGAGTCTCTACAGAACGAGGTGGACGAGGAACGCACCCCACGGCTGATACCAGCCAAGGCCGTGCCCCCCCGCAGATAACACAGGCCAGGGCGATGTACCCCACGGCTGACACCGGCCAGGGCCGGGACTTTCTCCACTAAATACGCCGGACCACCGTCACTATCACAGGGCAGAGCTCAGCGGTGCCGGTTCAGGGCCGCGGGTGTTCAAGATGATGAGGGGAGAGAGCCTTTCCCAGGGGCAGATCCCGCTCGCTTGCCCTTCCAGCGGCAATGCCCCGGGAACAGCTCCTTCCCCCCACCATCTCCGGGATAACGCCACCGGTTGTTGCTAAAGTTGCATTTCATGCATTTCTGTTGTGTTAGATGTAGACTCGTTCGCTGATGACCCTGACAGTCACCTGTGTAAGCAACGACTCGAGATGGATTGGAGCTATTTACAGCCTCGCTGTTTACAGCTCTGCTGAGTTTATCTCTAAACGAGGCTTCAGCCTGAGCCTGAAAAGACAGCAGGTTTTTTTTTCTTTTCCCAAAACCAGAGATAATGACAAAGGAGTTTATGGGGCATTTATTGAGCTGCTGGGGACTGGCATTCGTGAATAGCTCATAAAGTTGTGTTGTTCCCTGTATGTGAGCATGCTACTTACAAACCCTAAATGCCTTTTCCCTGCTCCTATTGTGTTTTGATAAACACCAGAACTGTATCCTGCTATACAGGTGGTTGTGTGAAAAAAACCCCTGTCAATTGGCAGGAGACTAAAAGGTAACTCGTTAAGAAGAAACGTGACAATTTAATTAGTTCCCTGCAATCCCCAATGCCCAAACCAGAGACACAGACAGACACAGCCGAATTCACCATGATTAGTTTTATTGCTTGAGAACCAGAGTACTCATTTCTAAAGGCCTTCAAAGTTATCATGAGTTGAGTTCGCTTAAATAGAATTACTGTGTGGTTATAATGCAACATGGCACAGTAACAATACAGAGCTGCAGACACCCTTTGGGCAACAGTACGAGACATCAACCCAGGTCGTGCTGTTGAGAAAACACTCTGCAAGCAGACATCAAATAATTTCAATGGTAGTGATTTATACCAAAATCAAGCATCAATCTAATGCCATCACGCAGTCCATGAACTCTGTAGTGTTCTAAATTAAATCAATAAAACATACATTTGTGTTTCATCAACAGACTCCCTAATCACCTTTTAATGTTGTATTTAGTGGTGGGAGAAAAATGTTTGTAACAAGATTATATTGTAGGCTGCACTGAGCTACTAAACATGAAAATTTACAGTCCTTTTTTCTTTTTTCCCCCCCAATCTTTAGCACTGTATAAATACAGTCTGTGTCCAATATAGTCACTACTTGAAGCAGACTAGTATTTTCTTCTCCCACCTTGTTATTGTTTCAATATAGAATACTTGGCACCATAAAACAGTAACAAAAGACGGACAAAAACAGTTTACAAAATTCTGGAAAGTTACACCCAAACCTAGCTAAGAACTTCACATTCGATCCTTAATATTACATAGAAAGAAGGGATTATAGGAGTAACAAAGTGAAACTGCTAATATATGTGCTATATAGTATGCTATATATCTGTATCCAGGATGGCAATGCTATATATCATTTATCATATAAATGTTGGTTGTTGATGTACACTTACCTAAACCTGCTAAGACTCCAACACTAACTGCGGATATGGCACTCTCAAGCATTCATATTGGAAAGTATATTTAGCATAAGTTTTGGTCAGGTTTATAAATTATTTATATATCTGTGTATATATACACATACATACATATATATACACACACATATATATGTATGTATAGAAAGCAGCTGCTGTGTGATTCAAAAACCATGTAACATGGCAGTATAGTAAATAACATGAGGAAAAAAAAATATAAAAATGAAAACCAAAATGCTAAAACACAAACCATAAGCCTTGGTCGACAAAGGAAATACCATTTAAACCCATCAATATCTCTATCTATACAGTCCAATGTACAAAACCCCAAAGTGGTAAAGATATATCGTCAGGCATGACACCTTTAAAAGTTTATAATATGCTGAAATAGCTTCTCCACATTGACAAACACTTATTAAAAGTTGAGAGTCGTGAAATCTAGAATACATAATAACATCTCTGCTGTCTATTTAGAGTTTTGGCAACAGAACTGTGACATATATATAAAAAATAATTCCACGTTTCTACTTGATGTCACATGAACATACAAGACAGTGAGGTATGTGAGGCTTCTCTCGAACAGAGTCCAGATGCTGAAGCATAGTGTACGATCAGCGTCTAAACACGTGGCACTCGGGACTGGCGTTATCGCTGCGGCTGTTACGGTTATAGATGTCGGTTTGCTGCGTGCTCCTTCCCCTCCTGGCTACAGTGTGGCTTCATGGAAAATCTTCTCGTTCCGTAGGCATCTTTTTCCTGTTGCAGAATTGGCATTTTTTTAAAAAGAAAAATAAACACAGGGGAAATGATGTAGAAAAATATAAACGTAAAGGAAAAAGAATGATATTTACCACCACATCACTGCACGACACAACACTTGTGCACATTTGCAATAGGTTTACCTGCCCCAGCAGCTATTCGAAAGGACAGGAACACAGGCTGCAGCAAGGCAGGGAAAAATAGAAGTTACACATTTGAAACAGAAACAGTGGGGTTTTTGTTACAGTCAGTAACACAGTAAACACAACAGAAATTCCTCTATGGAAATAAAATGATGCAATAATTTTTTTGGATTAATCTAATTACAAAATGAACACAAGAACTACGTCATCTACTTCCAGATCTCTGCTCCCACTGGAGTCTAAGGGAAAATCTGTCACTGGTTTCTGCGGGAAGGTGATCAGGTCCCAGACACAGCTCCCTTTTATCACACTGTTGGCTCCACTGAGAGTGCCACGCTCAAAAAAAAATTAAGTACACTGTGACACAGGAAAGAGAAATCCCTGTTTCAGAGCTGGCTGTCCCCTGGCTGCTGACACTTGGAATTCTGCATTCTACTGGAGACGTTAGTAAACTTCTGTATTTTAAGTTCCAACATGGATGATTCTGGATCGAGTATCTGAAGTGCTTCTGTCTCTCAAGAACTCTGACCACGACAGGAAACACAGGTACAGGGTTGTGAATTTGGATTTACATGTATACATGTAATTAATTGCTCATTTTCCATCACTGAATTATCATTTGAGAGCCTGAGCACTGTCTCCAGGACTGATATACCACCTCTGTTGTACAGCCGACCAGTTTGTAAGTTTCTAGTTGAGGTTTTAAATCGTTTTTATGTAATTTCTAGATGGCTTTCAGAGATTACCCCCCACTCCTTGATCAGCTTTTTTTCAGAGACAGCAGTTTTGGTCTATTTCTAACTTAGCTTTCCCTCATGTACCCTCAGCAGAGAAGATTGTCTGTAGCATTAACGTCTTTTCTTTCACTCTAACCACTGGTATTTATAGAATTCCATATCCTTTTTCTCACTTTTTTGCTTAAATACGGAACTGCCAATATGTTACTTCGCTACTAAGCAGCTAGGCACCAGGCTGTGTTTTTTGGAAGCAATTCTGGTAACCCAATGAAAACATTTTTGTTTTACAAGAACAGTCCTAAGAGCACAGGCAGCTGCTCCTCCTCATTCTGTGTGGTACCACGATTTAATTCTAGTGCGCACCGTCCTGCTCCTGATTTGATTCCATACGAGTATCTACTTTAATATACTGGCTGATTTCAGTTGAATTCAACTTTAAAGCACTTTTGAGGCTTTAAATTAAAAGTAGAACAGGGAGATAGTCAAACACAAAATTATCAGAAACTCGTGCATACATCCTCCTTCCTAATAAAAAAGACTTAGAAGATACAATACTAAAATGTTTGATTACCTTGTGATCCCCCATGCAGACATTTGGCCCAATGTGGTCATATATTACTATCTTCTCATCATTTTCTGACTAATTAAAAAAAAAAAACAAACAACAAAACAGAAACAACTCAATAAACACGAGTCAGTTACTGTTCTCCAGATTACAGGATCAGGAATAAACACAGAAAACATTTATGCCAATAGTTCAAGCCAGTTTCTGAACAAAGTGACAGTAAAACATCTTTGCTTGGCTTCTCCAGAGAAAGACCATGTAGAATGAATTTTGATGTCCAGTATTGCTTGCAGTGGTTTGTGCAATTTGCCCATGTAAAATAAACTCATGAAATTCCTGCATCTACTCCTTGCTTCTGAGGCCTCAAGAACTTTCAGTGAGTAACATGAGACAGATGAGGTGAATGACTCTGTTCTGGTCACACTTGGCCTCTGGCCAGTGAAATGCAGCCAGCCTACTTGGCCAGTCCCTTCCTAAGAGCAGCACACAATTTGCACAGAGTTAGGTGTTCTTTTAATTAAATCCAATCCCCAGTGCCTTTTATCAGTGTTTGATTTCATCATATAGGTGATTTCCAATGTTCAGGGAGATGAATGAGTTAGTCACAGTTTATGAGCATAATCTTTAGCCATTTCTAACAGATACCTCTCTTCATCTGAAAAAAACCACTGATTTTAAGAAAATCAGCAAATGAAAGGTGACATTCCCCCAGTCTCCATTATGAATTACTTTCATTTTGCTCCATGTTGAACTTGATCCTTACTCACTGACTTCTTCAGCATTTGTAGCTTAATAAGTAATTAAATATACTCATCTTTCTGCCATTTGCAATAAATGTGATTTTGAGACTCTCTTTTGATTCCCCAGCACAGTACTTCAGGAACACATACAAATACATTACCACACAAGACAATTTCTTATTATGCAAAAAACAATTCCCGTAAGCTAATTAAATCTGCACACTCTGAAGCCTCTAACACAATCAGGGATGTGCTTTAAACTAGCTGGCAATACTAATTTATTTTGTATGAAACAGTCGAGTCTTTCTCATCTGTAATCAGTCAAGTTTGACTGGGCAATAACTTTATATAAACAGTAGCATTTAGGACTATAAAGTTAAAACTGAATTATCTTTAATGCAGTAAGGAAGCTTAAGGTCAGATTTACTTTACAGCACGGTTGCCTGCCAAAAATATAAAAACATAACCTTCTGCATTGTATGCATGAGCACTTTCCAATATTTCAAGATCATAATGCCACCAGCATCGGAAGTGGGGATACATTCATCAAAAACGACTTGATAATTTACAAAGGCAGCATAAAATTGTGGATTTTCAACTGCATAATCTTTAGACAGATAAACAAATTACAGCAGTGCACAAGCAGAAACAATATACACTTGGCTGAGCATTCATTACTTCATGCTATCAGGCATCAACACAACTCCCTAGCAGCGGGCAACCTTTGGTGTTTTAGGGCTCAGGAAGCATAAAATAACATGATGGTGAGGTAACCGACCATAGCATGATAGATGATGTTGCATGAAAGCTGTTTACAGCCCCATGTCTGTACAATCTGCAATGCCTACTGCGTAGCTGAACACGCTGTACAGTATGGCAATTTGTGCAGACTATCCTTTCTTTACACAGGATTAAAAGGCACATTTACTACAATTTCTGTTTCAGAGGGAATATGGAAATGCTATGACAGGAAAATAAATTCTTTATTTGCCTGCAAGAAAAATTAATACAGCAAAATAATTACCTGCATAAGAATATCCAGTAGCTAGTTACAACCAAATGCATACACATGTATATTTTAAGGATTTGTTACATTATTATCAGCTAATTAAGATTTGCTCTTACTTTTCTTCACAGTTCCTGTTAAAGCTTCAAAGCTAAGTCTCTGCAACAGAATAAATTCTCATGGCAAGGCAAACACTGCTTATTGTGTAGAATAACGAAAACTTGTAAGGTCATTTTGCCCTTTCCTGTATCACTTCAGCATTCTTTTCTACTGAGTGTTTTCACTGAGTTTTAGGGGCCAGAACTACAGTCAGGTTTAGAGCTGGATAAGCCAACTCCTTAGCTGAGGTGAACAGCCTCGTCAGTCTGGCCTCGTCTGGAGGTGTCCCAAACTGCACGCTCGGAATTTGCAAACGTAAAGCTACAGAGGCGAAATTATATGCATTTTTAAAATGTAAGCTTTGAGTGATCCAGCTGACTGGGTTTCTCTTCCATGGAGACTAAGAATTGGGCTAAGTGACCTCACAGTTACAAATTTCTTTAATGCTCTAACTTTGTTTTCCTTTGTTTAATTTTCTCCCATTATATCCAAGTTATACCCTCCTAGATAACCTGAAAGAATTCCTTTCCCTCTGTAGTGTTTACACTCTTCAAGCCTTTGTGTACACTTCTATCTCCTTATTCATAGCTTAAAAAAAATAAATCTTCCCTCATTGGCCACTCTTTCCATGGTCTTAATCCTTTGTCCTGTAGGAATTCCATGGGCACCAACTACTCTCTGTAATAATCTGGGTTAAAGCCTCACTTCTTCCAACAATACGGCTGTATAAGAAGATCAAGGAACACTGATTTTGACATCTCTCTTGTACTGTAAAGCCTGTCCTCCCTTAACTTCACAATTATTGTTAATTAAACACTGCAGCTTATGCATTGTCTAAAATTTTGGGTGAAACTTCCTACCCATTACTGTGTGTGAAGAAACACACTGAACTGAACTTTGAGTAGCTATGGAAAAAATGTTCTCAGCCTTTCAGTGAGTTATATACTGCAAAGCAAACAGTCTAATCATGAGATAAATAACCCTGATGAGAAACAGAAGGTTATAAACTCCAGGAGAGCAAGTTTCAAGGGTTTCATTAACTGCAACAACAACAACAAAAAGCCAGGAAGCTGTAGAATATGAATTTACTTGCAAAGATGATTTTTTGCAGTTCACTCCCATTAAACTGCCCTAGTTCTAGAGGAACATAGAGACAGACATGTGACTTCGGGCAGTCTGGGGTTTGGTCAGTCTGTTGTGCATCAGACAGTCCCACAGTCTGGCCAGCACTGGGAAGTCACCGCATGCTCATTCCTGCATCGCCCACGGCCACGGCTTGCGCAGCAGGAGGAGGAGCCTGGCTCACAGCAGAGAGTTACGGGGAAGATCTCCTCAAATCATACACCCATCTCCTGCTGGCTCTTGGTCCTTTAGAACAACTGATAGCCAGGGCAAACAGGACGGATCTGCAGTTGCCACGAACACCATAAAAACAGAGGCGGTGTGAGCTGGCACAAGTACCTGCTGACCTGGCTCAGTGTTCCCAAGGAAAGGAGGAGAGTGGAGTGGACTAACGGGAGAGAGAGAAAAGGAGGGAGAAGGAAACCTGGAAGGCTCCTGAACTGTACTTAAGTAAATTTGACCTTGGAGAGAGCATCACCAAGTTTATCTTGCCTTTATGCACTAAAATCTCAAGAGGAGATGTGTGTTCTAAAATGCTGCACAATCACATTTTTAAAACTCTAATGGAATGTCTACATTTAGGCACCTAGTTGGAGTACCAAAGTTAGGTGCCTACCTCCTGTTCAGGGGACAGCGAGAGGAGATCTGGCCCATCTAGGATCTGACATATTCTCCGGAAATCCACCTTTCACCACCAGCCACAGAGGGAACTTAAATCTACCATGTTTGTAACTTGGGTACCTCGAGCTGTTGCTAAGCAGGTTTTTCCTTCAGAGTGTGGCTCCTCAGCCAGCAGCCACTCCTGCTTACTTCTGCCTGCATCTGTGCTGAACCCTTCGCACGGGCAGTCCTGTTACTTCTGTTACTGTGCAGTGGATTGGACTGGGGAACTGAGGGAGGATTTTTATTTGCTCTTACTCTTTTTTTGAAGCAGACACAGCTTCCAAGAGCTGTACATCCCAGTACAGCACTGGTACAGTGCAGAAGCAGCACAGGAGAGAAAACAGCCAGTGCTGGCAGCTCAGATACCAAAAGAAGCATTTGTGAAAGCTCATGCTTTGGTAACTGCCACCAGGTTAACAGGGACAAATCCACATTGTTGGGTGGAGAGCACTGGAGGCACAACAGATTATTACTGCCACGGTATGGTGTCCCCAGCTTGGTAAGCATTTGCTACAGACAACTGAAAGTTTAAGGGCAAGCAGAAGAGTATCAGCCCCATCTGCCTTTTCTGAAGACAGAGTGTGGAGGAGGTGGCTGCAGGTCTGTACTTACCTTCAGAATGAGCTCCTTGGCTGAGTGGGACATCAGGATCCTATCACACCAGGCTGGACATCTCGTGTTCATGTACTGCTTTCCCTGGCTGGAGTCCTCGCTGTACGGATAACTGCAAACAAAACACAATCACAACCATCAGCAACTTTTTGCAAAGCAGCCTGAAACCTTCAGCTCGCTTGACTATGCTAATTGAAAAAATTAACTGCCAAAAAGCAGCTCTTCTAGACACCTCTCATACTTCCTTCTTTTCTACTCCACCTTTCTTTCCCATGTGCTGCTTCTCTATTTTCCTTCTCATCTCTACAATCCTACTGTAGGCCAACATGTTAAGACACAAACAGGTTCACAACTCTCACCTCCCACCTTGTATTTTTTTTGCACATGAAAGTGTTTAAAGACAGCAGACTACTGATCTGTGTGGAAGTGTGAAAATCAGTTCAACAACTCCAGTACAGTGTAGGCTGTTGGATATACCTATGCAAAATGAGGCAGAGGATGAAAAGGAAACCTAGGAAAAAACAAAGGTTCACATCATGGAATATCTTTGCAGGATTCTTTCAAGGAGAGTTATCCAGGCATAATTTAACAGAAAACAGAGTTCAGGGCACTGGGATCTCTGCAGCTGTAGACAACCTCCACCTGTCTGGATTCTCTAAGGCTGACAGAAAGAAGACATGACAAGAGAACAGGTGTTTCAGGGGATTTCTTAGAACCAAGGAATTAGGAATGTGATGCTGACTGCCTAAGACTCTATATCTTTGTATGAAATTGTGTTAACAAAAGGTAAATTATTTTGTAAAGATATCTGGAACAGAGGGTGACTAAATGGTAGTTTGCTGGGGGGGCTGTGTGTCATTATAAATGTGCTATAGGATCTCCAGTGCATTCTAACTTACCTTTAAAAGGCAGAGAGTATTTATGTTAACCTACGGAACAGCATAAAATCAGTTAATTCAACATGTGTGAGCCCACAGATGGAAATTGTTGACAGCACCTGAAGCTGGAACCTCTGGTTCAACTGCCAGGGGGCTGAGGCCAAAGTCTTCCTGGTTTTATCCACCTGTTCTCTCTACTTTGATATGACAGAGCTTTGAATATGACGATGGCTCATCAGACTAAGTCTCACTGTTCTCCCACACAGAATGGGTAAGAGGCTGAAGAAGGGTTTAGAGAAATCCAGAGGTTTTGTGACAGGCTCCAATTCTTGAATATTGGGTATGAAGAATTGAAGTTTCTCCTTGATAAATGCCTTTAAGCAAAAAGTGTAAGGCTGGTTCATCACTATCTACATATGTAGATGTAAATGCATTCTAAATGGCATTTGCATTTTATTCAGCTCATCACTGGATTCATAAAGGAAATACTGGTGTTTTGCTGATATGTGTGTGAAAATAAAATTTCTGCTGTTGTAACACTACTTGAAGAAAAAGTTATTTACCACCCTACTTGGTGTGATACTCTGAGGCTTATAGCTTTCTACCAAATGGGTTTACAACCTATAATGCCATTAAAAAGATTAGCCATGGCAAACATCCAAGAAGAGTGTAGTGAACGAATTGGAACAAACCAGTAATCTCAGTACCTTTTCCACCTCATCAAACCTAACAAGACTCATTTTCAAAACATATTATGAGAATTCAATTTGCTGCTTCACTGACATACAGAAGTACAGCTTATTTCTGAGTGTCTGCGAAATATTCTGATGATGTAATACCATTGGTAGTAGAAGGTCTTTGTCTGCAATTTAAGGGTTGACTTCTTCTGGTAACCTCTTACTTTAGTTACTCAAGAACCCCACATAACTGAAGCTACATTTTGTGACAGAAGGTGTAAGAATCAATCAGATTTCATATAGTCCTTCCTTTTACAGCATCAACTGTATGGCTTTTAAAGTATAGTGCTCTGTACCTGGAATGATCTGTTACTGCTGTGTGTTGGAGCATTTCACCCGAGAGCCTATATTCTGTGAAATATTTATCAATTTGTGTTATTGATCTTAATGTTTTCACAGGGTGAAAACTTCTGCCAATTTTTCAAGGTCTTTAGTGCTGATTACCTAGTCAAGAAGTTACTGTAGTTTACAAACCTTTGACAAATCAGATTTCCAATGGCTGCGACAGAGATGAAAATGAATGCTGCAAAAGTTATCCAGACAAAATGACCTGTAGGTAATTTAGTACAATAAAGTTGGGCAAGCTCTTCCATTTCTAAGGCAGCATCCTTCCTTCAGGCCAGAAGCCTGTGTGGAGCATTCTGTCTTGCTACACTCTAACGAATAAGGCTTCTCTGTCCCCACCACTGCCTCCTGGGCTTCTGCAAGCCTCGCTGCAAGTGAAATGCTGACAGACACATCATAAATCCTAACTAGATGCACCCCCAAAAAGTAAGGAAAACTTATCTTTTCTCCATTGTGCTCTAGAAGGGTCACAACTACTCTGGAATAAGCAGGCTTCTTTTGTACATGGGCTCAAAAAGTCATCATAGCTAACTATGACTCTGAATAGTTGTGATGGATTCTTTTTTGTGGTGTAACATGTTTTAGGGACAGAGAGAGGCTTGTATGAGTTATCTCCAGTTGTTCAAGATTTGTTTTTTCTCAAGATGCTCATTTCTAGCTGCCTTTCCACCTTATTTCACAAACTTTTGTTTCACTTACACTCATTTTATTTAGCCAGGATTACTGTCCGGTGGTTTTCTGAATAAAAACTTCCAAAAGGAAGCAAAATCATTAATGCAATGCTCAGTGTTATCAAAATTTAACCAAACACTTTGAGGAGTTGTTAACTAACTCTGTTAATAAGGAGCAGGCTGTCCACTGAACTACTGGTGCTACAGTTAATGAGAGCTACTTGGCAGTTGTTTGAGGAAAACAAACCATGAAAGAGCGTAAGCAATATGCACTAGTGCCCTGACAGGCACTGTCAGAGATGATTGGACACCTTCACAAAAATACTTACTCTAAGGTGAAGAGGCTTCCGACATCATAAACCATGTTGTCAGCAGTCTTAAAAGGAAACACAAGCCAACAACACTGTGTATGTAAATGCCTCCTTAACTGGCATTTCCAGTCAGGAAAAATGCTCCTAATGAACTCTTTCTCTTGTGCACGAAGGGACAAGATGTGTTACTGGGATGGGTGAAATGTACTTTCTAACAGGAAGCGATTAATTCCCTTTGGAGCTATGCCCTTACCTTCAGAAGCTGACAGAGGCAGCTCTGTGTTCCAGCCCGTTCCTGCATGAACAGAGCACAGTGGATGTGCCCTGCTCCTGCTGAGAATGCAGCTCATGTTGCTTTACTGCCTTCTGTGGCCAAGAAATTCCAGGGGTGTTGTAGGAACTGTGACAGCACCCACAAGGCAATGCTGGGGAAAAATTAAGCTCTGTAATCTTTTTTAGTGCAATAAAGCTAATTCTGAAAAACTGCATCCTACATCTAGATTCTTAAGTAGATGCTAGGCAAACTGTCATGTTTCAGGGAGTGCAAATAGCTTAAATTATTATATAGATATAAAATATATATAATATTATAACAACTCAAGTCAAAGACCACTTGTTCTCATCTATTAACTGTCCCCACATTATTTCAGATGTGATGGAATTATAAAGTGCTGATGAAAACTGAGCTTTTCATGGGAAGAGCTAAGACACGAGCTTTGATTTGGTCTGTTTTATTTTTGGACTTGGGTATGTGTCCTTGCATTTACTAAACCTCCCTTAAAAACTTTTAAGTCTTTCTATTTACATATGATATTGAGACAGAACTTCATAAGAGGAAAAATCCCAACCACTATTCTTCAGAAAATTATTTACTATTTTATTATTTTCTAAGAAAATGCTGGACCAATTTATGTATCTCTGACATACCTTCAGACTGTCTAAGATGATTTACCAGAAGCAAGGACAGTGAATGTAGGCTGTCAGGTCAAACTTTGGGTACTTTGAAAGTTGTAAGGCCAAAGACACACAAAAATATTCTGATATTTTAAACTGACATGGTCCCAATTCAGTATTAAGTGTGAGCTGGAACACAAGTGTGATTTCACCAAAATGTCATTCAACTAATCAAAGTGTGATATCTAATTTGTCAGCTTCCAGATTGTTAGCTTCTTCCTCCAAATTGAGTTACTGTTTTATATTTCCCTGAATCTGAAAGGGAGATTTGGGTTCCCTAGTTCTCTTTCTAACAAATGACCCTGTGTAATTTATCTTCATATGCTCATCTTAGGCAGCAGGTAGTTAAAGCTAAGCAGTAGGACATATTGCTGTTTAAATTAAATTAGCTGCTCCACAGGTACCAACATACTGGTCATCCTTCCTGATGCTGTGCCCAGCTAACCAGCCATGACATGCATCTCACTTAAGCCAGATCAGGAGGGTAAACACAGTCCTGCAAACACAGTAGTTAAAGTACAATGCATTAAACAGCTGCTACTTGCACAGGCCACACTAACACCATGGTGATCACGCCAACAATCAGAGTCAAAGGTGACCATAACAAGGGGGTCACCCAGGCAATCTGGTGGCAAAGGGTAGGAAGGTAAACAGGACTTGAGCCCCAACTCCAGGCACAACACAGAATAGGGAATTATCCACATCATGTTTTCTCTGAGTCTTTTTATGGATTTAAGTTAGGCATATTGCTTTTTGGCTTAAACATACTTCTTTGGAAAACACATGCCTATAGTATGCTTCAGAGTTAACATTTCTGTATCACCACTGTTAAATCTGGACCTTTTCCAGTTAAAAAAAACCAAGAAACCCAAAGAGCTTTTCTTTTTCCACTGAGCAACAACTGGCCCTTTCCTTCCTGCCTGGTATGCTCCCTGTAAAGAACATGTCCCCTAGCTGATTCCAAACATCCTATGGCTGAACCACGGTGACAAGTTGACTGTGTGCTGATGCCTTACTGTCCCACAGCCACCAGCACCCTGGGGACCTCCCTCGTCTGGGCAAGAGGCTGACACACAGCCGAGTGACCAGGGTACTAAGCTTTGCTGCTCAGTCCCAGTGTTGTGGAGAGGCTCAGCTGATGAAAATGGGTTCATCAGCAATGCCAGTGCCTGAGGGAGTGGACAAGGGGTGATGTGCTCTATTACTTTAATAACAATAACTGTGTACCCCACTAAATTATGTAATACCACTACTATTACAGGTGGATAAATGTAATCATGAATAGTACTGGCTTGCTGGGAAGGTCCCAGTGCTGGCTGGATTCAGCCCAGTCTGATGTGACTTTTAGGCTATAATTTACAAGTTCTCATCCTGGTGAAAAATGACTGCCAGGCTGAGGCTGCAGGTGGGACAGTGTTGATGTTGCAAACTACCAGGCTGTTGATCAGCACTTTCAAATCAGAATCCAATGAAGGACCTGGCTAGCAGCAAAGACCATAAGCTGTTTAGAACTTGACTGACTTTCTGCTTGCAGCAGAGTCAGCAATCCTTGCCCTAACGCATGGCAGAGAGTAATAATAGTTCTTGAAATTTTTAAAAAACTCCTTGGTTTTCCTCTCTTTCCTTCTGCCACAATTCCTTAAAACAAACAGAACTGCTTACATGGGTAATTATTTCACTTCCTGACAAATTAGAGAAAAACCTTATTTTCATTTGGAAATTGAGAACGATGGTGAGAGTGGACTGCTTTGATGTGAGGAAATGGGGATAAAACCTGTCTGAAAACCATCGTAAAGAGTGAATTCTAATTGTTTTGAAGGGAATGACAGCTATCTGTTTTGCTTCCAGCTGGGAAGCTGTCTCTGTGCTCCAAGCCTTAGATGCTGGAGAATCCAGACAAATACACAATGTCTTGTGGGAATCTGTTCCTCAGAGGCTGAGGAACTGGTGATTTAGGATTCCTCACAGATACCTCAAGGTGTTCTACAGTGTGTGAATGAGTATGAAGTATTTCTAGTTGGTGGAAAATAATTGACAGGAAAAAATCATGTTATAAAAGTAACTGAAAACGCAAGCATAAAAATAATCTAGGGCTTTGACAATTTTTAATCTCTTCAAGTAAGAGATTCCCCTTTTGTGAGACAACAGGACTCAGGAGTGTTACTGAGGTAATGTCCTACGGAATGGAAACCCTGTTTGGCTCAGGAGTGCTGTGCCCGTCCTGGCAGCAGGTATCTGTGAGAACATGCAGGGCAACGGGTGAGGACACCACTAACTAAAGGCAGCCCAAGGAAATCTAAACCATTGTCTTGTCTTCCCTGTTTCAGACCTAAGGGTGACAACTGTGATGTGTACAAGGGCACTCACAGGGCTGGGTACAAAAGACAAAGCTGTTCTTCTCTGGACAGCCTCTGCAGAAGTGAGTGCATGTGAAAATGGCTTTGCCTCACACAGAGCAGACTGGATCACCCTGAAGTGCAAACTAGAACAGAAAAATACATGTATCATTGTGCAACCTACTAGAAGGAAAAAAGGTCATGGGACAAAGTGCAAGGGTAGAGAATAAATAAGAGTATATGAACTAAACAGAATTCTGGCAGAATAATTCCCTCTGACTAGAGCCAGAGAGAATTCCAAAGGAGAGAAACTCTTCCGAGAAAAGATGAGATTCAGCCTGTCTCTTGGTGAGAGGTGTCAAAGCCAAGACACTGCCAATGCAGAGGGTCTGCCCAAGAAAAATATCACACAGAGGATATCCAAGACACAAACATATGTCCAACCAGTAAATTACATGACAGCCTAATGCAACAACAAACAAGAATAGGTCACTTCAAGAGAATGATTAATACATGAGATTACTGTGCATGCAGACTTATCTGAAAGCAAACCTTGTAGGTGGGTGTGAACTCTTGCTAAAGTCAGCTCCTATCTCTGCTGTACAACAGCTACAAGAATAATTATAATAGTTAATGGAGAGAAGTGATAAAGGCAACAATTGCCCACCTGTATATTGACTGACCACAATGTCGTTACTCCTTTTTCACGCCTACTACCTTTTGCAAGGATTGCTGACTACCAGAAATGCTTTTCCAGCCTCAGGCTTGGGATGGTTGTTTGCTTATGGCCAGGCTGTTCAGCCCCTGACTGACAGAGCTTACAGAGTTTAAAATTCCAAATTGCAGTTAGCCTTCAGTGGTTAAGGTTGCTATGGGCTACATTAGATTACAAAGGGTAACGAGAAGAAAACATGAATATTCACTATATAAAAAGCCTTGAGATACAGAAGTGTAGGAATGGGTGAATAGTGTCTGAAACACATTCTATTAGAAGGGGTCTTTATATTCCATGTGAAGAAAATAGACCTGTAATGCAGCCTGTGATTTCTTACTGAGCTGGGACCCCTTTTCCAGCCTTCTGCTTTCAGGAGATTTCAGGAGGCTGGAGGAAGAACCTGCTGCTGCTGAGGGCAGTGTGGATTGTGACTGCTCCTGTTCACAGCCCAAGGGAAGGCAGCTGAGAAAAGGGATGGGCTTTGGAGAGGCTAACCTGACTGGGGAGGGGAACACCCCACCCCAACTGTGTCCCTGCAGCTGGGAGTTCAGAAGTGGCTTTGGAACGCTTCCCACATACAAAGCTGTCCTGCTTTGGGTTAAAACAGAACTAATTCTGTTCAGTAATTTTACTTTTTAGCTGAAGCTCCTCTAAGAAAACTGCACTTTCTGAAACTAGCAGCATGTTTTTACAGACACTGCCAGCTTCTAGCAGTGATAAGGCCTAATGTTTAGATTTACTGCCAGGGATTGGTATGCAGAGCAAGGTCACTGCTAAATCTTGTGTCTCCTGTTGGGGGGTGCAGGGTAAAGGCTGCACCTTCAGGGAGGAGCAGACAGGGCAGATGACCCTAAACTGACCAACTAAAGTATTCCATCCCATATACGTCATATTGGATATATAAGCTGGGGGGTCAGTCCCCCCAGGCTAAATTTGATTTTTCCTTGATGAGATGATGATTTTTCCTTGGATGATTTTTCCTTGGATCTTTCTTTGTCGGATCCTTCTTTGATCTTTCCTTGTTGGATTTCTCTTGGGGGATTCTGATTCCTGATTTCCCTTGTGAGATTTCCCTTTCCTGATTTCCGGATTGCTGGATTGTTTTCCTGTGCTTCGGTGATCCCTGAGTTCCTGCATCCAGTACCAGGATCCAGCCCCCTGAGCCAGACTCATCTGCTGCTGAGGCCTACTGCCACAGTATCAGTGGTGACGTAGTTACCATCGAGGGGGGTTTGGGTTCGGTACTGGGTTCTGTACATATTTGTATATATTTCATTTAACATTATTGTTATTATAAAGGAACTGAAAAGCTGCAGCGCCCAACGTGGGGCTCGATTAGAGTGCTGATTAGAGTTCTGATTAATTGCCCCAAACCAAATTCCAGCTTGTGTAGTTGAAAAGTGCTAGAACTTTTTCTCTGAGAGTCTTTAGGGATTGGAAGCTAAAACAAAAGCTTACTTAATGTCCGCTAACACAGAGCCTATCAAGACCTTGTGGAAGCCCATGTGCATATACATTAACATGAACTTTCTGTGTTCCCTTAATACCATTCCATTTAGAGCTACAACTAATTTATAACCACAACACACTATAAATTCTCACAGAACTATTCTTACATATATATATATGTATTATGATCTATACCTATCAAAACTATTGTACAATTAAAAATATAATGTATTTATGTCAAATCAAATTCCATTTGCATATTGCTTAGTAGTTTGAAACTTTAAAGTGAATCTCTGTTTCAAAAGGGCAGAAAAGTCAAATTGTGGAATAATGGCTAGAAGAAACAAAGCTTTGCATTAACTTGTTACTGAGAGCATCAGCTGAGTTTCAGTTCCCTGAAACCCCCAACAGTGACGAGACAGCTGTACAGCAACGTTCTTACTTTCTCCATGCTGTCTAGACTTGGGAAATAAAAGCACTGCAGGGAAAAGTTCCTCTGGTATTTCCATTTCTTTACAGAATGATCGGAACTATTGCTTAGAGAGAAGAAGAAAACCATTTTAAAGTATTCTTGACTCAGTACAGGGCCTCCACTCTCTACAGAGCCTCCACTCTCTACAAAATTAAAAAGTAACTTTTTCATACTACAACATCAAAATTTTACTTTTATGAAGCATTAGCATAAGAACTAGAAAGAAAATAAGAAAAGGTTTTTATGAAATTCAGTTTTTAAAAGCTGGTATTAAAAAGTATGATACAGTAGCTGGAAATTGACAAAGACCAACTTTTTTTTTTTGCCAAGAGCTGTGAATAATGATTCCTGAGATGTTTTCTCTAACAAGCACTAAGAGTTAAGTGCTCTCACTGATTACTGAATGTAGTTTACACTCTGCTGAGAGGAGGAGGTAGCAAACTACAGAAAGGCAGACTGTACTTGAGTTTAAGAGCATAATGAAATTGATAACTATAAATACAGTGAAGAACAACAAAACCCCAGAGAAACATTACAGCACATCAGCATTTCATTAGGGTATTTTATAGTTAGAAAATGACTCGAGAAGTCAACATTTCTATTACCACTTGTGTTGAAATGATGTTTCAGTGTAATGAGAAGCTGGAAACAAGAAGATCTGACAATTTGAGAAATTTAAGTCCCTAAATAAAAGATAAGAAGAATCTTGAGGTTTTTTTCTTATCAGTCAGTTTGCATTTTTTGTACTCTAAATGGTACATGTTATGACAAAGCACACAAAAAATGCCTTTTTTCCCCTCCTTACTTACTAATCTTATTACCTCCCCTAAATCCTAGACAGCAAGAGGAAACTAACTCTTCCCCACGGTTCCTGGGAGGTGTCCCAGGAGGGCAGCTTCCCTAGCATTTATGAACACAGGAGATTTTGATCAACATGTTAAGGCAATTTAGCAGCTATTTTCCCCTGAGAACCACGCATGCTGCTTGTCTGTCATCTGTGTCCCAAGGTGTGCCCTGCACCTGCGCAAAACCCCTCAGCTCTGCCCAGCAGGATGCCAGCAGGTCTCTGGGGCAGTGGCATGCTGGCTCCAGGGCCACTGGTGACCTGGGACAGCCAAATCATGGTGCTTTGCTCCATTTTTAAATGGAGTATGAAAGGTCTGAATTATAAGAAGGTTCAACTCAAGAGAAAAGTACAGTGATTTCCTTTTAAAACACTTCTTATCAGTATAAAAATATATGCCTAAATGACTGCCATGGCTTCATTTGAAATTAAGGAGAAAGGATAGAGAAATTAACTGTAAAAGATGCAGCTCTGTTAATATAAAACAATCAGAACACTGAAATGTACAAACCCATCCTCTCTGTTCAGACTACTACAACAGAAGAATCTCTTTCATAATTTTAAATGAAAACTGAGAGTATGCAAGAATCAGATTTCATTATTTTCTCAGTCCATACTCTTAAGTACATAAGCACTTTGAGGACACAAGGCTTCCAAATACTCCCTAGAACAGCAATATGGTTACGGAACCTCAATGTTTGTGAATGCAGACTCAAATTTAGAATTACATTCTGAAATACTTGTACACAGAGAAAAACAATTCTGGTCACCCTCTGTATATAGAGATTTCTCAGTATGGAAGAGAAGCTCAGTACAGTGCTTTGCTGTGTGCTGGTGCTGCTGAAATCAGCAGGAATGGGGATTGAGGTGTGAGAATCAGGACTGGCCTCACTGCCTTGGTGCTCCATGGAAGCTCTGGTCAGCGCCAGACTAACGCAGGGATTTCTTCCTGGAGAAAGGCTCTTCACTACAATGCCTGGTGCCATGAAGAGAGGCTGTTTTCTTTCCTACTACTTTAATTAGGACTCTGCTTATTTTTAAGCTACTAATTCAGTGGTTTTCACTCAAAACAAATCCTTCTCATGAAGAACTGGAGCTGGCTGTTCAACAGGAGGGACACCAGGTCCCCAGCCAGCATTGCTGGGAGGCTGACTGGGATCTCGCGCTGTGTTCGGTGTCACGCAGGGAAGAAGGTACAACATGGGTCGGCAACAGCAAAGCTGTGTTCCTACTCATCCACGTTTGTACCTGAGCTATCTGGATCATGGTGTAATGCTGCCCTAGCACTGGAGTGGGAAAAAAAAAAACCAAGAAAACTGCTGGGGGTGAAATTTTGGCCCCACTGAAGTTACCCGTAACAACAGCACTGACTCCGAGGAGCACAGCTCTCAACCCCAGGCAAGCTACGCTAGTGTATCAGTAAGATTTCATGATAAAGTCCACAGAATAAACAGTTTATGCTGATAAAAAATGAATTTATAAGTAACTTATTCTGCTGCAACTCAAAGGGATGTGACCTTTCCATTTATCTCAAGAGTACACTGAATCTCAAGCATGCTTTTTGAGGAGAAAAATTCACAAGTAAGGCAGGAATGCAACTGTGCTATTGATTTGTAGAACTCTGTGTGCAAATTGGGCAATTAATTGTATGCACAAATGATGAAGCAAATGAAAGAAAGAGGAAAGTGTCCTAGCTGATCTTCCATTTCTTGAGATGTGAAATGTAGTACTAGATGTATTCAGTACCATTTAGCCAAGATAATCTGTCTTCAGTTATTGGCCAGCATCCCATGATGTACGACTAACACCATGCATCAAGAACAGATGCAGAGAGTAATTCATAGATTGAATCAATGCACCATAATTAAAATATCATGTATAAAATGAATTCTGAACTACTACTACTTAAAAGCTATTGTTACAATTGCTTATAACTTCCTTCTAAATTCCAGTGCTCCCTAACTGAGCCCATGAGTCTGACACAAAGTCTCTCAGAGCTTTCTCTGTCTCTCCATCCCATGAAAAAGGCTTTGTCTGATGCATTTGCAGCACAAACGGATGTACCATACACTTTTCAGCTAGGAATACCAGGAAACTTAGAAGTAGTTTCTAAATAAAGAGATTTCTGGGATGGAACAATTTTTTTAATGCTCTGGGTCTAAGTATTCAGATACTGAAGCACCAGAGAGCACAAATGCAGTTGACCAATATTAATTTACCTCCTCTTGCTCCTGTTCCTGTGGTCCTCCCTGTCCATCCCTCTGAAGCTCGCTGCTGGTTTTATAGCAACATCAGCAGTTCTCAGCCACAGCTCCTCTACTTACTACCAGTTAACTTCCAATTATTCTGTCAAACATCTTCCATTTTACTCAAGGCTTCTTTCTCTCTTTATACAGTCTTACATTATGCCACTTTCCAGCTCCGTTCTGGTCATTCCTCACGGAGAAGTGGCATTACCTCAGCCTGACAGAGATTCCTCCAGCACCTGACATCCAACAGCAGCAGTCTATCTGTCTCCATGGATCAGTGCTAAGAAAGGGCACAGAAAAATCTGTTTTGCAGCTACCTGTTTTCACCTGGGACAGGCAAGATCAACTTGCTGTCACATCTCACAGACAGCATCCTGCAGCTATCTCACTCCTCCTAGCTTTCACCACTCTCCCCCAGTGCTCTGGATCATCCTTGCCCAGTTCTCCCTTCTCCAACAGCCCTGTCACATTATCCTAGTCTCTCATCAGATAAGTCACTAGAGCCTTCCTCTTCTGGCTGCTTCTGCAAGCTTTGGTCTCCTTTGCCTGGAGACCGAGCACTGGCCCGAGGCTTCACCCTTTGGAGTCCTACCTGCCCTTCCCTGCATGGTTACCAGGTGGCTCCTGCAGAGCTCCAGTTCCAGCTTGTGTTCCACCCGGATTTCACTGATGGAGGCTTCCCACTGCTACTTGCTCCAGTGCAACGTAAAGGAGAGGAAGGCTCATTTATTACTTGCCCACAACCCCTTGGCAGCTGTGAGGAAAACCCTGGGTTGTAATACGCAAGAAACTTAACCACTAAAACAGTCACAGAAATTTCTAGTGAAACTTGGACATATTTGTGCCAAGAAATTTTTCAAGGGTTTAGAGCTTGGCCAGATGTCCATGTTGTTTCACAGATCGAAAGCACAGCTTAGATACCAAGACTACTTACACCTAATTTCCAATCTTTGCATTTGAGCAGGACACCAAACTGTATGGACAGAAAGGTTTGAAGTATCTGCAAACCACTCACTCAACAATGTATTTTTGCCAAACCTTCTTGTGGCTGAAAGCATTAATGTTGGTGAAATCAAGTATTTATGCTAAAAACCCCTCGTATCTATTTCCCCTCACCTCCTTTTACCCTGACCAGGTACATGACTAATGAAATACACTCAGCGATGTACACGCTGCTGGTCTTCTGTTATCATACTCAATCAATAAGAACAATTTCGAGCAGAGGTAACCTCTCCATGCATACTTCCATTGTCCCAAGGGATCAATACAATCAGCATCGCAGCTGGCTGGTGAGAAATAATGAGATTATGATAACAAAAAGGCAAGCTTTCCAAATTTTTTCTTAGTGTATGCCAACACGTCATACTTTTCTATCTGTCCATAAAGGACAAAATAGCAATAGTTAAGAATATTGTATCTAATAAAAGAATTATATAAGAAGTATGCTTTTATCTATGATTTCTTTAACTTTAACTTTGCCAATGCAGTATTTTCTTTTCCCTAGAAGCAAATGTGAGATCTGACTTCTTCGTTCTTGGAAAGGGGCCATACATGTTTAAAACTGTACCAAATCTTCCACAGATTACTCCTGTAATTTTTGCCATTTGCAAAAATCTTGGGGTTAGTCTGACAGCAATGCTTGTCTCTTCACAGCTCAAGTTCACCCAAGGGATACAGCTGATTAAAATCATCCATTTATACAAAAAAAGCAGAATATTCTAACAGTTTCAGCAGTTACATAACGTGTACTAAAACTGAAAAAGCAGAATCCAAGTTCCCATCCTTGTTCCTGGCTACTCTTGTCAGATCCTCTGCTGAAGAACAGCATCAGACTTTGCACCCACCTCGAGTGCCCCTGTGAGTGCCATCGCTACTCAGCTCTCAACAGCTTCAGGCAAAGACTGCCTTTATGGTTGCAATAAAGCATTTTAACAGGTTATCTAGGCCCAGTGCTTAAAAGTAGCTGCGCATCTCTCAGCACACCACCAGGTCAGTCTATTTTAAGAGCAGCTGTAAAAGCAGGCTCAGCTGGAGCCCACCTATGTGCACTGTTGGCATGTGGCACTGTCACCATTTATGTGCTGACCAAGGGGATGTGAGAGGACTCAACAGTCACGAAAGGAACCAAGATCATTATCACTTCTGCAATCTTTATGGGAACACTCAGATTTTACCTGCAGTGCTAGTAACAATGATGTTTTAGATAGCTAGTTAAATAAATGGATTATATATGAATCTTACCTGGGAGGAAATGAGATGTCCAGTTCATACAATCTGTCTTTAAAGACTGACAGCTCTCTGTCAAATTCTAAAAGCTATAAAAGATAGAAATAAATGTATTCACTCTTTAATCTTGAACTGAAGCAATCTAAACGTATTACATCATATAAAAGGAAGCAAACAGACTTTGATTACACGGCTTGAGGTAGGACGCTCACATAAGTTTTTAAAGCATAGTACTATTTTGATACATAAACAGTTCATTGAGAAAAGTTTCCTTTTCATCTCAGTGAGTCACTGACTTTACAGCAGTGAACAGCAGGTACATTTATTATTTCAAGATGGCTATTTTTTTTCAAGTTTTATTAACAATCTTCTCAAAGATAAAGCAGACTAGCATTAAAAAAGAACAGCAAACTGATATGCTAATCAGCCCACAAAAATGCCAGCAAAAAGTACCATGTTGCTTTATATTATCTTCAGCTCAGATAAGAAGGTACAATAAACACTAGGATGTGCACATCACTCTTGCTGAGCAAAGACAAGCTGTGGTTTTGGCCACCAGTTTTGGGTGGTGCACGTCAGATAGCAGAGGGAGGGTTACATCACAATAGGTGAAATGTTTTCCTAGGCAGCAGCCAAGATAGAGCACTGGAAGCAGATTTAACAGAGATGTTCATAAGTCTAGATTTAATGTCCTCTATAAATATTAGTCCTTGCCAAAGCTGTTGTTCCCCAGATCTCTACAAAGAAAATAGTCTGCAGTCTATTGTTCATCAACACAAACCTGCTCGTAACTAGTCAATGATAATCGTCCCCATTAAACCCGTAATTGTTCTGATGGACACAAACGACCTTATTTCAGACCCACGGCTGGTGTTACGCCTGACACCCTAGTGAACTGGCGAGTCAGAGACACAAGGCTCCTGATGGGCACTGTTCCTGGCCGTGGCTCCGAGTGCCACCCCCTGCCTCCGACAGCATCCCGCAGGATCCCGCGTGTTTGCCCACTCTCCATTAATCATGTCCCATCTCACAGCTGTGCTGATACCATTGTATGAGTGGCAGAGCTTCCCAAAGAAATTAGATTGTGTCCCTCTTTCCCCTCTGCCACCTCATAAATCATTCCTGAAATGTGCAATTAGCAGCTACTTGTACACATTAATTATCTGTGTGAAAAGCAGCTACCTGAACCACCTGCCCTGCTGATTAGCTGCCCCCCCACTGCCCACCTGCCCTGCCTCACATCTGGCTGGCGTGTTGCTGGACAGACGTACTTTGACATGAAGATGCCAGATTATGGGCAGCTGTCCCTATTTCAGGGCATCTGACACCAAAGCAATGGTAAGCTGGAAAAGATCTTAAAGTACAACTATTTGCAGATCAAAAGCCTGAGTTTCCAAGATGTTTGGATATTTATAAACACCTGGGTGGAAATTTAGGGTACATATCTAATAACAGGCTCAATCCTAAACGCGTTGGGATGGTTCAGCCACTATTCTTACTGAAGCAATCTCAACATACTTCAGGAAAAAATGGTTTATCATGCATGTTTCCAGACTATGATCCTGTATTTAAGTATGTGGCTACACATCTGCCTATACAACACATAGATACAAACTGCCTGTATAAACAGATGTTACCGTCCCTTTCCTGCTCCACGTTTCCACGCTAAGGATATTAAGTGCCCAATGTGAATCTCACACAGGAAACAAAAACAATCTGCCATCCCCAGTTAAAACTTTTATTTGAAGTATACCTCTATTAATACAGTACAAATAAATTTTTCCTATTGTTGGGAAATAAACAGATCAGAGGAGGAAAGTGGAAGCATCAGGAGAAAGAGGCTATTTCTGAAGTGTGAAAACTGCAAGGACTGAATAAAAGAACAATGCTCCACAGAACACAATGGTATAAATTACTCATGGGCATTCCAAGGGCTGGCAATGCTAAATGGATGCATTGTCCTCTCACACCAATTCATGCTTTCAAAATTTCATACATTCAGATTGTTCTTGCTATGAGGATAACTGCAAACTAAATGAAGGCTGGTGGTTAGAGAACTAAGCATTCAGATGTGCATTTTTATCCAGAGAACTTTCTGATGTGTTTACTTGCTGCAGTTGCCTGTTTAGTAGTGTCTGTGCTATGCAGATGAGCTGCTGACACTGGTGACAGAGAGGACAGATAATGGGAACAAAACTGTATTGTGTGCTGTGCTCTCTATCACCTCCCCAAGATTCCCCAGGTAAAGCGACATCTTTCACCTGAAATAACAAAGCCAAAACCCAAGAATGACCCAGACCAGCTAGGTGCCTACAAGAAATATTTAGGGAATGCTCGTTGTAGAGAACTCAACCTCACATGTAAAGCAGTTAAATATTTTCACTAGATTACTTGCACAAACTTTTATTTCCTGCTATAATTGAAATAATTATGTTAAATAATTTTTCTCAGAGAGCATGGGAGAGGAGAAGTAATGAACACTTGAGCTGTGCATTTTGAGAAAACTCCATCTAGTTTTTCAGTAGAAGAGCATGTTTTAGCTATTACTTTATATTGCTTTAAAAGCACTTGGCTTCTCATTTAAGCCTCTAATCTCAACATGCAAGATTACTGGTAAGAAATCAAGGCATTACCAGGTCTTGACACAAACAGTTCCAATGTCACCTTCCCTCTACACAACTTAGTAAGAAAAGGGAAGGGACCTTACAAAGGCATCATTTAACTGTATTTGCCTTATGAGAGGTACAGGAATGTCTGGAGCTCCTTGGCACTACAGAAAACGAATGATAATTAATGTAGGCCAGATGACACTGAGGAGCAGCCAGAATCTCATGGGGTAATGCCCTTATTTTTAAAGCATATAGCATTGTAATTAAGAAAGCCCTGCTTGGAACACACCCTATTTGTGGCAATTTTCAGCACAAACTGCTCCTTTATTTCCATATTGTACACTAAACACCATGTGAATAATGTCCTTGCTGTAACAGTAAATATGAGCACGCCTGTCACTCTGAATGCCTTAAAAATGACAAGGACATTAAGTTCAAAGCCTAAAAATCAATACATTGTTCTATTTAATTTACTCATTATAAGATCATCCTTAACAATGAAATCTTTAAGGTGTTACATGACTGCTGGGATAATTTGAGCAATTACACAGATTTTAAAATGCTGTGGCTGGAAGTTAATTCCAGAACTGTAAGTCACAGGCAGTTCAGAAGACTCTTTTTTTCCCCCCAGCTCAATTTCACCCATGTGCTTATATCTCAGTGGTAGGAAGGATGATGCAGGGTCTGTGTTTTATCTGCCATAACCACCGAGTTGCTGATATTATGTCAAGATATTTGCTCCACAATGTCCATTGTCCACTCCAATGTGAACATTTGATTAACATCTTTCAAATGAAAACATCATCCATAGATGAGTGATAGATCACAGTTAGTTAGCCAGTACCCCACAAGAGAGGGAGATAACTGCTCTCAAAGAACACAGCCTGGCAGTCCAAAAGCTCACAGCCCACGTTCACTGCCCTGTGACTGGGAGAGAACACTCAAAAGTAGAACAGGACCTTCAAAAACACGTTAAACGTACAGACAAGACTTTGCAGTCTGAGTTAACATATTTCTGTTTAGCAAACTGTGAGCCAAAGGCTTCTGTTAGTTTGTATTACTCAAGCTCCTGATGACCTGAAGGGGAACTGACTTATGTCAGTGAAGCTCTCTGCACATGACTAAAGAATGACTGCACCTGCAGTAGAGGACGCACCCTATTTAACCTGAGTAGGACTAAAAGCACTTAGGGTTGTGGCAGTGCTCAGCACCTCCTCAAGGAATTACCAAAACTGTTGTTTTTCTAGCTGTAGTGTTTTGTTCTCGCCTCTCTTTTTCCCCATCAGCCCTCAGACATACAAGTGCATTTACATACAAGGTGAAGGAGAAGGCAAACACTGTGCCAGGGCACATGTCCTGCATGGGCACCGCCCCTTCCCCCTTGGTAAGGAAGAATGGTCTGGGTGCTGGGCAGTCCCTACAGCTTGTGGGTCCCTAGGCAGTCAACCAGAGCCTATGCACCTTGGTCAAACATAATTATCTGGAATACTAAATTTTGATATTATGTAGCTGAAAGTAATCCAAGAATTGTAACAGAGTTTAGCCTGTTGTAGGAATCCAGGCAATTTTGCCTGCTTCAGATGAAAACAATAAGGTGCTGTTGAAAGGTCAATGCCCATCGGTATGGTGCAATGGGCCACGTTGGCAGAAGCCACACGTGTAGGGACCCTCTAAAACAGGGCAACTTAATTCAGTCATTGGAGTAGAACAACAGCAATTACTCATCAAGACCTACAGACCAAAGTCAGAGCATTGCTAGATCAGAAGGTGATATTAGCAGCATTTATCAAATCCATCTGCAGGGCCCACCAGAGACTTCACAGCTGTGAAAGGGAAATGAAGCTTCAGACCAAAACAAGGAGATAAGTATACAGAAATGACCTTAGAGAATTAAAATGTGGACACTGGTCACTGTAACCTCCTTTGCCCATTTTGTGTAGCACACCATTTTTTAAAAGAAACTTTGGAAATATAGTCATTTTATCCAGTCTTCCAGTCGAAGAAAAATATTTAGAAACTGATTCAGCAGTCTACTGACTCCAGATAAAGGTCTGTGGAAATGCTGAACCTCCCACTTACCTATGAATATGAAAATGTCATACACAGCTCTGTTCTGGTGTTATTGTAAAGTAACTTTCTCTAGCTAAGACTTTGTAAAACGGTCCATTACTGTATGTTTTTGGTTTTATGAGAGAAAGAAAATGAACAGACATTCTTTAAAATGATGTTCCACAGAAAAAAACCCTAAAATTATTGAATAGAAATGCTTCTCTTACACTGCTTCTGTAGATTATTATATTTCTGCATATTCTTGAGAATTCCTCTGTAGATCCTGGATGGCAGTGTTGTCAAATCAAACTCCTACATAAACATGGCTATATGGCACATTCAAACTGCACCAAATACACCTTTCTTAGCGTTGGAAGAGCTAGGCACATGCAGTGCAAGACTGTCAGCACCGAAGGCTCCAGAAAATCTTTGATTTCAGTGGAAGCTCCCCCAGCAAACAGGTTTGTTCTCATTTTGGCAGTATGCCTGCCTCTCTCAGAAAGCATTCTAATGGTTTAAAGGACATGGACATTTTCTAGTAAGTACCCCAACTTTTTCAGAAAACTGCATTTAAAAGTAATATTTCTGTTGTGGAAATATTGAGATTGCTTAAGATGTCTAGAAAGAGCCACACTTCCCTCAATGTCTACTGATCACTAGAGTAACTATTGGAGACTGCTATTGGCTATGTCTCAATAGAGCCCCAAGCCTGGTTTGTGCTGCAGGCTCAGGTAGGGTGGAGGTGGCCACGGCTGTTCAGGACCACATGGCACAGGTCCTTTCCCTCCTGGTGCTGGCTCTGCCGAATGGTGACCTGTTTGCTGCTAGGCAAGCGCTGAGCACCCTGCAGCAGAACATGCTGGAGACTTAGGGCTCTCAGCTAGCACAAAGGTAGAGCACAATCAGAACTCTCAGCATTCACCTGCTGCAGCATTTCTCATTCTGAAAGATGCCTAGTGCCGAATGGTGTCTGTTGGCCCTGTAATACGCTCCCTGACCACTGGTCTAGATAAAACTGCTTCCAGACTTCTCCAGCTGTGTACCCTTACCTTCTTCCAGCAGAGGTTGTAACCCTTTTAGACATTTCACATGCTCAGGTTTTACTTATAATCTTGGGTTTTCCTAGCTGCCCTGTGTGGATTTTTTCAATCCAAATCCGTGGGCTTCAGGCTGAAACTACCAGTTTCAGCTGGAGGTCAAATCCCTGCTGGCAGCTCCCCAGGGCTCAGTCACCCTCTGGTCTGCAAAATGCAGCAGCAAGTGCAGGTCTTACCCTGGAATACTTCTGTCACTTGAGAAAAAAACCCCTCAGAATCCTGCTGTGCTACTCTGGTAATTAGCTCTCAATATGAAACAAAACTTAAGTAATGTAAAGAATAAACTAGTTAGTTACAAAAAGCCCCGAGACAAGTTTAAGTGTAGACTCACTTGTGCAGCAGCAGCTATTCACATTAACATTCTGCTGGTGACAACAGCACCTTTCACATCCCCAGGGCTCCTTGCTGAAACACAGCTCTGCAGAAGCACAGCACATCCCTGCCTCTCCTCACAGCACCTGATGAAGAGCCAAAGCATGCGAGACGAGCACAACTGCTCCTGGCTTTCACACATGGACTACAGCTCCTGTCATCCCAGGCTCCAGTCCCAGTTCTCCAAGAACTGCTATTTGCTCTTTGGTAAGTCAATATGATGCGAAACCAATGAGGACATCTTGGACAGCGTAGGTGCTCAGCAAGCTCACCAGCTGGTCCCAGTCTAAGCAAACGCTTCCTGTTTGCTCGTGGTGCCAAGTGGATTTTGTCTTTCACTCTCCTAGGATTCCTGTGCTTGCCTCAACTGAAAAACTTAACTCTGCAAACCCACATTCATGCAAATTGCCTTTTTAAAAACTGTACAGGAATGGAGACTTTCACATTAGCATAATTAATTCATGACCTGCACAACAGCTTCTAATACAGTTCATTCAACATGGCAAGAAGGGCTGAGTGGATCCTAACTTCCAAACCAAGAGAGTTTAAAAAGGAATATCCTGCTTGCAAATATAAAAGAAGTGGTGGATTATTTCATTAAACTTCACATGCCTGTTGCTGTGAAACATAACATGAATGTATACTGCTAGGGAGTTAAAACCCAGCGTGTGCCATCCTATCAAACTGTCAGCTTGTGAGCTGCAATTTGACAGAAGCACAAAAATACACAGACTACAGTTTTAGTATTATTTGTGGAGCAATTAAAAGTGTAACTCTCTTGAAGGAAGACTATGATCCATGCTTCTTACTTGGGCAAGACTCCCACTGTTGGGGTTAAATGTGTTCCCCTGAGCAAGGCCCATGAGGCAGGCTTAGCTACCTTTCTTTCAACACCTACATCATGTAAAATACACAAACAGTCCTAAGACCAGGGACCAGAACCTTGCAGCTGAGAACTCCCCTCTCATCTCTAGCTGTACTTTTTGCATTAAAGTGTCCTTAACTATTAAATTTCATGCTGTTTACCCTTAACCTGTATCTGGGGCTAAGCTAGAGCTGCTGTTCTGTCACCCAGTGACCTCCCCCCAGCAGAGAGGACATATCAGGAAAAGGACAGACAACCTGCGAGTTAGAATTAAAATGGATTTAATCAAACAGCCAAACCAATACCAATATAAAATATATAAAGCTATACTCAGCCCAGCAAAGTAGAACAGTCACACAAATCAGGAAAGCAGTCTTCAAGAGCAGGAGGATGAAGAGGAGCAAAATCAAAAGCCCAAGCAGGAACCCAAGCACAAACCTCCCCTCTCTTGACCAAAACTTCCTCCTTTATACTGAGCATGACCTTTATGGGATGGGATACACCTGCAGCCAACTGAGCACAGCTGACTTCACCGACATCAAACTGCCTTTAGCGCACGGCTGCTCTAAGAGTCTGCCCCAGCAAAACTTACTATTTCACAGAATATTGGTTGGAAGGGACCTCAAGGATCACCTGGTCCAACTTTTCTTGGCAAAAGCATGTTCTACACAAGATGGCTCAGCACCCTGCCCAACTGGACCTTAAGATGTGTCCAGTGTTGGGGACACCACCACTTCCCTGGGGAGATTATTCCAATGGCTGATTGTCCCTGGGAAAATGTTTCCTCTTGTGTCTAGCTGGAATCTCCCCAAGAGTAACTTGTACCTCTATTTGTTAGTGTATATTTGTGTGTGCACACCTGTGTGCATGCAGGCATCCACCTGTGAAGTTATGAGGGGTACCTGGAGATGGCAAAAGGATTGGTCAAAAAAAAAAGCTAAAACACCTTTCTCCCTTTATATGGACTGCTGTGGATATCAGGCAAGACGTGGAAGCCTACGTATGGTGCTTCTGTATAGGCACAAATAATAACCATACAGGATGATGGCGAGATCCACAGCTCTTGAGGACTGAAATGTGGGTGTGCAAACATTGCCTTGCTGGGTAGGCTCCTGCATGCTACAGGGGTTAAAAAGGGTGCCCTGAGGCCAAAGCATGTCAGCAGATCATACTGACTACAGGCCGGATTACGGAGTGTAATATACAGCCCTAGGACTTACAATAGCTGTGCAGAACAGGACTGGGGGGCAAAAGGTCATTAAATCATATCTGTAAACTTTGTGATATGGGCAAATTTTACACCAGAATAATTCATATTTGTACCATGAAGCTGGCAGTAAATAGCTAAGCCAGCACATCTGGACTCACTCCTGCCTGCAATCTGGCTTTACAGCTATATTTGCCAGTGACAACAATTTATTGATAATGTTTCCTATCTCTTGTCATTACTCAATCTGCAGTTTATCCAATGGTATATCAACTAGCCACCAATTTAAGCAAACACAATTCCCGTACTGCTTCTAAGTAAAGGAATAGAGTGTGAAGTCTTTTTCCTACTAGTACTTTATGAAAATCAGGCACCTCTTATGACCACCTTAAATAAAGGAGGCAGTTTCAGGATGCATAGGATTTCCTTACGTCCTAGGTAGCAATGGTCCTAAGCAATCAATTTCCTTCCTCTATCCTAATTTGCTCTTATACATCATATTCAAGATTTTATCTAGACAGGGGCTGGTTGGCTCAGTGGATAAACCTCTGCCTTTTCACCTCTGGGATCATGGTTCAAGTCAAACCCTGATGAAATGCACTTGATTGTCCTAATCTAGTTCTTAGTGGACAGTATTCCCATTATCTTTAAAAGGGTCAGTGCCAAGGCCATTGGGAAGAGTGCATTGTGCTATATCTTGTCTGTTGATTAATACATTTTCAGTGATGCCAGATCCTTACCCTTCATAAGCACACACATTCTCACAAAAAGCTTAATAAAGGTCCCTCATGGACTAAACCTTTCTTCTCAATTTGCACGTAATTTCAGGATTTCCTGGGGATATTAAAAGAACCCACAAATAAATTACTCATAATTTAAAAGTATGTTTGCCTGAACTGTTTGTAGTAACACCTCTAAGTTAATTAGCACGATAGGAGATCACTTTAAATCATTACTTGCATAGGGAGAACAAGACCTTTATAACTCAATCCATTTCTACAGCACATTGTGATTTTCTTCTCATACCATATCAGCTGAAGCTAAACAGACAAATAGAATAAAGGGAATCTACCCTCAAAGGCTTATTTCACTGTTCAAAACACAGAAATTAAGAACGTGCTCTCTGTAGAAGTTTATTGTGTGTTCTCTGCAGTAAGAGGACTTCTGAAGGACCACTGATAGCAGTGTGAAGCTCTTTGCTTATATTTTTGCTATTATAATTGGAATTAAAGTAAGAAATGGAACTGCTTCCATCTGATGAATACCTAGGCTGGACATCATTTGGCTTTTCTACATCACTATCTCGAATATGGCTTGGAATTGATGCTGGTAATGCCACCAGTGCCCTTCAAACCTGGAGGACACAGGGAACCTATTACCCTGGAGCTGCTATGGGGCTGGAAGCCAGGTCTGACCTCTCCTACCTCCCAGCAGTGAGGCCAGAGAGCAGCCGAGACCAGGACTGTGGAAAGCAATACCAGCGTGGCCCACGGCAGCAGAGGACACTCACCAGGGCAAGCACAGCTACAGCAGCAGTCACCAGTTTCCACCAGTGGGCAAAAGAGATTATGACTTCAGTAGGAGTAACAGCAATTCAGCTCTTCAGACAATTAATATTTACTGATTGCTTTCATTACACAGTTCCTGTGATAATCTTAGAAACACAGAACCAGGGGTATGCAACAGTTTTGGTTGGAAAAGACCTTTAAGATCACCAAGTTCCAACTGTTAACCAGCACTGCCAGGTCACCACTAAACCATGTCCCTCAGCACCACATTTCCATGGCTTTTCAATCCCTCCAGGAATGGTGACTCCACCACTGCCCTGGGCAGTCTTACATCAGCTTCCATCTGGATTGATTCCTTCGGATGATTCATACGAAGGATAGGAATGTATGCACCATTTCTCATTTCTGATTGTGGTTAAAGATTATAAAATGATTCCTAATGACTAAATCATTCCTCTGTATTCATTAAGGGTTTTTACATTCTTACTATCTATTTAGTTAACTGACCATTGAACAAATAGCATTTAGAGCTTGTGGTTCGTTTTCACAAATCAATAACATGATTATATTTTTTCATTAAATAATTATCCCTGACTTGCTTTCCTTTAAAAATTTTAAAATTAATAGGGCACTCCCAAACACAGGACACTTTGTGAGAAAAACACTGATTTATCCCAAATTATTAAAGAATCTGGAAAAAGAATGGTAGAAGTGTAGGTTTATTCAAGAACTCCCTGAACACTGCTACTCTGGAATAAGCTACAGATAAGTCTGGATAAGCTACAAATTAGTCTGGAAAAATTAGAGCTGACAGATTACTGTATGCATTTCAAACTGAATTTCTGTTAACAGATAATTTGTATCTATATCAGATTTTTCATTAAAAATACTCATTTTTATAAATATATTTTAAGATTCTTTTTGTTGATTACAATGTAAAAAAGAAGGAATAACTGTGTATGGACAATGATAAAGTAGCCTGTTGATAATAAATATTTGTCAGGTCCTGTCACTTCTGTACACGTTCCAATGTTACTGAAGAGACACCACACTGATAAAAAAAAGTACCCTCAGAAAAATCAATGGATTTTGAGCTAAAGCAGTTGCTAAACACACAGAAAACATCTTTATCCAACAGCCATAGTGCTGTGAAAATTCCCAAGCCTTGCATTGGTACAGCTAAGGAAAATTTAATCTTCCCAAATACTCATCAGGGCACTCCATCCTGCAGACCTGACAGCCCCACTTATAATTAATTATACAATTTCGATGGGAATATCGACTAAACAAAGCTATAAATCATAGAAAAAGTCAATAGGCATGGACACATTCAATCATGTCCCGACCAATGATTACTACTCTTAAAATACAATAATTATTTTCAGGAGCCAGCTTGAATTAAATTTCTGTCAGGCTGGTACAAGACCAGCAGTTGATGAAGGATGCGATGGATTTTTTGGGTTGAATTCGGCACAGAGACATTTATCCTTTCAGAGAGGTAGTTTGTTTTTAGTGATCATGGTGCTGCGTGTTTAACTAGACCATGAAGATTAGATTATCTCCAATGGCTCATTATATCGTTTATCTTTTCCTTCCATGTTTGATCTGGAAGATTTCCTGCTTCTTGATGCATGAATGGAATGACTGCTGGTTTTGAAACGGGGGCGATTCTGCCTACGCCTTCACACGCCACGGCCCTGTACGCAAAGTCAACCAGCAGCCACCCAAAATGCCCCTAGGATGTGGTCAACAGCAGCAACAAGAGCAGCGTTGCTTGGCTTTGGAAACGTACTGGGAAAAACCAAAAATGACCAATGTTTGCGTGGTTCCAAAAGAGAGCCAAAAAAATCACTATTATGCTAAAGGTAGAGGAAAATCTGGGATGGGAAGGGGATTAGTAAGGAAACAGGAACTGGGCTGAGTGTTACTACGTTGAATTATGTCCCTAAAACTGCAAAACACCAGTGAAAGAAAAGCGATGTGTTTCCAAGGAGGCATTCACCTTGTGAATTAAAAACAAACCCAAACCCCAAACCAACTTCTCTCACAGTAACTGTGTTTTTGAGACAAGATGCCTACATAGGTATTTCTCATGGTGGGCATTCACGCCACCATGAAAGATGTGCTGTGAGAAGGGACAACAGTCCCAAAGAACAGGATGGGCATCAACAGATGCTGAAAGGAGAAACAGATCTTCACTTTCCTCATGAGTCTGACTCATCAAACTCTTCTGCCTTCAAGGAATGATCAAGATCTCATATTCCCATATGGAATTAACCTCCTAGGTGTAAGTACACTTAAAACCAGAGAGGGTAACAGGGCTTCAGCTGTGCACCTTGCTCTGGATCCCTGCAGACAGCTCTCCACACTGCCTGGTCCTCTATGAACAGGAAGAGAATAAGCCAAAGGTAGAAGAGAAGAAGGGAGAGAGAGAGGAGAGGTCACAGATCCTGTGTACAAAACATCTCTACGCAAAGAGGAGCAATCCACTGTGTGAGCAGGCACATGGTGCAACTGTCACAGAATGAAACAAAACCAAGGGGTGGGGACTGGGGCAAACACAAGAGGGTTCTCAAGGAACCTCAGACACAGAGGTCTTGTCTTTAATTTTGGGTATGAAGAAGACAGGTAGAAACTCAATCACCCTGAGGAAAGGACTGAAGACAGAAGGGGAACCTTGGCTGGCTTGTCAGTCTGCACAGAGGACTTTAGCACACGCAGTTTCTGCAGAACACACGAAGTTTTCTGAAGGTTTTCTTTGTTCAGTGTAGCCTGCCCTATTTATACAGCTCAGAAGACCCAAACTAAGAATGGCATTACTCTATGCACACGTAGGCAGGTCAAGATCTGACAGCAGCATAGCTCTTCTGATGTCGGTGAAGTTGGGCCGATTTCCACAAGCAGAAGGTCTGGCCCATGACAAACACAACAAGGCTCCTGGATGCAATATGCACATTCCTGTTTTTTACCTCTGCATAACACTTTGTTGTTGATGCTCAATGTTTTTCCTTTAGACACAACTCCTAGGAACCTTAGAAGAAACTGAAAAAGCTGCAAGCAGTGATACAGAGATTTTCCAAAATTAAGTGGCTACATTTTGAAATAAGATCACCTTAGAAAAGACATAAAGCCATTCTCCACAGAAAACCTGCAGTCCCCCTTACAAATCATAACATTAATGTTCCCTATCTGCTTTCTCCTCTTAGGAAGCCCTGTACAATTACCCAAACAGTGTCAGGCTGCTGCAGGGTTTGAGTTTTCTCAACTCAAAGGCCAGAGGACAGAGGACAGAGGACAGAGGGTTTGAGTTTTCTCAACTCAAAGGCCAGAGGACAGAGAAGAAAAGTAAACTGTCATGTATACTTATTTACAATTTTTTCTAAGAAAAAGAATGTAAAGGGGTGCCAAAGTTAAGAAAATGTACATAAAATAACTGGCTAAGTGAGGAGGAAATGTGGAGCAGTTACTTTGTGAGATGAATTATCTCCTCTCATTCTGTAGACAGGAGGGTTGATATAGGATTCAGGGCTGGTAGACAAACACAATTTGTATGTAGGTTTACAATTTACTCCTTCAAAAATGTTTAGCAATGAACTTACCGCAGTGCCATTGTTATCTCTAAATACATCTTGATTAAAATAGTCAAAGAGCTTCTTTTCTAATTGTAGCATAACCTAGAAGAAATAGAGAAGAAAGGTCAGGAAAGCTCTTGGACTCAGCTACCTAGCACCCAGCTGTGGAAGTGACCCTTTCAGAGACATGCAGCCTTTCAGAACCCCACAACGTCTCCACACGCCCAAAGCTCCTTGTCAGCTTGCCCAGTTGGGTGAGTGGCAATCACTGACACAGATCCAATTAACTGAGCATTAGGTGTGACAATCTATATCCCTCCCCTCCCTTTAAACTATCAGTTTGAAACAACTACAGTCATGCTTTTAGAAGACAACATGAACGTTCAACAGAGTTTCTATTTGCACTGGGGTACAGAGGGCATCAAGTTGTTTACCTTTCGGTCATTATCAGATTCACGAAATATTAGCTTGACCACTTCATTGGTGTCAGCTGCCCGGATGGTCTGCATTGTAGCCTTTGCACATAGTGTCTGTAAGAAACAAAGGGAGAAAAGGAAACTTCTTTATATGAAACACAAGGCCACATGTCATTGAACTTTATTGACCCACGTGTCTTCAACACACACCTGAAAATAAGAGCTGCTGTAGGTCAAAACACAAACCACTGATAATTTAAGTCATTTCCACTCGTGGTAGATGTAGAACAATAAACTGAATTACCACTTGGGAGAGAAACAGGCAATATTAAGAAAACATCAATCAGATAAGGCAAATACTCATTTAACTTACACAGGTTGTGCCACAGGTCTCAGACTGTATCACACATGACTTGTAAACATCCTCAAAACCCACTTCCTACAGCTAGTGACTCCACAGCCCTATCTGTTTCTGTCCTGCACTCACAGCCTTAAGAGCTGATAACTATATTGGCACTACAGTTCCATGGGTTAACTCCTGTTTGCAAACACTTCTGTCTTCTAAATTAATGCTTCAGGTACAATTGGAAAGTCTGAGCAACACTTACACAACCTGACAGTAAGTTTCACCACTTAACGCTGAACAGTAAATTCCCCCTGCATCACCCTCTTAAATAAGGGACAACATCACATCTCCAGAGGTTTGGAGGACTGGGTATCTAAGACATACTATGAACCAACACTTTGTCAGGCACAGAGGTATGAATTCCCGAGGAAGTGTCAGGCCTGGATTCCTTTGCCATTCCCCTGGTCAGACCCAATTCAGTGCAGTCAAAGCTAACCCAGAGATAACACAGAACAGGCTGTTTAAAGGGCTTGCTCTGGTGCATTTTAACAGGTGAAATTCTGGAGCTTTAAGCAAAGAAGTTAGGCACACTCCAGATTCACTGAACCTAGACCTTCAGTCAAGCTTTACGCAACCGTGGGGTAGGTAGCCTTCACAAAGTGCTCTATAGCTACCCAGCTTGGGCACAGCCACTGGCTGGAGAGGGATGTTATCCCAGCCCACGTGCCTGGCTGCTGGAAACCACAATGCAGACAGCAGAGAGGGGAATGGAGAAAACTTTGGCATTACTCGAAGAACATGGTCACAATGTTCACCAACACCTGGGAGGCAGTTCAGCATCCTTCAGTACAGCCAAGGCACAAGCTGCTGACAGGTTCTATGCACAGCCTTGGGGGTGGATACCAGCCAAGCCTATCCTTTCAATAAAACCTTATTTTGCTAGAAGTTCTTAACAAAAGCCTGCTAAAGAGAATAATTCAGTCAAGAAGTTATTTTTGGTCAAAGAGGCGATTTCCATGCTTTGCCTGTTCTGTCCCTTTTCAAAACGGCCAGAGAACAGATTTTCTTTTTGCATAATCATCACTTATAAAATAAATATGTTCTGTTGTAATAGGGTAACAGATTTTTACATGTTACTGCATGCTGCTGTCTCTCACAACAGAAATACTTATATGGGGATTCATTACTAGAAGTGCAGTATCTATCAGACACAATACCATGAAACTACAGCTTCCTGCTCAGCTCCCCATCCCGAATTTCTTCTGAAGAAATTCATGCCGAACATGTCCTTAAACAAAAATACACCTGCTTCCAAATATTTTAGATCTCAGCTGCAGTTACCAGTGCCAGAACAGAAACAATCTGTCAATGAACTTTTTGCCCCCATTTGATAGAAAGACATTAAAAAATGATCCTAGATAAAGGCCATTGTGTGTTGCCATAGTACAAACAAAAAGCAACAAGCTAAGCAATTTCATTTTTAAGGGATGACTTGAGTGTGATTCAGTAAAAATTCAATACAAATCTGATCTTTTTCTTCAAGTCTGTGAACGGAGCAGGTGATTCCCTATCTCACTGAGTAAGTGGTGTCCTTTCCCGACAGATCCTTTCTTGAGTGTTTCTTCCTCTCCGAAAGTAGTGCCACGTCTGCAGATTACAAACATCTAACTCTGGGTTTTCTCCTAAGAAACTCGACACACTCACAGCACCAAGGTGGCTGAAGGTGTTTCTGAAATCACCATTTTCACTGGAGAAAGAGGTGCTGGTTGCAGGGACACAGACGTAGGCTGCTTTCTGAGAACTTCATCTGCTCTGACGGTACTTTTTGAAAGCCTTGGGAGAGCAGAGGGAAGATGCAGCGGCAGCTTGTTAACCCCAGCTCTTCCTGGCACGCCAGGCCACGGGGGAGCTGCACGTTCGGTCCCACTTCCTTTCAGGAGAGATCAACTAACTTCTCCCTCGCATCCCCATATCCCGCAGGATCCCTCAGCTCCGCCAGGAGAGGGAATTGCCAGTTCCGCCATCTGTGTCGGTGGGGTGAGGTAATCCAGAACGAGCCATTGAAATGCAGAGCACAGATCAGCTAATCGGGTCAAGCCCAAAAAAGAGCGCTTTGGGCTGAGGTGTCACAAATCAGTCTGGTCGCCTGTAACCAGCGCACCAGATTAGAACAAGCACCCGAACAAACCAAAGCGGAAAACCCGCCGCTCTCTAAAGCTGGTTTCTAAAGCCCTAACAAATCGCTCCATCTTTCACTCATTTAAACTTTCCAAATGAGGGTCAATACAGTCCCCGAGCATCCAAATGCTAATGCGCTTAAGTGCGCTTAAGCAGCTTTCCAGAGTGAATGGGCCAAAGAAGGGCTCCAAAAGACAAGGGAGAGTTACTGTCACTGTCACAAAGTCATTGTAGCCACCCCCGGAGTGGTTGCAATTCAACGAATTCATGATTTCTGTCTTTTAAAGGCATCTGCTTGAGAACACTTTTTTCCCTGGCCTGCTTTATCTCACAACCTCAGGCTGGCTCCGAAAGGAAAAAAACCAGAACCTCGTGATCGGCTCTTGAGAACTGATACAGAGAAAGGACTCACATACCTTACTGCTTTCAAATTTCACACGCACAAAAAGTTACCTTATTCACAGACAAAAAGTGATTGGGCAAAGGTTCATTTCTTATACAAGCTGGAGCACTCCCTTTTTTTCCCCTTTTCCTTTCAATTTCTACGCAGTCGTAGTCACCCAAGCAGAAAACTTTGGGGAACATGTGCCTTTTTAGACAAGTCTGCCTATGAAGGGATTGTTTGTTGCTGGTAAAGAAAATCAAAATGCTGTGAAAACACAGTTTCTTTTTGGGTATTCCCTCAAAGGTACTCTTTCACAGAGTCAGAAGACAGCAAGTCAGGTATCAAAACTCTACCCTAGTTATCTTTTTTAAAAAGCCTTTTTTCTTTGGAAGCAAGGTTTGGTTAAAAAGGTCTCAGAAGAGGTGTAGCGATTGCTGGGTGAGAACTCCGCGTACAGCCTGTGCCTGGCAAACACAGACATATCTTGCTCCTGTTCTCACACACACTGTCCTCACAGGTAGCTGCCTTGAAGTAGTCCTTAAATAATTCTTTTGAGATAATTTATGTGTATTGACTCCTAAAACATAGCAATAACTTTTCTGATAATTGCCTTGGAATGTAATAGAAATGTACTGCTGTGCAAAGCTAAAAGTGAAAGTTTTTTATATCGACAAGAGACAAACCGGGAATTTCTTCTCAACTCTGCAACCCTCATGAACTGAAAAGCCTTTTGATTTACAGCACAAATGCAACCCTCAAGATACATCTGCTCCCATATATACACAACACATCCAAATGTTTTCAATGTATTTCTGCATACTTACAGTAAAAAGGGACACAGCCATTAAAACAACAGTGAGATACATAAACCATATACACACAATATTCTACACTACACGATTGCTTTTTATACTGCATTTACATGGAACCCCTCAGAGCAGCTGTGAACTGTACCACTGTGCCCTGCCTGCAGTGCTCTGCTGGAAATTGCACCTGATTTTTCATTGATTTTGCACTCCTGCTTTCTGAAGTCCTTTAGACTCCTGGGCCCACCTCTGGATGTGTAAGCTGAGCTATTGCACGATTGTAATTACTTCAACAATTCCTTATTGAAAAAGTGATGTGATATCCAAGCACATCCAGACTCAAACTCTCCTACTGCCACTGTCTACTGATTTGAAAAATGTGTATTATTTTTCCCAATGATTTGAACACTCTTCTTAGGACTTAATTATGACTTTAAATTCTACTTCTAAAAAAAACCCCCCAAAACCAAAGAAAAGTAGAATATATTAATTGCTCCTTTATAACTAAAAAAAAATTTCAGCAGTAGCTGTAATCACAATTTCCATGAAGTCATATGGATTAAAACAGAAGTGTTTGTTGCTAAGAGTGCCTGGAGAGAAGTGCAGAGTCTGAAGAATGCTAACATGAGCCAGCTGAAATAAGGTCTTGAGCACATGAGCAAACAAATCAATTAAATTTATGATATTTCATTTTATTTCAGTTACATACTCTGTGGATCCTGGCAGGACAGAAAAGACAGAGGTACATGTATCTTCTAATTATGATAGTGAAATACTTCTTCTGAAATGCTGCTCAAAACCCAAAATCAATCTGACACTTATTAAATTAGGATAATCAAATGCTTTTTTATTATTATCTGGATGCAAATTGTACTTGAAACAAGCAGTGAGGTGAAAGATTTGCTGCTTTGAGAACAACAGGAATATCTGTCTTGTTCGGGCTCCTCCCAACCTCCGAGGGGTTGACACAATTTCCTGAGGATTGGGAATGCACTAACAGTAAATTCACCAAACCATGTGATGTAAGAGCAATAACATTTGCAGTAGAGAAAAACAAAGTCAAATGCAACTTTGTGAGTCAATGAAAATTGTGCATTTAGCTGTGGGACAGGTCACTGTGTTGTTTAAACTCTATCTGCCGCAGAAGTGGAGACTAATTTCAGCTCATTTCTCACAACCCTGCAGAAGCATTTGGCCATGAGCTGCCACAAGCAATTAGGGAAATGAGAGAGCTGAACTCCCCAGTGAAAAGCAATCAAAATTCATGACAAACACCTTTACTTGAAAAAAATATCCCTTGGACAGCATATCAACTTCTGTTAACTTAAACCGTGTGGAAATACCAATAATGTCTCAGAGAAGTTACTGTGGTTTTAATACTAAATGAGCTTCCAGGAGCAGGAATTTAACTCAGTAGTGAGAAAAATGTTAGCTGGATAAAGACTAAAAATAAACAAGTATTAATGAAAAGCCACTTAAAGTATCAGTAGGTGAAATTACTTTCTTTTTGAATATTCCCAGGGGAGACAGCTCCCACCCAGGGGAGCAAAGGTGGTGGAGGATGAGAGGCTCCTGCACCACTCCTGTCCTTCCTCAGCGTGTGGCATCTGTCACACGTGTATGCTCAATCCTCTGAGGGAAAAATCAGTGCAAACTGCATGACACTGCTGCCTGTAGTCATCTGAGGACTGATTTAACCTTACAGGCAGTTTATAGCAGCACCAATTCTACCACCTGTGAAAGCTTGGACCAGAAGCTGCCCAAGACCTACAGCAGTACTTGGGTCTCCACCGCAGGACCCCTTCGCCGATTCGAGGCAAACTGATACTTTGGTTTTAAAATAGCTATTTGGGTAGTGTCTGTGACTGTGACCCTCATGCTCCTGCTCTCCCCAAGATCTCCTGTGTCCCTCAAACAAACAGTCCATGCTGGAAACAGGGTTGGCCTTGGTGATCTTAGAGGTCTCTTCCAACCTTAATGAGTCTGTGATTCTGTGAAACAACCTGCATTTCTCTGGGCTCAATTTCATATTTAGCTGCACCAAATTAATAATGAAATACATTTCTCTGTCCAGAAACTGAGATCGTTCATTGATGTTATCCAAGGGTTGTCACTACGCAACACAAAACCATTTCCATCAGTTTTTCAGGTACTGCAGAGTGAACTGAGGAGCAGTTTAATAGCAAAGGCTCTGTCTGGCAGCACACGTAGCTGCCTGTTCTCTGGGTGACATTCTGTTGCCTGCCCTGTTACTGCTGAAACGAGCACCCACTTCTCACAGAGCTCTCTTCTGCAGCAATGGGTGAGGTTTCTGTTTGCATTCAGAGGGGAGGCAGTGAGGTCACATCCCCATCCACTGCCCTTGGTCCCCTCTCTGCAGGGACCTCTGAGGGGCTGGCTGTGCCCTCCTGCTTGTGCAGCTTTGCTCTGTGCCAACAGCTGGTGGCAATGACAGCTCTCTTTTGCACTCTCTTCTTCAGAAGGGAATCTGAATTAAGTCCAAAAGGCCTCTGCCACTAAGATTCTCTGAGATTACAGATCTGGGAGAAAGCATTGAGCTCCCAACCTTACATTCTTGGAAAGAAAGTGCTATGACAGCTCTGTCCTGGGATACAGGACCACTAGATTGCACTAGATCAGCTACCTCCAAGCATCTTCTTCACCTGGAATATATACTGCTGACAGCAACTGAGCTCAACCCCTCTTGGCATTTGGAGCATGTTTAGCAGCAAGAAAATCCAATCTGTTTATTACATGCTCAGCATAACCTACTTAGACACTGTGCTTCATTTATAAACATCTAATATTTCAACCTGATGTTCCTAATTTAGTCTAGCTGTCCTAAACATGGCTTTCTTCTGACACCAAGCAGTTCAGGTAGCAGTTAGGTTACATGTGACAGCTAAATTCAAAAAGTTTCATCAGTACCCACTGAATAGCAGAACATTAATTCCTACTTGCTCACCTACATAGATCCAAAGAGAAAGAACAAGAGATACTAGCTTCGCACACTCCTAAATTTTTCCCCACAGCATCCTCCCACACCACATTTTGTCAAACTGAGAGGGATTTTCATCAGGCACTTTGTGGTGCTCTGTCCTAAGCAGTTTTGCAGATATAACAATCCCCAATTTTGCAATTATTTTTCTTTTTCAATACTGGTGTTAAATGGACCTTTAAAAAAAACAAAACAAAAACATAGGTATTACTGTTAATTTCTCCCCCCCCAGGAGTATCTCTTCCTAAAAATTAAAAAATCAGGATAGAATGCTTTTCCATCACCCATATTCACCTGCATCTTGATTAGCTTCCAGTTTTCTCTGACTCCTTCTGGTTAGGTTCCACATTCTTTTCAATTCTGCTGCTTTATTTTTCTGACTGTGATCTCCAAGTCTGAGCTCAGCTAACCATCTACATATTGATTCCCAAACAATTTATCCTGAGTTATTTGGCACCTGCATGTACCAGGAACACAATCCTTTGCAGGCAATGGTGAGGTCTTCTGGTAAAGGGCTCCCTGCCCCTTCTTAAGCTCTTGGTTTAAATCCACTGGCTGACACTGATAATGCATTTCAAGAGCATTCAGGACTTTGATTAGATTTGGATAAACCCTCTAGAAGACCTGGAACTTTGAAGCTGTCTGCTAGAAAAAAACCCTCCCTCCTCCTGTCCATCTTCCTAATCATTTAGCATCACTACTTGAAGTCAAGAGGGTCCTAGGGGAGTTTTCAAAGAGAATGATTTGCTTTTCCTAATTACAGGAACTAGAAGACTCCAACTGTTCCTATGGAATTCTTCTCTATGCTCTCTTGTTTCATAATGTGTGAACCTTGTAAGATTTATTCAGACATTTTTCTGTTAGTTCCCTTCCACTATTTTTTCTGCTCTAGCCAAGCAGCAAGCTTGAAAAATTCCTCCTGGAAACCTTCACAGCACTTCCCCTTCTCCTGCTCCAGCTGACCAAGCAGAGGACTGCATGTATTGTTTCTGTTAGGCAAAGACTTTAATGAGACATGCAGGATCTGTGATGTAAATCTCTTTCTGTAGAGAAATGTAAAATCCCCTGTTCTCCTGAATTTGGGAGGAATGGAATGAGGCAGCCTCTCTCCTGATCGCTAAGCTTGCTTTTATCTAACTTTCAGACTAAGAACCTTCTATTTCTTTTCATTTCAAAGCAAAACAGCCTGTGAACCCCATCTGCTCTTGTGTGCCTTGCAATTGCCTTTGTTTTGAGTGGTCACATTTGCCTCCCTTGGTGCTGATGGTGTTACTGTTTCTGCTACCTCCATATTTAATGCTGTAAGCAATGAAACGTGGGAGCAGTGACATGAAGTAGCAAAAAATTTAAGCCAATAGCTAAGAAAATTCTTTGGTCCTTCCTGACTCACTCCTAGAACTGGACTCTGCAGATTCCAAGTAACTGGATCCTGTCAGCTTTGTTCTCCCTGCTGGGAAGTGAGGAGAGATGGCAGCCCAAGCAGGGCTCTGCCAGGACAGTGGTCCTATGTTACCTCACCCACACCACACAGCAAGCCTCAGAAGCACTCCCATCTACTAGTTTGTTCCAACAACTGGTGCTGCCAAAAAGAGGAAATTCAGGAGTTTGCCCTTTGAATCACTGGGGAGTTTTGTACAAAATGAACAGTGAGACACAGCTCAAGACCAAGGCTCAGCCTCCAAAGAGTGTAAAGCTTTGGCTTCCACAAAGTAACCTTACAACAGGAGGTATCATCTATGTAATACATGATGCACACCCAACACACTGTTCAATAGTACTTTTGCACTCAAAAATAAAAACTGAAGCCAACTTCTAAAATATGAAGTGTTGGACAGTTCTGAAATCAAATCACTATCTACCAAAAATCTCCATGCCTTTAGGAGACACTAATTAATCATGAAGTGAGAAATACAGAGAAGTATAAAACATTTTTCTTTCTTCCCATCATGCATAACAGCAAAAATAACGAGTCCCTTAAACAAAGAAGGAATTTGAGCCCTGGAAGAGGAAAGTGACTCGCAGGAGCCAGGAGTGCGTTCAGGCTGCTCGCACTAAGTCCAAGCACAACGGTGAGATGGATGTGCATCCTCCATCCCATCAAATGAGCACGCGTGGCAAAGTGGGAGAGATGCTAATATTCATCCACACTTTCCAGTCTATGGAAAAAGAACACCTGTCCTCTATGTTAACATTACTTTTTAAGGGAGTAAATATGACAGGAAAATAATTTCCAGTTCACTGTATCTGGTTTTCTGACCTGAACAAGTTGGGAAAGTGAAATTCACTGTTAATAACTGCAACGTGCTGTACAGTGTTATGGTGAGTCTACAACTGGGCTCTTCAGGTGATGCCTTGCTGATACAATGTGTGGACCATTTCCTTACTGTATTTTTCCCTGCTCTCTGTTTGCCCAGCCTCCCAGATTCAACTCTTTCATCCTGCCATATCTCATTTGTTTCTCATCGATGTACTCCCCGTCTGGTTCCACATGATTTGCTCCTTTTGAAATGGAATATGAGTCTAGCAGCCTGTAAGTTCAATTAATCCTTTGTAGCTAGTTATGTTCAAATATTTCAGAGAACCAAGAGGTGGGATTGCTGAACTGTCCTCCTCTCCCATCACCCTGTCACAGCCTCCACGCCGTTGGCTGTGGCAGCACCTGGACTCTGCAGAGGCTGAGCAGTTGGGCTGCAGCAGGTCCTGTACACTGCTGAGTGGTGAGCTTCTGCCGCTGGGACAAGAACCAGACCACCATGGAGTTCACCTGTTCCAGGAGCACTTATTCACACATTAAAATAAATGCTTTTGGATAAAACAAGTGAAGGGTATCTTTGTAAAATACTGGGCAAGGTGTGGACCCAAGGTTTACTATATTCTCCTGACAAACATGAGATGGATTGACCGATCAGTATGCGCACGACATACACAACACCCAATAAAAAGACTGGTAACTTATGTGGGGTAAAACAGTCAATGTGGAAAGCAGGAAACAGGGCAGCACGTTGTACTTACTGCCCCTCTTCATCACCCCTGGTTAAGGCAGCTTTGTGCCCTCTTTGGTGTGGTTTCTCATGGTGTAAGAGCGAAGGGTTTGTGCCTTACAGCAACATTCAGAATTCCCTTCAGGACACTGCCTCCCCTGAAAGGGTCCAAAGCTCGGTGCTGACCAACAACAAGCATCAATGAAGCCCTCGACCAACTGGAGTGACACGGTTGATCAGAGGGAGAAGAGGATTTGGAGGAACAGCAACTTCTCACCACTGGCTGGGGATCCAGAAGGATTTAACCCAGCAACAAATGCTGACCCCTGGCTCATCTGACTCCACTAAAAGGACAGAAAGCTCTCCCAGAAATGCAGTTTCCATGGTCCTCCTGCTCTTATGGACCAGCAAACCATCTGGAGGGGACGGGGCCCTACCAGGCAAACAAGGAGAAAGCACATTCCACAGAGTTTCTGAAACACAGATGAACATTTCTGCCTTAAAGCAAAGCAGGACTCAGACATGCTGAGAAATAGAGAGAGCTCCCAGCCATGCAGAGAGAGGGAAAAATGCAAGTTCACAAGTGTTAACGCAACGTCATTTTAGAGCTAACAGCTGTGGGCTGGCTCGAGAAGTGCTATTCTTTTTGCCCTATCTTTAACTGCTGTTAAATTCATTTGTCACTTGATCGAAAGCCAACAGGCTACAAATCTCCCAAGCCCCTCTCGGGCTGAATAGTGACAGGAGTATTCTGTTCTGCCATAAGAAAACATTTGTGTGCCTCTGTCCGCAGTCGTACATGCTACTTTAACTCATCTGCCTCCCCATTCTCTCCAGCCCAGGAGGACAAATTGCTCACTGTGGCTCCCTTTCAGAGGCAGTACAGCGCGCAAAGAATCATGACTGAGCAGAAACACAAGAAACAGGCACATAAAAATTCATCACTTTGGCCTCCTGACCTCTTGCCACTGGGTTTGGCAAACCCTGTCTCAAAAAGTAGCACCGAGGGAGAGCTAAGCAGACCGGCTGAGTGAAATTACTGACAAAAAATATCTTGGACACAGGAAAACCCCACCAGATGCTTCATTGTCTTTGCAGAGAAGTGGTGCTGAAAAAGGGGGTGATCTACCACATGGCATATTGGGTGGAATAAGTAGTGCCATTGTTTCAGAGCAGCTCTGTCACTTTACTGACTGCAGTACAAAGAGGTGTAAAGCAAGATTTAATCCTGACTTTTTAGTCAGCAGATTAAAACCAATCATGCCAGATGTCCACAAGACTGTTTAACATACAGAAAGCTTTTTCATACTCTACAAAAAAGTGAAAGCTGTAATAACTTCTTTATTTCCTCTAGAGGCCTTTTTCACTCACTTTTAGTCAGAAAAAAGGGAGATGTTGTAATGGATTTTAAGATGTGCTATTAATTTTTATTCTAGCCTTTGCTCTTTTCCCTTTTGAGACAAAGCTAAACAAAGTAAATTCTTTTGCCCATCCAAAATGAGACAGGTATGTCAAAGAAAATTGCTGGTATAAAAAAGCTGTCATTTCAGAAAGAACGTACACCCCTAAGACCAGAATGGACATTACCAGCAGCACGAAGTTCCAGTTCCTTTCCACAAGACCTGACGTGTGGTTATGAGCACGCTGGTAAATAAACGTGTGATTGCTTCCCCCACAACAGAAATGGTGCTTGTCTGACTTCTTGCAGAGGTGCCTGCTCAGATGAGCTGGCACATCCCCAGCTGAGGATGTGCAACTCTGCTGCCCACCTCCACCTGGCGCACACAGGCACGGAGCACGGTGGAGCCCAGGATGTCGGGCAAAGCCCTTGCTGCAGGCTCTGGAGACCTTGCAGGGACCAGGAGCTCAGTGCTGATCCCAGGCTGGCACTGCCCAGGGGACAGGACGGGTGCTGGCAGGGACATCGCCTCTGCAGCTGCTCCAGCAGTGGCACCTGGACCCAGGACACTGGAACTATGGCCAGCTCTAAAACATGCGGGCTAGGAAGTGATGCTCTGATCTGAAAATACTCACTCACTATTCTGCCTTAAACTCACCTACAGAACTGCTAAACACTTCACAACATGTTGCTTTCTTCTTTTTCTATTTATAAACGAATGAATCTCTAAAGATACTACCACAAAGGATATACATTCAGTAGTTACTCTACTTGGAAAACTTTTTACTATTTTTTTCTGCTGTATTACAAAAGTGCAAACAAAAAATCTGTGTATTAGCATCCACCTCTGAATTTCCATAGCCAAAATTGCTGCTAAACTCAATGAAAGCCAGAATGTATATTTAGTTTCTTATAACAAATTTCAAAACACTTATGCATTTAAGAAAAATAAATGACATAAATTTTGAAAAAAAAATATAGAAAAAAATCCATTCCCTTAAAATGCTGGTATTAGACTGATTTGTATCACATACATCATTTACTAACTTAGAAGCCATATGGCAGCAAGATAATGCCTTGCTTGGTATTATCTATCAGTTGCCCGTAGGGAAAAAATATAACTTCTCTACCTCATTTGTTTTCGTGTTGCACACTAACAAAATCCTCATTACATCGCAAGCTCCTAGAATCAAAGTAACCACCTTATTGAACCACTAAACCAACGATTCACTAAATTTAAGCCAGCATCATTACAACCATTTTCTTCATTTTGTATCTAGTGAAGACCTAAGTGAAAAGAGTTAGGATCACAGGATACACCAACTAGGAAGGCATTGCTTTAGCTTACTGTGTTAAGGATGGGCAGAACTTTAAAGCAGCCTGTTGGTACTTCAGAGAAACACACATAAGCCTCAATGCTGTGCCAGTGCAGTGCAGGAGGATGATCCGTTAAACTCTCCAGATCAGCTGCAGATACAACTGCAGATGTTTTCCTCTGCTACCAACTGGATCATTTTGCATCCTCTAAAACCAGGGTGCCATTTCTGGCATTCATGTGAGACAAAAGGATAAGCATGTTTGGGCTTATCATGGTTTACAGCATTATAATCCACAGCCACGGTTACAAGCACAGTACTGGGCTTTCCTCCTGGAAACCGTATCCTATTAAGTTAATTAAGCTGCACTATTTGTCTTTCAATCATCACCATCCTCACTGTGTCCTCTGCAGGCCTCGTACCAGACTGGTTAATGCTGGACAGGTAAACACCTTCACTAATGCTTCTCTTCTCCCCACTGTACGATGATAATGAGTGAAAGGTGTAACACACTTCAGTCTTTACATTAACTCTTCTGGCATCTCATTCTCCAACTGAAGACACACTGGCAGCACCATAATGAAGATGATGGCATTTTCTTTCTAAGGAAAGTCCAGCTGGAGACTCTCAAGCTACCTAAGAGGAGTAAGTCAACTAAGTGTTAATCTGACTATTAGATTTCTGCCAGTTAAATGCTTACTTCACCATTACTTATTTCACTTTGGAATCTGCACAATTTGAAAATGCTCCTGAAATTCTTCAAACAAGTCTTGTGGGTGGCCCTCAAGATACATTTTACCAATTTTTCATGCCCATCCCTCGAAATGTGACCCTGCTCCCGTGCTTTTATCTCTCTGACAACTTCACACAGGAAAACATGCAGCCCCTCTGATAGCATGAAATCGGAAACAATAGCCCCTGGAAACAAAAGAGAGTAGGGAGGCAGGATACAGTCCAGGTCCTGGCTGATTTTAGGCAAAACAGATGTTCATAGGATCGGATACCCTGAGCAAGCTGAAAGGAAAAGCTTGTAAAAGAAATGGACCTTAAAAACAATGTATTGAAGAGCTTTAAATAAAGGCAAAGGGAAAGCAATATGGCTTTCAAGGATAAATCTCAGCAAAGAAAACCAAAGTGGCACCATGAATTTCAATGATGCATTTTTCTTTTTCAATGAACTCTATGGCTCATTTTGAAATCTACAAATTGCTCAAATCTCAACTTAGTTTACAAGTCTCCCACATCCATTAAAAGGTTACAATACACACATTGCTGTTTCTTGTAACTAATCACCATAGCTGGGAACACCCAGTGCAGCCCTGAAATATAGGCTAAGGCTATTATTTTAAAAGCTGCTTATAGCTCAACAAAGAGGAATATGCTGAAAGAATCTTGATTGGAAAAAATCTTAAGACTAGCGGTTGGAACAAATTATCTCCAATCTCCTTCTCTTTTCATGTGCTTTATTTCAGCCTCAGAAAGCCCCACGTAAAGAATCTATGAAGCCTGTCCTGAATTGGACCCGGGTTCTGCTTCACAAAAGCCAATACGCACCATTTACAGACGAAACAAAGTGTAGAATCACTTCTCTGACTGAAGTTTCTGCTTTTGTGATTAAAACTCTCTTCCTCTTTCTTGAAGAGCCTGCCATCCAAAAGGCCCTGTGCCATGCTCCAATGCACAAAATACATGTATTCATTGCAGGAGAAAAAAACCCTGGAAAATTTGGCACAAAGGCGAATGCATAGCTTAAGTCCTGCTCAGGATAGCCCTCACTTGAACCCTGCACATTTGCATAGGTTTTACCTATTGATTGTCTCTATCAGGAATACAGTGGATAACGAGAAGAAATGTTCATCAGCTGTTTGTGGTCAGGTGCAGATTTAACTTGTTAGTTACTAACGTCAATGAGAAGCACTTGGTGAAGAAATAAAGAAGTGGCACTGTCAGCATGAAACTCTGTAGAAATAATTTTAATGAAAAGAAGGTCTGGGACAGTAGGTATCTAAATGTGCTTAGGCAGCTTTAAGAAGTCAGGAGCCAAAACTCAAACCAGAAGTGACCGTGCATTTGTCTAGTCTAATGGTACACACCAGAGACCGCCACGTGACACCAATTTCCTCCTGACCTGAAGCAAAAGGCAACTCTTTTACCAAAACGAATCTTCAGAATGACATTAGCACTTGGTAAGACATGAGACATCCACCCATTCCTCTGGCAGTTCTAATAAAAGAACCTCTTATTAATCACTCCTGTGGCTAATTTCTCACACATGACTTTTCATTTGATATTGTCAGTTAATGGCTTCTAAATATGCTTTAGACATGAAAGGAATGGGAACACTGCTGCAAACATAGCAGACTGTGGAGACAAGAGGCCTCTGACTACAGAGTGACCTCTGGGACACTCAATGGCCAGCAAGGCTGTTCAAGTCCATTTAATGGAGGTCTCAGGAAGCCTGGTTCAGCAAACCTGATACCACTACCTTTGAGCCTAACTCCTCCTTGGCATCCAGATCTGGCCTAGGGTCCTGTAAGACGACAGATTGCCCTCCCCTCTCTCCTTTCATGCCAAATCATGCTTTTTCATGACATAAGATGTCTGATGGATTTCAGTACACCAGCTCTACAGCCACATGTAAAATCAACAGCTTCCCCTCACTGATCTAAGGGTCAGGACACATCACCCAAGCACAGCTGGCTCAGAGCTCGCCTCCTTTTTTTCAGTTATACAGAAATACGTCAAGTTAAAGACATTTTCCATACATTCAAGGAAATCATTAACTCTGAATTTTCTCCTCTCAGATGCGAACAGAGCTCTCAAACATTTCACTTGGGTCCAATACTGACATCCCCATGAAATTCAGCACTTGTTAAAGCTGCAAAAATGAAAGAGAGAAATGAAAAATAGATCTTGCTGGTTTATTCAATAACATTTACAAGTGAGGTAATACTTTAAAGAGTTAAACTTGATAAGCCTTCAACACCTACTGAAAAAGAATCTCTTATCTCCATAGTGGATCCTCAGTATTCATTTTCTAGACTCCTGGACTGTCTTCAGATGTTTCAGAATGAGAAAACCAAACAGACCAGGGGTTTGAATGGCATTTAAAAATATTTTTTTCTGGCTGAATGTTAATAACTTATTATTACTTGTATGTTGCAGTACTGAACTATCCATAACAATCTGATTTCAGAACCATATCAACTAAGCAACCAGGATGAGTTGCACTAAGTGTACCATGTTTTACCCCATAAAAGACATCCTTCCAACCTGGGCCACTCTATGATTCTATGATTTAACTTCTTGAAACTATACTCAATGTGCAGGAAATTCAGATGCCAGTATTAAAGGGTTTTAAAATCACCATTACAAAATCAGAGTAAATTAGCACTCAGAGCTGCTCAGTTTAAATACTGTAACATTGCAGGCTTTGACGTAAGCTTTATTTAGTTGTAGGGAAATTACAGAAGGTGGGAACAATGTTAATGGTTACAGCCTACATATACTCTTCCACATTTACCCCATGCACACTCGTGGCTGAAAAAAATCTGTGTAAACTACTGGCAAAATATCAAGTGAAACAGCCATTTGTATAGACATCATTGGCAAAACCAGCCTTTCATTTCAACAGTCACAGGCCTTCAACCAGAAATTGTGACAGCAAGGGGTCAGGGCAAGCTATTTGCTACAGCCTATACAATATGCACTAGCAGGTGACTGAGACTTCTATAGAGCCTAATGACAACAGAATTACAGCTTTAATTTTGCCTATCCCTGTTTTTGTTGTTTGACATTGTTTCTTAGAGTTATTCTGCTGTCAATATTTGAAGAACAGTACCCTGTGTTGTTATTGATTTCCTAAAGACTTTGAATCACTGTCTTCATAATGCATATATTTTAAGGCAAATGCATGCAAAAGGTGGAGGTGAAGCTGCTTATTGAATTAAATCAATACAAGACACCAGGCTGGCAATTATCATCTAGTATTCTTCTTATATAACGTACAATACCCATTAGACAGAAACCCCCCACATTTCCATCCCATTTTGGCAATCCCTAGTTTACATCTCTCATATACTCTGGACCTCTGGGTTGTTTTAAGTTCAGGACTTGTCACTCAAGCATCTAGCACACACCTGACTTTACTCCAAAGCCAGTAATGATCGGGTTGCATAGTGCCACCTTCTGTGATGCTTCTGTGGTTCATACTGACAGGCAAGAGATAGAAGCAGTGGCAGCTACAGTCAACGGCAGCTTAGGGGCTGTGCTGCAGGCATTTCAGGACTCAAAAAACCCCAAATGACAGCAAAGGGGAAATGCAGGATCCATACCAAAGTCTAGCTCTACCCAGGTTAAGGTTGTGCTTCTGCAAACTTAATGACAGTGCTACAGTTACACTGTCTTCAGCTGAAAACACACAGAATTACATCTGGTGTCATTTTCAGCGAAGCACTAGTTATACAAACCAAAGTATCCTAGAAATGGCATCATAGAAACACAAAGTGATTTCTGTGAAGAGTTCATCCAGCCTATGCACTTCTTTGCTGCCTCTGTGGCAGCAGGGCGATGTGAGTGCCACACAAAAGGCAGAAAGGAAAGGAGTTTAATGTCACCAGCACCAATGGTACTGCAATCCATACCAGACTGTGGGAGGTTGGAGAGCAAACTAACAACCTTTCACTGCCTGAGGGCTACTTGCTGGCATCACGCCAGGGGACCTGGGCTGGCTATAAGAGGGTTCAAGGGCAGGCAGTGGAAATCTTACCGTAGCCCTCGGCAGCCTCCCTCCACGTCAGCAGGGCTGGGCTTGGTGGCATTGGTCTGTGTTTGTGACCGAGGTCTGTGTGGCACATGATGAGAAGCTATGCTGCATTCAGAGCTTAGGAAGACCTTTTTTCCTCTGGGAAGCTGGTTTCTCCCCTTTTCTGGCAGGAAAGCAGGAGAAGCCAAGCACTTCATCTAGACCACGGGGATGGGCAGCACCAGCTCCACCGTGGCATGTGCCAGGAGGGCAAACCCCCACACCCAGAGTCATTATGAGCATCTTGAATGGACCCAGGCCCATTTCACAGGCTTTTTCCCACACTGGAGAACAGTGTCCAAGGAGCACAAAGGGCCTGACCCTTCCTTTGGAACTCCAGAGTGCCATAGCAGAGGCTGAACTCAGAATCTGCTCCTATAGGAGACCACTTTGTTTATAGAACCAGCAAGTGCTATTTAACTGTTAGCACTTGATTTCTCTCACTGAAATGGCAAGTTACAAGTGTTTGGAAAGTCAGCCACAGAGATGTGGTCCTCTAACTACCCAGTGGTATGTAAAAAAAAAACAAACCCAAGGGAACAACAAAAGCCAGTAGAAGACAGATGAACGATCCTAAAGACTCTGCAGAAATGGGTAATAACACCTTGTTCTTCCACAGGAAGACATCATAAAGGAATATGATAATCTTCAAGGATTTTATTGGCATACTATTCACTCATTAAAGGGAAAAAAAATCCATTCTGATTGTTGAGAATAACATCAGACTGTATAGGTCAAAAATTGACTGACATCACTCTGGACAAGCATTATTGAGACACACAAAGAAGCTGTTGTGCCTTTAAGCTTATGGTACATTGCAATGCAGTAAATGAAAAGCCACTATTATGAGGGGATGTTTATGTCAGTATCTGAAACAAATCTTCTTTTTACTAGGATAATACTGTCTTAAATTGTTAACTGTTGATCAGATAAACAACATGTGATAAAGATCCTATAATCTCTTTTCATAAAATTTGTTTTAACCCCTTAATGGCTTTACACATTAAATTATTAGACATTACTGAGCCTCACAGAAGCTTGTAATAGCTGTGAATAACATCCTAACAGTTCTTGTGTAAACAGTAATGCAAAAACTCAGGATTAGGCTTTTAAATAACATAGAGATTAGATGCTAAAATTTTCACAGGAGATAATGTATCAGTCACTACCAGGAACTTGTGTCCTGTCCCCTTCCCACTCTTCACTTAGACATTCTTTTGAGCTTTGCATAGGAAAAAAACAGTTTCATCTCCATGGTTGGACTGCGGATTTAAGAGAGGTTTCAGGCAGTAGAGGATAGAGAGAACCTCTATGGCGATGTATTACCAAGACAAAGGTGAGGCTGTTTCAAAGACACAGCACAAGACAAGCCAGGCAGGGGGGCTGGAACTAGATGACCTTTAAAGTCCCTTCCAACTCTGACAATGCTATGATTCTATGAAATGTCAAATTCTCATCTCAAACTGGGACCAGGAAAAACGACATGTTATGGGAAATCCTGTTCTGAGAAAGGTAAAATTGCTGTCAGAATTATCAATGATAATTAAGGTGGATTTGCGGAGACATGGTGTGGATTGGAAAATCAGCGTTTCCTTTAATAATGCACACAATGATGAAAGAGACCTGCATTCAATCCAGATCCTTCAGAAATGAGGTTCTCCCCTTCCACTGCGTGAGCCTTCCTCAGAGGGACTGCTGAACAGAAGCTACTTGTCCACTTATTGCCTCTGTGCTACAGAAATGACACAGAAAGTACTGTGAGGGACAAAAAAGTGTAACGAGCTTCACATGCTCATTCCAAGCTGCTGAGCAGTTAAGGGCGTATCTTCTAAAGCCTCTTAAAATTAATACTGATGCCTACACCAACTTGAAGTAAAATGGGGACTTTCAAACTAGATCCATTTGTTCCTAAGGTGATCTTAATGTAGAGAGCTCTGGAGAAGTTGGAAAAAGAGAAACCAACTGAAAATCTAAGTCTGCCGAAGAGCTTTCCATGTCTGCCTACATCACAAAGTTACAATCCAACAACAAATGCACTGAACACCTTTATCTCAACGACTTCATGGAAAAGATCCCATGAAGAACCAAACTCAGTAGAATCTACATTCTTCTTGCAAAGGGCAATTCAATAACTCGCTGATGAGTGAGCATTCAACTCTGGAAATATCTAACCATGGTTTTTATTTCTGTAATTTTTATGCATGTCTGAGTAGGACGGAATAAAAATAATCTCAAAATGGATTTACTGAGTGATAATCACATATTCAGAAAGATAAATGTGTTACAAAAAAGTAAAGAAATGGCATGGGCACAGGCAGGGAAATGAGGGCTACAAAGTACACTGAGGTTAGTGGGAGTTTGCTGTATTAATAGAGCAGTTACTAAATACAGTTGAAAGATTTAGTTTGGAAAGAGACTTTGTTCTGGCATTTTTTTTTTTAAAAAAAAGAATTGGAGGATTTTTGTAACTAAAGACTGCACAATTTAGTTAGTCTTTGTCAAGCCATTGGTTTTATTTCCTTTAAACATCACTATATTGCTTTATTTAATGCAACTTCACTCAGATTTTGAAAAGCAAGAATGAATAGAGTTTTTAACAGGTCTGAAGTTGAAACTCTTGGGATGCTTTATCCATGAGTGCTACTACTGGTAACATTATTGTCTTTTCCTCATATACTATAGTATCAAGGCATGATGGAGACCTGGGGCCATTAGTCACTGAAAAAGCAGTAATCATAGGATCATAGGACCATAGGATTGTCAGAGTTGGAAGGGACCTCAAAAATCATCTAGTTCCAACCCCCTTGCCTGGCAGGGGCACTATCCACTAGATCAGGTTACCCAGGGCCTCATGAAGCCTTGTCTTAAAAGCTTCTAGGGATGAGGCTTCCACAACCTCTCTACTTACAGTTCAGTCAATAAATAACCTTTTTTTTTTTAACCCTAAAACCGCGAAGGAAACCATTTCCTCTCCACTAGAAAAGCAGGACATTGAGTATGAGTTCCTAGTGGAGCTGAACAAAGCAGAGCAGCTTCTCAGGCTCTGGGAGGCCACAGAGTATCACTGTCATGTTAACGATGGCCATGGAGTGATGCTGTGTCTTGCAGGTCACACACAAACCAGTGTGTCCTGTGGGAAGATGCTGCATTAGCTGTGCAGAGCTCTATGAAAACAGATGCAGTTCCTGCCTTTTACTCAGAAAGCTCTTGTACCATTGTTCCATACAAAACCCCAACTCACATGGAACTGAAGATTTTTATCTGGCACTACACAAAAGATTAGATAAGGTGCCCTTAGCTACAAAGAAAACAGAAGTGATCACGATTTGAATCACACGTCCAACAATTTAATGCAGCAGCAAACTAGTGTCTCCACACAAAGGTGTTTGCCGGCTGCTTCACGTGAACTGTCTGGCACAAATCAGCTTTACAGACCTGAGGCACTGCAGTCTGTCTGCTCTCCACAAGCACCACTCCATCTGCCAGCAGGCAGTGGTAAGGAGGTGCTGTTGGAAACGTTACAGTTAACCATAGGGTTTGCCTTCTGCCAACACTGCACGTGTGTTCAAGTCAGGATACTGAGCGTGTTTTTGCAGTTACAGTCCTTGCTGTACAGTGAGCCCTCTTGCCTGACTTACACCACAGGTAACACTTACGGCTAAGCAGGCAACCTGTATTCCAAATAAAGCTCCACAAGCTGCAGGTGCCAGACACTAGGCACTGTCAAAAGGTATGGCAAAAAGATCTCAGGATCTGTTTCTTAATGAGTAGGTCATCAAGTAGAAATTAACCTGCAACCCTATCAGAAAGATGGGGAGGCTGCAGTGGTGGAGTCACCACCCCTGAAGGGGTTGAAAAGACAAGGAGATGTGGTGCTGAAGGACATGGTTTAGTGGTGACCTGACAGTGATGGTTAACAGTTGGACTTGATTACCTTAAAGGTCTCTTCCAACCAAAATGATTCTGTGATTCCAGAATTTCTTTTTGCCCCTCACCTCTCTGTTGCCATTCAGTGTGCAGGACTGATCTCTGCACTGGAGCCACTCAGAGGTGGAGCCTGTCCTCAGAAGCACCCATACCCTGGAAGCCAGCCTGCAGGTTGGTAGGTACATCCCACCAGTGAGCAGAGGAGGGGTGCAGCCCCCACGCCCCCATCCCACCGTGGTCACTAGGTGAGGAGTGGCCGGTGTGGCAGCAGCCAGCCCTGCCCTGGCTGGCCTGGAGACGGGTGCTGCTGGTACCGCCGTCACCCGCTGTCAGCCGGTGCCAGCTGAGCCTCCCAGCTGCCCGCGGCTGCCACGCAAGGCATAAAACACACTCTGAACAGTCACAGCAGCACAGCCCAGCTTATAGACTGCATTATTAATTAGATTAACGATGCTCAGCCCTATTAGGAAGCACAAGATAATTGTATTTAATTTGTGTACGTTTTAATTACAGCCCAAGCAGTGCCAAATTTGATCAAGGCATCATCTCTTCTGTTCTGCTCTGTAACCGTGCCTGTATTAATTTGCATCAGAAGCAGGAGGAGCTGTGATGCTCCAATGCCAATAAGAGCTCCTTTCAGCTTTCAACAGTGTCATCCTTCACATCACGATGCTGGGCAAGACCTCTGCCTGCTGATAACAGTGTCATCTTTTCCTGCAGCCACAAATTAAAAGCAGGTTTACGACCACATGCTACTAGACCCTTCAGGGCCCCAGAGGAGGCAGCTAGAGAACAATTCATTGACTCATCTCTCCCCTTATCCATGATGGAAGTAGAAACAATTGCATCATTTAATTTACTATTGCAACGTGGATATGGCTCATTGGCCCCTCGTTGTTTTGAAGATGGATTTAATTAACCTCCTATGAATCTTGCCAACAAGCATGGTGGCAGCATCAGTATGGCAGGAAAGACATCAAAAAATCAGCTGCAGGGACGAGTGGTCAGTATTTCTCAAGCTTGCTCTGCTGAGAGGACTTACGACTCCAGAGTCAGAGCCCAGCAGAAAGCTAAGGAATATTTTGAGTTAATACAATGGTGACTGACCTCTGGGAATCTGAGCTCAGGTTTGACTTAGATGACTAAGAAAGAGAGAGATAATTGAATAATTCCTAATAGCCACATATATCTTTAATGCAGAAGCCATTTGCAATCACTGGAAAATAAATAATTGCAATTAACTACACTGTTAAGTAAATACACAATCCCTTGGGGAAGCAATCTGCATGCTTTTGTAAGTCTGGCTACAATATGAAAGTCATCACATTGTCTATGAGAGTAATTTATAATGAACATTTAGCAGGTGCCTCAGATGGGTTGCTGCAATTTACATTCATTAATAAAAGTGTCCTTAATAGACCTAAAGTTTATCTATTTTAATTTAATCTTTATTGCATTTTCATTTTACACAGGGTTTTGTTTCCAGCATTTCCTAGAACCAGTCTAGCTTGTAAAGAAAGTTATGACCTTGATGAGACAAAGTTATTTACAATGAACTGTTTGAGAAAATAAAACCCATCCAAGATCTTACACACATTTCACGGAGTGAAACCATGATCTGAAGCTTATAATCTATAAAGAATAATTTATTCCATGACATGCAGATTCATCTCAGAAATAAAGTAATGTCATTTCTCTTTTATACGGAGTGCTTAATATCATAGAATCTTAGAACTGTCAGAGTTGGAAGGGACCTTAAAGATCATCTACTTCCAAACCCCTGCCTGGCAGGGACACCTCCCACTAGATCAGGCTGCCCAGAGCCCCATCCAGCCTGGCCTTAAAAGATTCCAGGGATGGGGCTTCCACAACCTCTCTGGACAACCTGTTCCAGTGCCTCACCACCCTAACAGTGAAGAACTTCCTCCTAATATCCAATCTAAATCTCCCCTCCTCTAGTTTGCATCCATTCCCCCTGGTCCTATCACTACCTGACCTCCTAAAAAGTCCCTCACCAGCTTTCTTGTAGGCCCTCTTCAGACACTGGAAGGCCACAAGAAGGTCTCCTTGGAGCCTTCACTTTACTGAAGGAAGAAGGGAACCCTACTACAGGTTTAAACTCCCAGCTACTAAGGAGAAAGAGAACACATTAATTGAAGATCACAAGACAGAACAACCAATTCCTTCCATATATTTAAAAATGGCTCTTTTGCATAATTTGCAGCATTATATTAGAAGTTTTCCTTCCTAATTTTTTAAAGATTTAATAGGGCATAATGAGGTTGTGGAAGTCCTTCTTCAGTACCACTTGGTCAAGCTTTAATTAATTTGCTGCTTTTTAAGAAGGGGGTCTGCTTGTGGTACCATCTGCATACCTGTGCCTCTTCATTCTGTCCAGCTGTAAAAGCTACAGGAAAAGTATCTGCTGTGTTCTGAGTTGCCACAATTAACTATTCTTCAATGCAGCAATCAGCCAGAAGACACAAAGACCTCAGCTCAGCTCAGTGCTCATCTGTTTGATGACAATTACTAAAGGATCCTGTGTTGGCTGGAGTTTGCAAAGATCCTAGTCACTGCACAAAACAGGACTCTGAAGTTAAACAAGGTCAACTCAAAATATTTCTTCAGATTTTAGTAAGATCTAAATCAATTACTTAAGACATAAAAAGCTGTTTATCAGCTTTTTGTTTTGAACAAAGTATGTTTGTTCAAAAGACAGAGCTGACGTCTTGCAGGAGCTGGTCCACACTGTGTAGATGAACTCATGACAGCAGTAACAGGGAGTGCTCCCTGAACCTTTGCTGGCACGAGCACACCTGATAAAGAGATAGGATGCCACCACTGCCTTTCTCAGAATGAAAGACCATTCTGTGCCAAGACTCTACGATCAAATGAAAATGATGTGATTCATTGTGACACCAGCAGTATGGTAGGAGCTCAGAAGTCGTGCTAGAATGAAGTTGTTCCTATTTTACTAGATAATATAAAGTCAAATAGTCAGAGGTGGCAGAGAGGCACAATGCAAGTGAATGATGGAGTTAGATATGCAACTTTTTATGAGTAGTTATAACCTTCTAAAAAACATTTAATCAGCAATTCCCGTTAAGGCTTATCAAAAGGCTGCTTGGCAGAAGTCTAGAAAGGAAATATCCTGCTTGAATATAACCCATTAAATAGACAGAGAAGGTGCACAAGCATCAATTCCTAGTTTTAAGATGAAGACTTTGCCTCTTAACTCTGCAGACAGAGCTTGAAAGCTTTTCACAGGTCAAAATGGCTGGTATCCTGAAACAGCATTTCTGTGGCTACCTTTATAAGTGTTCATACATGACACACTTTATCCCTCTCCAACTCACCACGTTATCACCTACCCTGGCAAAATGTCCTGTAGTGAGGGAAAACTGAAAACTGGCTATGAGTGAAGGTTATGGTTTACCTTGAGCAAATGGGTTTTGTGATTTGACTTTGGCCTAAGGACCTATGGTTTGCATCCTGAGCTTTCCATTACTGAGCTGCAATTCTTGGAAATGAGAAGTGTACAATTATCCTTTTTCTTTTCTTGGAAGTACAAGGAATTTTAAGAGACTTTTGAATCAGCAGGCTCAGGCAGAAACAGGTTTCTGTTCCAAAAGACTCAAAATAAGCTCAGTTTATTACGCCTGATTGTACTTCCCTAAGATGGACAAATAGGATTTCTGAAGCAGTGGATAACTTTTCTCTTCTTCTCTTCTCTTTTTTCTCTTTTTTTATTTTCTCTTTTCAATATCAAAATACAGTAATTCTCAAATATAGACTGTTACAATGACCAGCTGATAGCAAAAATACTCTTCCTTGGCCTAGACCTGCCTAACACTTAACTGGTGATTTAAATAAAGCGAGACTGGTAAAGTGACTCATTGAGACAGGAGAAGTATTTCTGCTGAGGACCACAGCAGAGGCTGCAAGATGTGACGCTCTGGGCTGGGGCAGGGGGTGGCTCCTGACTGATGCAAGTCATCAAGCAAGGAGTTGCAGCAAGGCGCATGGGCCAAGCAGGATGGGAACTCTCTATTGCCAACATCTACTCGAACACAGGGAGGGGAAAGGGCACCTCTGCATGTTAGAGACACAAAATGAGAGCCTGCATGGGGTGCCAGCGTGTAGGCAGCCCTACAAATTTACTGACGGGGGTCATGACCCTCCTGCTTCCACTTCCACAGATCCATGTCAGTGAGGGAGCAAGGAGAGATTTATGGGGCTGATTCTGCTGCCACATTTACACTAGCAAGTGTTTGTAGAGTTTACAGAAAATACTGGATGCTAGTAAGTGGCCTACTCTAGGGAATCCTGCCCTGGCAGGGGGGTTGGACTAGATGATCTTTTGAGGTCCCTTCCAATCCCTAACATTCTATGATTCAATTAAGAAGAATTAAATATATATATATAGGTAAAAGTGGAGACTCCACGGCCTTGGAGCCATCCCAGCGTGAAGTCCTGTGTGGTCTACAGCAGTCACAGCAGGTGACAAGCTGCTTGCTCTCGGGGACTGACAGAAGAGAACTAACTTACTTCTTCCATCCATTCACTCACAGGAACTTCATTTCTTTAATTTATCAGATCAAACAAAAAGAACCTGTCCTCCTCAGTACTTTGTAATTAAACTTTCCACAAACTTCAGTTCCTTCTTCCCTTAACGTTCTTCAGAGATTTCAGTATCTTGGTTTTATTAAGTTGATAGCCAACTAATCTTGTTTAATTTCACAACCTCCAAGCATTTACTCTATTACCCTTTCTGAAGAACCAAAACACTAACTCATATGTTTTTTAATTTCTGGAATATTTATCAACTTGAGCCTACACTGCACCTCACTGCTGATGTAGATTTATTTACAGTATTTGTTCATTTATTTATTACCTCGTCAAATCTTCTCTGAGGAAGGACATTTGATGAAAATAAAGAAGAAATTTTTCAAGAAATAGAAAACCTACCTTTTCCACAAACACTACTAGAAATTTGCAATTTATTTCTGGTAACCACAAAGATTACAGTGACCTATCTGTATGATCTGAATCTTCTGGAAAAATTACAGGAGAATCACCTTCTCTACAAAGAAACATCACAAATTCCTGTTTCTGTGAAATGCTGTGGCAACACCTGTATTAAAGATGTTGCAGAAAAGCTGACACATACTAGAATTCATAGTCGAACTATTAGAGAAGCTAGCAGCAATTCTGTATATACTGTAAACACTTCTGTAGCATATTGGGAACTGATGTGCTGGAAGACAGGTGGAAGCAGTGGGCAAATAATTAGAAGGCTCTGTCACCCAAAAATACAGCATTCAAAGAAACAACTGGTAGGCAAATCTTTGAACGTAAACAGCAGCAAAACCTCGGTCAGCTTTGTGTATGTAATCAGAAAAAAAATAAGGTCTTAGAGCATACCTTAAAATGGTCAAAACCTGAGAAAACCTCAATCTTTCTTTTGTATGTATTCTCTTATAAAATAAATTTCCTGCATAGAAGGTTTATTTTTGGAAACACTTCTACCATGAAGGAACTGAAGATGTTTAGCACGAAACGAATGCAATGACAGCAAGAGGCATCGCAAGCAGCAGTGCCAAAGCATCTGTAATCTGCTGGCCTGAATGGGTCTACAAGAGATCTTCAAGAGGCAGAGCCTTTGAAGAGGCCAGGCTGCTAACTCAAAATTTTCTGGATTTCTTCTGAAAACAAAGTAGTGGCATTTATCTCCCTTATGGAGAGGGACTGACCTCACAGCTCCGCTACACAGACCTGGCAGGATGTCTCGGGATCAGGTCCCTGGTGATGCCACCAGAGCAGATCAGAAATGAACTGGGGATTTAGCTACATAACATGTAGCTACAAGAATTCTGAGACTTATTACTACAGCCACAGTGAACCTTTTAAATTAACACTTAGTAGCATTTACCCTTCTGTTTGCTTGTGTTCAGGTAATCAGTGGCTGGGGGCTCTAGCCTGTCCCAAGGAGAGGGTGGCATCAAGCATGTCTTATGATCTCTCACAGCCAAAGCCAAGACAGGGTGACGCTGGCCAAGATGTGGCAAAGAGACCCCGATGCCCTCGATTGCCCGGCACACAACCAGAGCACACAAACACAACCAGAGCACATGTCTGAGGCTCTAGGGAAAAAACCCAACTTGTGGTTCCAGGTCCTCTCCTGCTCCCACTCCCTGTATTCTGAATCACACACTGGCCCAAGAAAATGGACAGAACTGGAACCTTACCGCTGGCCCTTTCCAGAGTGAGGACAACTTCAAAATGCTTTACATGGATGGGCTGTAGCTATTTCTCTGAATGTCATCATGCCAGGCTACAAATTATGCTCAAGCTGTAATTCAATATAAACCAACTAATTAAACCAACTGTATTTGCTATGCTTGTTACACTACAGACATGCTGCTTCTTTCTTGCCAGTTTATCCCTCCGGACAATGCACCTGTTAGTGCACACATGGATCTCTGAATTGCCAGGAGCCACTACCCTGTTGCACTGATCCACCCCCAGATTACTCCAACAACAGGTAAAAAGATTTTCCTAGCAAGGAAATCAATATGACTTTAGATTAAGGCTTCTAGAAATCATGTTTATCAAATTATGTATTAATGATTTATTGTTTATTAATTCTGAATTAATAAGCACAACATTTTAGGCATCTGATTCAGCACACTGCACTTCAGTGTCTGGACTCCACATGTGAAACAGCTCTCAAGATTGTCCTTTTCAATGCCTTCACTGAGAAATCCTTTAGAAACAGACTTCATTCTTTGTGTTGGTATAAGCACAGTCTACTTTCTCACAACACATGTAGTGCTCTTAGCATCTTAGGGTCCAAGTGCTCAGCACATTGTGGTCTCAAGAGAGAATTCAAAAGGTCAGCAAGAAAAGCAGAGATAAATTTAGTAATATATACAAAGATGACAGGTCAATGGATTAACCCTTGGAATTCCTACTACTAACTACACTGCTGAACAGTTGAAAGCATGGCTAATATCAGTTTGCATAGACACATTTCAACTGCCAGCAGGGACCAGGATATTTTTTGGAGTGTGTCATTCCTACATGAGCCCAGGCTAACACTTTGGCCAGTGCTGTGTCAGATGAACACCTCCCGCTCCTTCTGTTCCCGTTCTGCCACTGCCAGTTGTGCACAGCCTTGGAAAAATGGCACAGTTGAGAAACACTGTTTATAAACTAGCTTGTGAAGTGATTTGGGATTGCATCTTATATATCTTATAAACAATCAAACAACTGGGTCTAGAGTAATTCCTGCTGGAGGTGGCCTGTAACTCTGCCCTTCCAGATTATACTTCAGAAACTGCTTTCCCTCTGAGAAGCCTAGGCTTTATTATAGGCAGGATGGAGTGCCAGGTGCTTACTACTGATTCACTTGTGACTGTTTTGGTGTTAAGAGGTCCCCAAAGATACACTGCCTCTACTATTCTATTACTACTTTTGTGTAGTAAACTCTATGAGATAACTACTTCTTAAACCTTTTGCATCTTCTGACATACTGGTTTATAAACTGTACAAATGCAGAAGACTTCAAAACTAACTCTATGTTACTTTACCTGTGCATATGTAAATTACACCTGCAAGTTTCTCCATCAACCTTCATTATGTTTAATTAATACTCCAAGGTAACTGCATGAAGTTCTGGTTAATGGGGTATGCTACTTCTCAAAAAAGGCAACAGAAACCATGAATTATTCTAGTGCTTTTTACACTCACACATGCATGCACTTTACCTAGGAAGAATGGGTAAATCAATCTGAGTGATCTCCAAATTAAATTTTGTGTGCTTAATGCCACAACATGAACTGACACTGGTAAAGTGCTCACAAGGTGAAAACTACTGTGCTGGGACTAAGAATCACCTGCCCTCTCACTACCTGTTGTGCAGGTCACTCAGTATGCACCATCTGCGGTTAGTGACATTATTTTGTTAGAAGTGGACCACTTTGGAACTCACAGATATCAAGGCAGAAATCTCACTCTCCTGGCAATGAAGAGAGCATCCTCTGCAGTTTCAATCCTGCAGACTGCGAGGCAGTTAGTACGTTAGGAAAAACTTATAGTGCCCTTCATCAACACTGGGTGCAGGAGATAATTCTGCTGCAGCGTGATTGATAGAGGTGTTCTCAGACAGGAGCATTCTCAGGAATACTACCGCACCACTAGTGAATAAAAACCAAACAGGCATAATATTTCAGAAACAAGTAATCTATAAACACTGATGGTATCTATGGTTACTGCAGTGTAGCAGAGCAGGATTTAGTCCTTGACGTAAGCAGCATGAAGCTGCGTATTCTGAATCAGTGACTTGAGTTTCATTTCAGTTATGCTTTAAGTTTGTCAGTTAAATGACTGCAATGTGTAAAGGAGTCCAAGGAGGAAGTTATGAGCTACATATGCAACACTGTAATGCCAAAGTCCTGTTTTTCAGCAGAGGAAAGACTGATCACGACGTTAAGGAAGAAGAACTGCACTGTAGGATGGGTAAGCCAGCCTTTGACTCACAGGCCACTTACCTCCTACTGCTTGATTTACAAAATAAAAGCTTTTGGTTTAGAAGATACATGCCTATCCTCAAGGACACCAAAAAGACACTACAGTATCTCTGAGAATTGAAGTGGGAAAACCATGAGATTAAATTGGTTTTCAACCTGGGCATTATTTCTGACCCCAAGTTACCTGGAGATGAGCTTTAGCAGTAAAGTCAAGGTAATCTCAACTCACGATGGAAAAGGTCTACTGCACATTTCTTGGCTTTATACAAATCTCCCAGTCACCTTTCCACGTTGAGATGCTACTGTCACAAAGGGGCTGCACAAATGTTTGCTTGCATTTTTTTAAGTATGTTCTATCACAGACATTTAGAAAATGCCTCTCCTTATTTCCCTGCAGAGGAGAAGTATCAAACAGCACTTACGCCACTTCCAGCAAATTGACTGTGAGACTCACCAGGAGCTATAAAACATACAGCTAACATACAATGGAAACCTGATGTCCTATGCTGCAGCTCGAAGAGATTCCCAAGAAATCCACATGCCTGCCAATGGGAGAGACTCCTGCATGCACAGGGAAGACTCCAGGTCTCATCTCAGCTGAGTACCTACATTTTCTCCTTTCCACACACAGGACCATGAAAAGGTGGCATGGACTCTCCAGCCCACTGGCATCCACAGCTGATAGTCACTTCACACACTACTACTGAGAAGACAGGCAGCATGTCATCTCCATGCATGGCCTCAGTAGCCTCACAACAGGGATTTCAGTTACCTGTCAGATCCTCCTGTTGAAAGCATTCTTAGCCAAGTCTGATGTCAATATTAATTTGTCAACTCACTTTTAGCTTTTCCACAGGAAAAAATATTTTGAGAAACAAAACCTGGTATGGTCTACAACAGAAGAAAAAGAGAAGTCCTACCTCTACTACAGCTTTGGCATCCAGTCTAAAGTTGAAATCTCCAAAGACAAAATACGAAACTTTCTCAAACCGCTGATCTATAATTCTGGAAAACAAAACAAAACAAAACAAGCCTGTCATTCAGCTTTATGTATGTGTGAGGATGCACAGATACACATATCTTCTACGCACAGTCTCAGAAATCATTACTGGAAACATCAAAACTACCACTGGAACAATATATTAACCGTTATGGAGGTTTAGAAAATCAGCAGTGAAGTTGAGCCCAGGAAGAAGGGAGGGATGGGGGCAAGGTGTTTTTAATATTTGGGGTTTAATTCTCATTATCCTAATCTGATCTGATTAGTAATAAATCAAACCCATGTCCCCACGTTGAGCCTGTTGTGCCCATGACAGTAACTGCTGAGTGCTCTCTCCCTGTCCCTATCTCAACCCATGAGTCTTTCCGTTACGTTTTCTCCCTCCCTGTCCAGCCACAGAGGGCAGTGACCAAGTGACTTCAGTGGGCACCTGCATCCAGCCAGGGTCAACCCACTACAGGCAGTGATCATGGGAAGTCAAATCTCTTGCACAGACTTATCCTTTTCTGGCATGAAAATCTTCTAATTCTTGATTTGGCTGACAAATTACTGCAGGCACTGTTAATAAATACTGTCTACTGTCAGCTCCCAGTAAGCACTGGGAAGAACCTGTCACTCTTGACCTGTACATAACATTAGTTTGATTAGTGACCTCATGGCACCTTAAAGCAAAATGAGAGCTTAAAAGTTAAACCATTTGCATGACCACAAGTTGCTAACACTATCACTGCAACATATATAATATAACTTACGCAGGAGAAAAACTGATTTTGCTTTGCCAGCTTTCCTGATTCGTATCTTGGTCCTGGCTTTGCTCATTGCCATTTACTGCTGACAAAGAAATGACAGATACTGCGGGAATGACATCAAGGTCTAGAGAAGGCCTCTTAAAACAAATTGATATTATCAGAATGATGCCTGTGATTGTATTATGCAAAGACAGATACCCCAAATAAACAGACTGTTCCAAAAATAGCCAGTTAAACATCTCCTAACTGATGAACAAGCCAGCTGATTAGTCTGCTTCTGATCAATTAATTAAAATTCAGGCATTTCGTAGTCTTGCACATGACCAGATTTAAACATGATTTGCATACAAATCAAATTGATGACTTAAACTGATAATTTTAACCAGTCGCTCCCCTTGTAGTTTGCCTGCTTGGATATTTCAGAAGGAGTGTCTTATGGCAGACTGAAGTGGAACAGTCCAAACATGACTTCTCAAGAGTGATGCTTTAAGTAGCTTCTGACATATGGCCTTTTGACAAGTGGTGAAATCTAGGTGTACAGTAAGATAACCAACAGTGGCACAGCAATGGATACACACATTTAGGCACTTAATAAATGATCTGAGAGGCCCAACAATAAAATATGGTTTAAATGACTCAATACCTGTACGTAACCTACTGTCCTTGCCATTGGAACTTATTATTAGTTCAAGAGTTCCCAAATCTTAGAATTATTTCAGTGATTTGGCACTCTGATAGCTGTGTTCAAACACTCACTGATGCCTACAAATGCACTGAGTCAACAGCACAAGAACTAATCTTCTTGATTGCTCTTCTAGACTCATAGTCCAAGTTAGCAAAGGAGATGGCAATAAAGAGGAGTACAGCAATATTTTCTCCCCCCAGAACATGCAGGAGAACCACCCAGCGCTGGGGGCATGGGGAGGGAAACTGAGTACTGCAAGCCCTGCCAGAACCAAGAGCTACTCAGGCCTTCCAATTCCTCGCTTCTGTGTTCTCAGCTACAAACACCTACAGTTCACCATGGGTACAAGGAAATGAGAACCCAGAAGACAATTTTTTTAACAAGTGCTGGCAAATGAACTAGGAAGGCTTCAAAATCTGCATGACTCTACTGTGCTATTTGTTTCTCTAACAATGTCCTTCTTTTAACCATGAATCAAATGATCCTTTAAAAATGCTGCCATGAATCAGAGTGATAAATCTGAATTATACAAAAAGAAAGCAGCCAACCTGTGTCACCAGCATTAATCTTACATTCTTAGTGGGAGAACCTAGTGCTATTTCCTTTAACTTGTACTTGCTGACTACCAGATTATCCTGAAGGGCTTCAATAGTCTTTAAGGCTCCATTCTTTCCTGTATAACTTTTCTAAACAGCTTGTGACAAAACAGGTGACTCAGGTAAAAACTTCATGACTGCAGAGAAGCTACAACTCCCACAACTCCATATGCCAGAACAAACAAAAGATCATCAATGCCTTAATGAGCTGTGCTACCTGTTGTGACCCATGCAGGGCCATCGAAGAGAGGGTGGCAATGTCAGAGTGCATCCAATGCTTGAATGCAAATAAACCAGAAAATGTTTCAAACAGATCACAGCCTTCCCCTCCAGAAAGAAGAGTCTTCTTTAAAAGGCTGGAAGAACACCTTCACTCTTGTAATCCTTTGTTCTCGCTCCACAAGGTATCACTTAGGAGAAAAGAGTTGATTTGCACTTTGAACATACCAGAGAAATAATTCTTACTTCTGTATATTTTGGAATTCAAAAGAATAAATTCAACATGGCAAATCAGGACCACTGGGAAAAATGCAAACTTATGACTGGGTTTATTGATGACCTCGTTCAAAGCACACAAATATAAATGCCAAAGTTGATTTCCCTTCTACTAGTTCCACAAACACAGATCTTTTAATTGTTTAAGGAGTCCTTTATAATACTGTTATTCACACTTGGAACACATTACCAGGTTCAGACTAATGCTACGTTTTTTAGTGATGGCTCTACACAAAGTGTTCTGGACTGGTTGGGCTGCTCTCAGTTTCTTTTCTAATGTTGCTGCATTTTGAGCAGAGGAAGACTGCAAAGGGTTTGTGAACTAGAACTGAGCAGCTTTTTAGACATGACAGGACAGTAAAAGAAGCAAATAATCAATTGCAACTTTCAAGTAGAGTTTACAGTCAAAGTTAGTCAGATGCTTAAATGTTTTGATGAGTCAGATCCATGGTTCACACTTTTTTTCCATTAGTATACTTCACTGGTAAGGATGAAAATTAACGTTAAATTACTACAGCAATTTCTTTGCTGCAAAATAAGTATGTTTAGTTCTTATTTTGGTGTATCAACTGCAGGTTGCCTCACACTGGATATCAGCAACTGTATTTCAGACCCAGAAAACAGTTGTTGTGTCTGCACTGGAAATGTCCTTGCTCCGCAGTTCCAGCGGAACGATCTCCCCTCATCAGTAGGTTTAAGCATGGCAGTCCCCTGACACACTTCCCAAAGACCTGTGACAAAACCCATCTGTTCTTCTGGCTGCCTCAGGAGTACTACAAGAGACCTCTGAAACCCTCTGGGCCATGAGGCTGAACAGCTTTAGGTGGAGCCGGACCATCCTGCCTGCGATGACAGCGTTCCCAGCTGGGCGCAGGGGCTGGCTGGATCCCTGCCACAGGCACACCCAATGCTGCAGCACTTGGTCTTGGAGCCTCCTGTATGTCAGTCTTATTGGATGTTAAGAGCCTCGTGGTCTGCATGGCAGGGTCAGCTGAATGGGTAAGGGTATGCTTTTTCAAAGCCATCTAGGAGATCTGGAAGCCATACTCCTAGCAAGACTAAACCATGTAAGAGGCAGAGGTTCCTCTTCTCCTGAACACTACTGGCAATCTGGGTCTAGCTACTAATTTTAGTCTCTACACAGAACACCAAATGGAATCACTTAGTGCAATCTTAAAATGAACAATTCTGTGTTACTGGAACCCCTGTAATGCTTCTGTAATTTATTTTAAAATACTCATGATAGGAGTTACAATTAAAGATACTTCATGAAATGCACCCTCTTTTATAAAAGCTATATGCTGTACCATATGGATGTTTCAAAGCACTGAAATGTTGCCAGAAAACAGCAGGGCAATGAGAAGCATGAGTGATTTCCCCTTCCTTTCATACTAATCCCCCTCCCATACTGCAGCAAGAAAGGAGAAGACAAGGAAGCAGCTAAATATCAGCGATTTGGTCATGGAAGAGAGCAGCTGAACATGATTCAGTGTGACAAGAGGCACTGTGATTCGACTAAACCATTTCTCAAGGCACTTTGTAAGGAGGATCAGCAGCATTATTCCTTTAATAGCCATGTCTAATGCAGTAGCCAGCTGGGTTTTGTCCCAGACCAAGGTATCAGCATCAGGTCAGAAGGTAACATTCTGTTTACACGATTATTTCCTAAAGCACTTATCTTCTCCTCGGTGTGAAAGTTGACTTTTCTGTTTGTAAGGAGGCCTAAAGAATTGAGGGAATGGGAAAAATTAGCTACACTGAGCTGGAGCTGAATGGCATTAAGTGGGAGATCTGAGAAAGGCTGCTTGGGCTCTCAGCAGGACACCTTATTAGCCGCATCATCGCAGTTCATTCAAGCAAGCCATACCAGTGTCACCAGCATTCCCACACAAAGACAAAGTTCTTCACACAGTCTATAAACATGCCTCCCTGGCCAATTCATCCTAACTTGACACTGCTGAAAAGAGGGGACTGATTTTTTTTCTTTTTTTTAAACAAAACAATAACAAAACAAAACAAAACAAAAACCTTGCAGCTCTGCCAAGCAGGCTGAATGGTGGAGAAGGAGGGATACTGTCACATTTCTTGGGAAGAAACAATTGAGAGGTCAAGCCATATTTTATTCAGTGAGCAAATTTTTGCAATAACTAAACGTGTTTAAGCTAAATCCTAGCTAATATGCACACTTCTGCACTTCCCATGCAACTTCAGAGGTAAGATACCATCTTTCCACAATTTTTGGTTTTACACATTGCCCATGCAGAGGAATTAAAGGTACAAAAGCTGCTTCCAGAGAACATGGGACTGCCTACATGAAACGCAGAGAGGAGAGGACAGTCCCAGTGTGGCAATCATCTCACTGGTTAAACTGTTCAAATTGTTTGCGGCTGACCTGAGGGGAGCTTTGAACCACAGGTTCCGTTTTGAGGTTTAGATTGGATATTAGGAGTGATTTCTTCTGACTGAGTGGTTAAGCATTGGAAAAGGCTGCCCGAGGCACTGGTGGAGTCGCCATCCCTGGAGGGGTTCGAAAAATGTGTAGATGTGGTGCTGAGGTACATGGTTTAGCGGTGACCTGGCAGTGTTGGGTTAGCAGTTGGATTTGATGATCTTGGAGGACTTTTTCAACCTTAATGACTCTAGAAAAGTCACACTGGCCTCTGGCTGGGCTCGTCAGAGCTTTCCACCCCTCAGCTGGTCAGTGAAGTGCCAGGGAACACCGCGGTGATGGGACTAGGGGGACATTGGCAGCCTTGCTGTGCATAGCACAGGAGCCTGGACCTCCTGCCCATGTCCCAGGTCACCACAGGAAGGTCACCAAAAGGCTCCTAGTGAGCAGCAGTGCCGCCAGGCACAGCCAGAGCCCACAGACAGCAGGCTGGTGCCTCATGGCCATACTCTGCAAAGGGCAGGCACAGCGAACCTCCTCTTAAGAAGAGAGAATCTTACCCCAAAGTGGAATGTTTAGATAAGGGTGAAAAAGCAGAAAGTGACTTGACCATCCCATAGCTGGAAGCCATGAGCTAGCAAGGAGGTAGCCAGTGACCTACAGATATAACCTTCTTATATGGAAAAGCACTTTCTTTTCCAGAGGCCTATAATGCCAGAGATGATAACTCCTGCAGTGACTTCTGGTGGAAAGTCAAGGAACGACGACAGTGAAACATATCTTCTACCACAGCCATCCTTAGGAACTGAAGATCAAGAGACGGAAATGTTAGGTGTTGGCTTGTACAAAACTAGCCACAGGATTGCTCTGTGGCCCTTCAGATTTCTGCTGTTCCTATTCTCAGTCCTTTTTCCTTGGTAAGTTTCAGTCAAGGAGATCAGCTTGCACACCTGCACCTCAAGAACTGGTCCATGGGGCATCCACCTCCAGAAGAGGCTTTAAAGAAAGCTGTGAAACAGAACCTGTCCTCTCTTCTGCACCCTGCCTCCCTTCTCACCCAGCACCATTTTGCACCCTCAGATACACATTTAGAGACAAATTCCAGAAAAATCCCCATCACTTCTGAGTAAAAGTTACCTGGTGACTGTCTAAGTGTGCCTCAAAAGATGTAAGTGCCTTCATTGGCATGCCTAAGGTGTTGTAGCACTGTCATTAAAAAGATAAAGTTTATCACATTTTTGTGCCTTGTTCTTTCTGATATAATAGCTAAAACCTATTAATAACACCAAAACATCTCAAAAGGTCAAGCAGCATACAGCAAGATGAAGGGAATTGTCAAGAAGCTCAGGCAATCATCTTAGCACTCAAGACATTTGCCAGGGCTGTTTAACTAATATGTGATGTTCACTTTTAATTTCAATATAGTGCCATTTGGACAAAAATGTTGTATTTTTTAATTAATTACAATGTCAGCGGCTATTAAGATTAAAAGAAAGACCACATCAATAATAAATACTTAATCCAAAGAAAGGATTACAAGAAGAGCAATAAAAATCAATTTTTCGAGCTGGAAAATTGTGACTTTTTCCTCACTTGACTGGTATTTTCATTATATTGACAAAACCATGATCTTACCCAGCACTGACATTCGCCTAATGAAATAGCAGCCATGTATAATGATCTAAGTACTTGTCAATTCTGCTACAGGAGAATACAACGCTACGGCACCAGTGCTGTGTTCTACAGAAATTGTCTTGCTCTTCATCTGATGTAAGAGAAAACAACAAGAAGAAACCAGAGAAACTGCATGTCTTTTTGAATCTTCCTTTCCTTTATCACAGGAGATTAAAATTCTTCCACTTCTGTAATTCTGGGACTGCTCAATGTGGGTAACCCTTGGACAGGAGCAGGCAGCAGATACCTGCTGTATCGTCAATGGATGCAGAACTAGTTCTGGCTAGAACAGCTCTTTCTTACTGTTCTGCAGGGTTTGGATGTGGGGAGTAAAGCAAAAATCCCATGTTTGCTTAGTGCTAAAAGTGCAAACAGCAAGCTAGAAAATAACCTGGATATGTGGCAATGGGATACTGACCTGCTAACCCATTAAGGCAGGGAAAAGTATTTTTTTTGACAAATCTAGAAGAATTCAGAACAGAGGTTCTGTGTGTCCTGGACAGTTCAGCAACAGAAACAGTGGTGTAATGGTTTTGAAACCTTGCTGGGTTTGTATCTCTCCAGGCTTGCCCCAGACACTGCTCCCAGCCTGAATGTCCATGTCTCCTGCTGTCTAGGGCAAGGGGACAGTGGGAGGTGACACGATGCTGACCACATCACATCCCCTGCTCGCTGCCACCAGCCTGCCTGGGGACAGGAGCAGAGGGACTGCGACTGGAAACAGAACCAACTGCTTCCAGGAAAGGGTAATGCAAATCACCCACTCACAGACAGGCTCCATCTGCAAAGGATTAAAAAATGCTTGATGCTGAGAAAAGCTAACCAGCAACAGATTTTACACACGCCATGCTTAGCTTGGGCTGTCACCCCTTTGAAAACCACACTACAGTGGACTGGTGAGCTCAGAGAGGAAACAAACCAGGGGTGACAGGACAGAACGATCTGAACTGCTGAAGGGAAGGGAAAGCCCCTTGCTTTCAAAAGAGCACACCGACTGAAAATGCAGAGACTGTCAACATCAGGTCTGAACAAAGCAGATTCTGGTGGGTATAAAGATAGCAGGAGGACCATTTTCCCTGCTGGAGTGAGAAACTGAATCATCTTAGCTGCACCTCAAGCCCTGCACCGACAGAAGAAACACAACAAAGCTTTCACGAAAGGCAAAGAAGTTGCAGCTATTTAGCTATGAGTCCATGAGGAATGTCTGCCAAGTCCTACAACTACTTCAGCACTTGTACAGACAGACACGTGGCTAAAAATGCTGTAACTTGCATCTGGTTATTCACCTTTTTGGGACAATATGTGTCCTTCCAGGACACAGAATGCAAGGCTCAGAGACAACAACCCCCTCACAAGAGATCCTGCCTTCCTAGGGGAGTGAAAATGCTGAGAGCTGGTCACTCACTCAGTGCCCACCGGCTCAGATGGGAGCAGAATGGAGCTTGTTCAACCATTCCTCTCCCCTCATAGCATCACCTTACAGTGAGCATTGTAAATAAAATCACAATAGCAATTTATTTTCATTTCTCTGCAAACGAATAAAAATTGGATCAACAGCCCATATAGATTCTTCTTAATTGAATCACAGCTCTCCTGGAAGATTATATGGCTACACGACAGAGCATTTCAAAAGACACAAACCACTATGAATGCTGATGTGAGTGCCACCTTTAGCAGGACACTAAGAACTGCTCTTTAGCTAGCTCCAGACTCTCTAAGGAACAAATTACAGGAGAAAGACAAACACAACTCAATGAGAACGTGATGCACTCTGCATGTTCTCACACACAGCCATTTTCAGGGCCAAATCACACAGGCAACAAGTTATTTGTGGCTATTTCTTTTTTAACAGGCATTTTCTCTTTCCTTCTGTTGTCTGTGTTTAACTACACACATCCACCAGGGAGGGGTGTTTTTTTACAACACATCTCATCAAGCCTGTAGTTCCCTCAGTTATATTCTACTAGAAAGACAAGGTAGCCAACTGAGGCAGCTCCAGGAGAACCAGCTGCTGGAAAACAGGTAAGAAGAAGTAAAGCCCTTGTGGAAGATCAGGTGGATGCTCCAAGAGCTCCCAAAGCTGGCCCCAGCTCCCAAGCAGAGGTGGAAACCCTCACCGGAATCCACACCACAGTGAGCCTATGATGGGGAAAAAAACCCTCACAAACCCCTCCAGGACACCTCAGAGCTTATATCTTCAGCATTTCTTCTGAAAGAGCCACAATTCCATTCACATTCGGCAAAGTGATTTTTTTTTTTTTAAGTGACACCTTTCTGTGTGATACCTGCAAGTTCTTGACTTTGGATTGCTGATTCTCCAGCCAGATCTTTCCTTCCAAACTTGCTAGTGATTATACAGATTTCTTTTTATCATGAGAGAAAAGCCAGATCTTTAATTTAAAACTTGAATAATAAATGCACAAATTTATTAATAACCTGTTCAGTTATTCATTAATGCCAAGAAAGGAAAAGAGGGGGGGAAAATAAAAGCCCTAAATGCTAAAAATTAACAGAATAAGGGTAAAATTACTGACTATGGCTATCAGCAATCATCACCCACTTATTATGGAAACACATTGCTGTGCCCTTAAAATTATAATCACGTCTATTTTCTACTCCAATGCATGCAAGTACGAAATTATTCTTCTTCTAAAAGTATTAACTAAAAATTCAGAATGTGTTTGTGCAAACAGGAAAGACACAATAAGAGTTACATTTTTGGCAACTGCACCAAACATGCAAAAGCTCAAGCCAGCAGAAAAAGCAGCAGCAGGGAAAAAGTGTCTGACCGTATTTGACAGGTTGCAAGTAACAAGACAATTTTGCTGGATTTACTCNTATTAATGAGATGAGCCTCAGGGTGTTCAATGAAAAGCTGTCTTTCTGAATGCGATCTCGGGTTTTAAACCTTTGTTAGAAGACATTTGGACGGAAGCTTTATTTGCCCTGGGAGTGCCTTCTATCTGCACGGACAGAAATGTCACTAACTGTTGGAAGGCATTCGGTTACAGAGAGCTTTCCCTTGCTGTTAAAATCGCTGTTGCAAAAAATAAATAAAATAAAATCCACACCCCCACTTCTCCCCCCCACCCCCAGCAAGCTACTCCTAGGATCTTCTCAGATGACCCAGATCTTTAGAGTGAAGTTTCCCTTTGCCTAGAAACTAAGTGGCTTTTCTTTTGCTCATTCAGCTGCTAGTTCTGGGAAAAGCCCAAAGAGAAACATTTAGATTGCAGGGGTCTTTGAGAAGATGTGACAGTTGACTGATGAGCATCCATAAAATGACAAAGAATAGTTGTGTGGAGCCGGTGCATCACATCGCCTCTCCCTGGGAAACTAATTGCTCTGAATTGTTAATAGTAACATTATTTTTCTGGCAATCATTTCTTTTGAATACCCAAAATGAGCATGAAACAGCTCCTTTGACCGGACATAAAAGTTAAATGTCCCAATGTTGATCAAATTAACTTCAGCTATGTGACAATGGACTATATTTGTGAGAAAATAATGAAGGGCACAAAGAGGAGCTTTATGCCAAGATTTCACAGTTGTAATGTAAAAATGTTTCTGTTGAACTAGGCCAGGGAACATTTCAATAGGAAAACAGAAGAGCACTGTCACTTTCTTTAAAAAAAACCCCACATTTATTTTATGGATCTGAATGCTCTAGATAATTTCAGGAAGTTTAAATGGCTGGCACACCAAGAACCACAGTATCAGGCTAACATCTCACGTCCTTCTCCTTTGCAAACTCTCTTCTAATGTTTTTAAGGGATCCCTTCCTATAGCTTCTGCATGTTCCCCAGCCAGGCTATGAAATTCAGGAGACACTTTTCCCCAGCAAAGGCCTAATATGGCAATATGATTAATTAATATGACATGTGCACAAGCATTAATTAGTGCAGATGTAAAAAGCTCTCGTGTATAGCTTAGCCCTCCCAACTGCAGAAAACACAAGAATGCAAGTATTATGCAAACAGGACTAACTGGACATGGGAATTACCGCAATTTTTTTGCCCCCCAAAATAGAAAGCAGGTATTCTTATTTTATTTATAAAGCAATTTCAGTTTCAACTGTATCTGTGTCTACCTAGAACAATGCAATCAACCAAATCTGCTTTGATTTGGTTTATACTGGCATCGACAAAGACTCTTTGCACATGCCAATTTTCTACATATACACTGTGTATGTATTTGTAAATATACAAGCAAATATTTGCTTAACACCAGTGCAGTTCCAGCTCTCCCAGTCTTTAAAGAGTCTAACACCACATTTTCTTTATGCTTGCTAAATGGCAAATGCTACAACCAATCTGGCTCAGCACATACCAGCAGCTGCTCTTAAAAGCATTCTTCTCGCTATAGAGATCATTTTTGACTTTATTAAAGCTAAATCACTTCAGAACAGCACTGTAAGATTACAGTAAGTTTTTCCACTCCCAAAACATGGTATTAAAATTATTAACAGGTTCCCTCAGGAGAAAACTGCTAGAGGCAACTTTAAATCATTCACTTGACACTTTTGCCTTTGTTTTTTCCCCCCAAGCCCTTCCTGCCTTAGTAATTCAGGGATGTTGTGGAGCTCCGTGACTATGTGTTAAAACCTTGCAGTTAAAATAATTTTGGGGAGACCGACTTCCCCGATGATTTCAACAGTTAAACTAATTCATTAGAGCTTTATTGGCAAACCCTTTCCTTTTTGGTATTTCAAATTCCTGCGATTCTGCTACCTTGGACGAAAAGGCTGCACTTAATTCACGATTTGAAGATGCAGCGTGAACAGAACGGTGCTTTCACTGACTCCCACAGTGACCCAAATCAACGGTGAGAAGGTGTTTCTGTTTCATTCAGTGAAGGTTTAGCTCATTAAACTGTTTTCCTTCTCAGTATTGTTCACCGGGTTTGAACTGCATCGCTGTTAAATGCTCTTTAGCAGTTTAAAGGCTTTAAAGGAAAAGACTTATCGGTCTCTGTTTTTAACAGCACTAAATCTGCATTATTAGTTCATGCAGATAAGGGGCTTTAAAAGCCCAGCTTGAAACCTCTCTCTTCTGTATTTATCTGACACTGCATAGTTCCAGTAGCTCAGCTGGAAATGTAGATCTATGAAGCTTTAAAGAGAGATTAAAGCCAAGAAAAGAAGTACTTTTCCCCCTATAGACGCGCTCACTTTCCCTTTTCCTACTGTCTGAAGGAGTGATGGCAGACAATGGTCAAAGATGGTTCCCAAAACCCTCTGAATGGGGACACTGTTGGTGGTAGCATTCATTCAAAGTGAGTTTCAGTGTATTGTCCTCCCCAATCAGCAGATCAGAATAGAGTTTGCTGGTGGCTGCCAAAAGGTTAGCAGTGCCGATGAAAGGGGTTTCCCATTATTCACTGCTCCTACAGAACTCCCCTTTTGTGGCAGGCAGCCCATCATTTCACTGTGGAGGTCCGGATCTGCGGCTGGCTGCGCTCTCAAAATGGACAATTCAGCTGAATGCAAGCTCACAGGAGTCGTGGGCAACTGAAACCCCACCGGTCTCTTTTCTGGGGACAGGGGAGCTGGGGCAGTTTTTGGCAGTGTCACATTTTAATGATATACCATCCTGACATCTCTGACCCACCACTGACACTAATACTACACTCTTATTACCTTCCCCTTGCCACGGCGTCGTGGGAGGTCCAGAGCCAAAATTAGCTAATGAAGCACACTGCATGCTGTAAACAAGTGTGCAATCAATAATGCAAAAGGCTTATCCAGGTTCACTGAAGTGCCCTCAGGCAAAGCCTAAGAAAAGGAGAGGAGACCAATGGAGCCAAGAAAAAATGAAATAAACCCAGGCCTTTCCCACACTGCTCTATGTAACAGGACTCAAAAATCCACCTCTCAGCCTGCACTGAGAGCAGGTCCTGATCCCACTGCACCTGACCCCTGAACAAGGGATCTCTTAGAACGCACTGCAGGATACCGAACTGCAAACCTTCCAAATGCCTCAGGTGTTTGCAACAGGTTTTACAAGTGACACAAGAGAAGACATACTGGATTTTTCCTCTTTATCCCTGTATCACCCTCAAAGTGAAAGTAAATGCCTGTTTTGGAGAAATTTCTGCTTAGCCCTCTGCTGGGGTGCACAGGAAAAGCACTTTGTATACACAGTGCAAAACAGTCCCTTCTGCTAAAATACCTGCCTGTCTTTAAAGTAGATAAACCTTACAGAAAGAAACAAAACTTGAGATAGAATATGACTGAAAAGGTATTTATATTCCATTCCACATTGCAGAATCCTGTTTTCAGTGAAAATCTACACAGGGTAAATGACAGTACACAGAGGCAAAATAATTTTTCATCATGGAACTGGTTTTGGTTCAGGAGTGTCTTTAACTTTTAGGCTGCTGCCAGAGAGAGTCACTTGTCAGTGGGGAGCTCCTGACTGCGTGTGCCATATACTGGGAAGGCTGCAGTGACATCTCAGAGGGAAGAGACACACGGAACCTGCCCTTCCTTCCAGTCCCTTTAGGATCACAGAATTGCTCTAGTTGGAAGAGACTTTTGAGATCATCAAGCCCAACTATTACCCTAACAATCCTTTGCTGGAGCACTGCAACCCTTTTGGGGAACAAATTACAGAATCACAGAATAGCCAGAGTTGGAAGGGACCATTAGGATCATCTAGTCCAACTCCTGTTTAGGCACAGGACAAGTCCATAGTCACACCATGTGCCTAAGTGCCTTAATTTTTCCTCATGTACAAACTAAATCTCCTCTGGTGCAGCTTGAGGCTGTTTCTCTTGTCCTATCACTTGTTCCTTCGGAGAAGAGATGGATAAGCCTTGAGCAACCTGATCTGAAGTCAGCCCTGCTCCGAGAGCAGGAGGATGAACCAGAGACTCCCAGAGGTCCCTTCCAATACGAATTATTCTATTATCCTGTAACTGAAAACAGACTTGAATGGCAGCTTTATTAGACTACACACAGACTACTAAGAAGCTAATCTAATGAACACATTTAAAAAATAAACCTCTTTTCTACTCTACAAGTTCTGGTGGCTTCAGAGAGATTCTCCAATCTTAGTAATTTAGCTTAAAAACATATGCGTCATAAATGCATCTGTAATTGGCATGGTCTCCAAAACGCTGACCAGAAGTGACCATTTTCAGTTCACAGCATAAAAACCTCTTCCCTTTGAATTTACCTTTTGAAACATCTTTTATATGCTGAACACAGAAGATTGAAAGGGGCTAGTAAAGGCTAATACATACCTATCAAGTACATAGCCAAGAGCCTTATGCCGTATTCCTGAGTAAACCGATGGGCTTGTTTCCCAAGCAATTAAATTGGAAGCATCATGGAAAAGATGAATGTTTACCAAGTCAAAGGCACTATGATAAAAAAGGAAAAAAAAATTATTCAAGATAAAAGAAAAAAACATTTGTTACACCAGCAAAGCATTCAACATAGTAACACTTACTGTATTCTCTCTCATGTTACTGTAGTATTTACTCACACAGACTGTGCAAATGAAGCCATCATCCCCAGAAAATTGTCAAGGACTATCATCAAACTTATGACAACTCATCCACAGGTAAAGACTGCATCTGGGCTTTTGTTTAAAGTACACATAATATGAAAATAAAAAGCTATTTTCCAGTTACAATCCTCAGAAATCCTCTCACTAGAGTATCTTTAAAACAAAACAGAACGTGTAAACAAACAACTTCAAGTTAATAAAGCTGTAGCTAATACTTGCTAGAACTGTGGCTTTGCAAGAAACAAAATTAGAAGATGTTGACAAGAGAATTCAACTGACATTAAAAGCTAAACCATATCACTGCAATTCTTCATCTGTCCCTGTGTGGAGAATGCCAATAAACTAGTGGTCAATCTGCGCATCGTTTCCAGCTGGGCACTGGACACTGGCTGTTTAACTCAGACTGTATCTTCAGGACTGTGGAATTGTTTGGTTGGAAAAGACCTTTAAGATCACCAAATCCAACTATTAACTGCTGAACAGGGTTAGCCCAGAGACATCTATGGATTTCAAGCTGCCTCTTCCCATATAAATCCACCAAGTGTCTTCTCCCTTGGCCTTACTGGTAATGAAAGGTCCGTTCGGTGAGTTTTCAGCCCCTTTTGTGGAGCTATGCTTCATCATTTGACACTGTTACCTTCCCTGGGATTTCAGAATGAAAAAACAGCTTTTCCATTTATAGTAGCCAAGTATTTTGCATTTGAACAAATTGATAAATCCTACTGACTCTGCACAGACATCTCTTGTATGAAAATTCCATGTTGAGATAAAAAAGCCCTGTAAGGCAAACACATCTCCTGTTCAAAAACGAGTCTGCAGCCTGCCAGAGGGAACATGGAAACAGCCTTTGGCAGAGAGGTACCAAACAGAACTCCCAGGCTGTGCACAGGGAGTCTCCCCAGAGCATCAGGAGTCAGCAACAGAGGTGGAAACAGCAAGTAAAGGCAGCTGAAACAGTGAATGCACGATCAAGATACACAGGTCACCATGCAGCAGGCACAAAGATCTCTTCCAGGTACTGGTGGGGGTTTTTTTGGGTCAGGCAACAGTGTATCTTGCTGAATGAACTCACAGTGATGATCTAGTAATCCTACTAACCTTCACAATAAGATACAGAATTATTACATAACTAAAAAATATAATCTGGAGACGATGGCTTTCGATGTCCATTCCTGTCTGTTTGAAGGTTGAACAGAAACATTCCCTGTAGGACAGGGAGAAGAGACTTCGTGTCACAAACTCCCCTCCTGTCTGAAGGTATCTAAAATCCAACACCATCTGCATAAAAACTGCTTGATCCAGACACTTGCTAGTGAAGGACCTTCCACCTACAATTTTACCATCCTTAAAATAAAACCTTCATCATATGACCTGTTTTCCTGCAAATTAAGCCTATTTCCTTCTGCCCTTTCCGCAGAGGAGGCAGGCAGCAACCAGTCTCCCAGATGTGGCAAGCTCAGTTTTTTCAAGTCCTGCTGAAATGCTCTGCCCTTCTTCATTCCTCTTCTAGCCTCCCTAAAGCACAGCACTTGAAACAAGACAAAGAACTCTACCACAGGCCTTGGCAGTGCCCAATTAAGTAACTACCACACCTCCTCCCTTCAGGTCTTTCACATGATGTATCCATTCACACCTCTCACTAAGATAACGAACCTTTATTGCTTGTTCACACTGTAAGCTACTGAAGAATAATCAATGTGAAAATTCTGGATACACAGAGGAACTCAACTGGACAGACCTCTGAATCACAGAGGAGGAAAAAGAGGACAGTTCTCTGAAATCTTTCAAGGTCACTTTTGGGGGTTTTTGGAAGCCCTTTGATTTTGGCATGAGGTATATTCCACAGTGATGTTTTCCAAGGCAGAGAGAATTAATAGCTCCCTTCAAGGATGCACACGGAAGTCTTAACAAGTCTCCTGGATTAATTTTTTATTAAACTATTATCATGTAGAAATGTATAGATCAGAAGTCACGATTATGAAAAAGGCCAGAACTTCGTTGATGTGCACATGCACACAGGCTGGGTTTAAACACTCACCTCGTGACAGATATATTATGCATTTAGACCTAATTAGGTATATTTTCTACTCCCCTGTATCTTCCATAATATTTCACTTCCATTCTCTAGAAATTGTTCACAATAACTTGTACCTTCAACCTCTCATTAGAACACCTGAGATCTTGTCAGATCCTGTGGATCATAATCACAGACTATTCCAGAGACAAAACTACCACCACAGCTCACAGACCAGAAAAGCTGTGAGCCTCCTCACTCTTCCTTCCCGATACACCCTTAGGACACAGCAACATGGGACATTAACTGATCAGAACACCCAGCTACAGACTGCTCCTTCCAAGAAATATCTTTTTTTAATATCAATCTGCAAGAAAACATTTCCTTTAAATCTGTCTCTGAAGAACATTTTTTCTTGGAAAGGCCTAAAAATAAATTCCCATTATTTTTTCTGCAAAGAGGAAATCCAAGAAGACAGGAGAGGCAGAACCTGGAAAAGTCATGTTGTAGGAAGAAAGGCCAGATTACCAATTGGTGCTAAACAGCCACTTCTGCAGCTCTCTACTGCTGGAATCATGTGCCATGTCATATGGATGTGGAAAAATTAACAAGAACCTACATTATCCCATAGCTGCCTGCCTGATTTCTGGGCCAAAACTCTGTAATTCTTCTTCATTTCTCACAGCTTGCTTAATCTAACCAACGAGCTTATCCAACAAGCAAGAGCAGCACACAGAAGTCAGCCTGTGTGAACATCCATCAGACTTTTAAATCAAACCTGCAATTTTAAGATGTGAAGCAAGCATAGGAGGAAGGGAAAAATGGTTAACGTTCACATGCATTTGGGTGTTTGTAACATAAGTAAGCAGTAAAGACCCAAACTATAACTCAATGGCAAAACAGTACAGTCAGATTTCCAGGTAGGACTAGAGGAATCTGACCCACCTGCATGTTTATTGAGCTCTCTCATGACAAGGAATATCGTCAAGCTCTCCCAGGTATAGCGTTCTGCACAATCAACTGCTTCCTTCAGCTTGAACTACTATAACTACTGCCATTGTTACTAGAGACAGCATTTTCCAACTCAGACAGCAAACACCTTCAGTTATGATACATCTCTTATCAGCACTACTTGGCACTGCTTCTCCCCAAACCAGCAATCTAGTGGGTAGCATCATAAGATGTCCAACTTCCACTGTCATATAGGTACCCGACCCCAGAGAGACGCTGCAGAGCCTCAGCTGTGCCAGGCGTGAGGGGGAGCAGGAGTGGGGGAAGCCTTAGTTCCACACTGTGGCTCCTGTGGCCTTGGTCACAGACACCAAGCTTTCCTGACCATTCTTGATTGTGAGGTTGCTTATGACCTGAATTATCCCATGCTAATTGCACGTAGATGTGAATATTAACATCACATTTTGTTATGCATCATTGCAACTTACTGAGCATTGTGTGTTCAATAAAGAAAGTAAAGCAGCTGTTCTCTGAACAGATCAATCTATACAAATCTTCTCTGAAATAGCTGTTAACAGAACACACATAATATACACATCATCATAAATAACTTAGAGATGCAACTTACCAATCAGTAATACACCATCTTGTTCGAATGAAACCTTTTCTGGACCATTTGCACTGAAAAAAGGAGCAGATAAGAATCAGTCACCTTAAGCAACGGATTACTGTGAGAGTGAAAGGCACTTACTGAGAGAACAGAATAAAACAAAGCTCATCCATACCTGTAACACCACACACCAACTGAGGTACCTTGAAAACATAGATTGCCTTTCTTATACATCCTGGAATTACCTGTATTTTCAGTCCTGCAGCAGTTATAAACACACATGTAAGATTAATGCAAGCCCTGGCAGTTGTTTATAGATGAGAAATAACCAATTAGGAGAGGAAGAGCTTTACAACTGCATTTATGCTTAGCCCAAACCAGCAAAGTCTTACTCTCTATGCACAAATGTCTTGGCTTCTTTGTAATCTTACCTGAACTGCAAAATGTCATCAGAGATTTACATCAAATTAAAATGAATGAGATCTGCTAGAAAGCTATTTCTCCTGCTGAGCCAACCCACCCAATATTTCTATAAAAGTTAAGGAGAATTTAAATAATGGTAAAACATTACATTTATCAAAACTGCAACATCCACGAGAAAGCCACAAATCAGCTGATGCCAACATTGGCACTTACGATCCTGCAAAAGGATTTTTTCAGCACCACTCCTAAGCCACTGCCATAAATTACAACCTCCCACAAAAAGACTTGATTCTGCACCCTATTTATTCACTGTTCACAATGAGTGTGGGTTAGGCTAATGTTCTCTTGTAATAAATGCTGCACCGGACAGACCTAAATAATGATGCTAATGATTTGGTAGAAGTACTGCAACTCCTTATTACGAGTAAACTGCCAGCCCCAGCAGAGCGTTCTGCTGCTCAAGGGATGACTCTCCTCCAAGGCACTGCCTTCAGGAGAGGCTTGCCAAATCCATTTATCCACCTCACTGAGAACAGGTAGTGCCCATGAAATTTTGAAGTCCTTTTTCATTTTAAAGTGAACCTAACAGTTCACTACATTGATATCCAGCTGCTGGGTACATTCAGAGGGGAACTAACTTCTCTGAATCCTTAATAGTTTTGTCTTGGCAGAGCCCAACTTTTGATTTTTCCTAAACTGCAGCTCTGCTGAGAAAAACTCAGTGGTGACTCTGAATAAATACCATCTTTACTGTGAAAAAATTTCCTTCAACACTGAAAAATGACCCCTTCTGCAGACCCAGCGGTCACTCTGGCCAGTCAGGGAAGGGCTAACACCCCAAGCCTTCCTAACAGGCCAGCTGAACTACAAATCCCATAATCCAAACAAGTCTCTTCTATTCACAGTTTCTGTGATGATTGTGACAGTGCAGTCATAACCTGAGAATTGGCAAAAGGTCCACTTTTATTCAAAAGCAAAACCATGAGAAAAGTTAAATGCTAAAAGCATTCAAAATTGGCTTAAATTTAATCTCAACCAAAAAAGGGGAGCTCTGTCATGTCATTCTTGTGAATAACTATATTAAACTTTTAATTACTGAAGAACAATGCACAGAACTTAAAATCAAATAGTCTAAGCCTATGATGTGACACAGGCTTATGCCTTCAATCAAGCTGTCATTTCTCATTTGCTATTTTCTTCTTTAGCAGTGTTAATAGGTACTACCAAAGATGGAACATCAAAGCAGGGCCAACCAGATCACATTGCTTAGAGCCACATCCAGATGGGTTTTGAGCATCTCCCAAGGACAGCAATTCCACAAGCCACCTGGGCTCATCTTCTGTTGTTTACTCTCCTGGTGAAATCTTTTCCCAGATTTAGCCAGACTCTCCCTTGCTGCAACTGATGACTGTCACCCCTTGTCCTGTTGCTGCACACCACCCAAAGGTACCTGGCCCCATCCCTCAAGAAGGACCAGCCAGTTACTGTTACCAGCAGCACGGTCACCCATCATGTCCTCTTCTGATGGCACAGACAGGCTCTCTGGCTTCTCCCCCACATCCCGTGCTCCAGCCCCAGAGGTGCCTCTGCTCTGCTGGCTCCAATTTGCCCATTTCTGTCTGGTATAGGGGTTTCCAAACAAGACAGTGGAGACGTGATGTGGTCATGAAGTGCCAAACAGATGAAGGAGTCCCTTCCCGGGGCTTAACATATCCTGGGATGCTCTTGGCTTTCTCTGCTGCCAAATTACAGTGCTAGCTCATGTTCAACTTGCTGTCCAACAACATCTGGGTCATTTCCTGTTTTCCGAATAGTCACCTCCAGCCTGTACCACTCTGTGAGGCTATCCCATCCCAGGGACAAGACTTGGCATTAGGCTTTGCTGAGCTCTATGGGGTTCCCCTTTCAGACCATTTCTTCAGCCTTCTGAAGTCCTTCTGAACAGCAGCACTGACTGCTCCCCCAACTTGACAACATCTGCAAAGCTGACTGTGCACTCCATCCTGTTCTCTAAGCTGTTAACAAAGGTGTTGAACAGTACAGATCCCAGCACTGACCCCCGAGGAACCTCACCAGCAATGAGCTGCCAGCTGGACTTTGTTCACCATCCTGTGACCTGGTGGCTGGCCAGCTTTCCAGCCATCTTGTACTGTACCAACACAGTACACATCATCAAGTGAGCTTCAAGGATACCGTGAGACACTGCATTGAAGGCCTTGCTGGAATCAATGCAAACAACACACACAGCACTCCCATGCAACTCTTCATCCAGGAAGATCTGCTCCATCACCTTCCCATGACTGAGTAGAGGCCACCTGGGACCTTTCTTGTAAATGGCTATGACATTTGTGCTTCCCAGCCCCCAGGAACCTCTCCCTTTTAAGATGGCGGTGAGCAGCCTCACAATGACATTAGTCCGACAGCTTTCTCCCTCAGATGTGTCCTGCCTGCTGCCACGAGCTCACGCATGTAAAGCTTCAGGTTTTGTGCAACCAAAGTGTATGAGACCAAGAGTCCTGCTGTCAATCACCACCCACTTTTCCAGCAGGCCATCCCACAGGACTTGAGTCTGTCATTGATGACCTCACCAACACAAGCAATACCAGCACAAAGTATGCCTAACCCTCAGCACCGCTGCCTTACCCTGTTTTGTGCAACCCTACACTGATGCAAGCAATTAAAAGGTATTTGCAGCGCAATTTCTATTTCATGACCTGGTAAAACACAGTATTTGTTACAATAGTTTGGCATTTCCTCCCACATAGACTGCAAACTCTGGTATTAAGGGCAGTAGTGTGTAGTAGAGGCTGTTTTCCCAAAAATTTACTTTACCAAGCATCACTGAAATTCTCCCACCTCTCTATAGGAAGTCCTTAAAACAGCTGAAAAAAATCACAATTGGAAAACTCACCATTCCATTCTGCCAGCCTTTTCTTTGCCAACAGAGTCTCTCTGGAGCTGGTGCTGACCTTTTAAAACCCCCTAGAAACACCACCTACATAAATAACCTTGCTACATCAGGTAAAAGGACCTCCAGACAGCATTAACATGAAGAGAGAGGTTATAGAGGGCTAATGTCAAAAAGCACTGTGAGCAATAAGTAATGCACACAAACCATGATTGATAATGACTAGCACTGAGCCTTAATTCATCTTTTCTCCATCATTTTACTGAGAGGGACCATATCAAATTAAATAGTGACCCAGCAAGGGTTTATTCAACCATACAAAGCAGGGGCATGAAGGAAAGACATATTAAAGTGGCAATGACTGCAGTGTAATTGCAGCTTCTTAAAGGAACCCACAGTTCAGAGGAAGACAGGAAACCTTGTACATAAAGCAGCTGAATACCTAGCATCAAGGACAACTGAGGCACCAAGCAACATTCAGCATTAACAGCATCACCTCCTCCACAAAGCCTCAGGCAGGAACCTGAGTTTCACATACTCACAACATGCTCAACATTTAACCAGCCAGGTTAAGGAGCGTGTGTTACGACAGCTTTTCATAATGACCATGCAGAATGCAGTTCCTGCCCCAAAATTACTTCTTTCTTTTCTGACATAATTAAAGAACTCATCTCCTCTGTTTTTAGGACTTTGTATAGAAGCTGTTCAAAGTACCTTTTTGCTTCCCCTGTATTTCAGGATAATACCCAGTATATGGAAAACTCAAGCCCAACTCGGCCTCTGAACACTATCAAGCACTGTTACAGCACCATCAGTCATATTCTTACTGCTAAAGATTTTTAAAAGTCATTACATAGATTTAAAACTCTGCACATGAAAATATCTATGGCACTCATCAAAAAATGTATAGCAAGAGCTTAAAAATATGAAATCCATCTAATGACAGTGTATTATGTAGTGTAATAATTTAACTGACCATTTGCTTTCTCACATAATGATTTCAGTACTCTTTATTTACCAGAAAATACTGTATGAAGAATTTCAAAACATCTATTAGAAGAAGATACATGTCAGTATCTGTGCATGATGTAAGCAAACAGAAGAAATATCTGATAAAACCTAAACTTGGCTCCATTTACTTTTACATACAAACCCAGGGGACATGCAAATCATGGTTGCTGTCAGCTTCTTCCCTGTACACATCACCAGTGAAGTCACCAACGAGCAGCAACAGATAATTTCTTCACTAATTGCTATTTTAGAGGACAGAAATAGAGAAATGATGCAACTTGTGAAAGCCAGACCAAATTAAGTGTTTCTTTGCAAGGAAGGTGCCAGTTCCCTGCCCAGCTGGCAGAGGGCTGGAGGAAGCCATAGGTACCAGAGTACATGTGGTGGGGTGGAGGTTTCAGGGATCCCTTCCTCATCTGTTAGACAATCTCAAAGGGCCACATGGATACAGGGGAATGCAGGAACAGGGATGTGAAGTCAAAGCAGCCTGACCCTATCAGCAATTTAACAGTCCAGTCTACTGCTCCAAAGATAGCTGAAAATAATGATCTGTGTCTGAAAGCACAACACAGACTACCAGCCTGTCCTCACTCTTCATATCCACTGCCAGAGATACAGTATTTCTTCTGGTTTACAAGGAACCTTTTTCTCTCCTATATTTCACTAAGCTCTCCAAAGAGCATCTGAAGCCTGTAAGAATTCCTTCCTCTGGAAGGTAGATAGTTACAAGGATAAAATTTATACTATTAAGGCAACAGCAGCACAGTGATAACATGACACAGAAGTGCCAACAGCAAGGTTACAAGACTTGTGCCAAAATGACCAGACCAGAAACCTGATCTCGCACTGTATTTACTGCCATGGTCAGGATAAGCTTAATTTGGCATTTGACCACATTCTCTTCCAAACATGATTTTCTTTAGGACTCATCTATACAGCCAAATTATATTATTGTTGGAACATCTGACTTAAAATAATCACAAAAGTTAACAGTGATGGATGGAAAGATGACGGTTTGGGCCTTTTACTTGGCCCTAGAAAAAGCCAGCACAGGAGGCTGAGGAGGTACTTCAGCTCGTGCTGAAGAATGTTACCCAGCCTGAGCTGAATAAAGCAAGGACACCTATGCCTGTATCACAAAATGACACTTGTTTTATTGTGTCATTTGTACATTCCCCTACCCCAACCTGTAAACTACCTTAGATACTCATAACTTGAACACAGTTACTTAATTCCTTTAACTTCAATAAATAAATCACTTACTAATAATTCATCTATTCAACATTAAGAATGCAAAAGTTAGTAACTTTGGACCTAATACAGCCCAGTAGTTGGAACCACTGTTTAACATCAGATGTCATCCTTCACCTTAGATATATAGACTGCAGCTGAACAACATGCCTTATGTATTTTCAGAATCGCTAAGGTTGGCAGAACCTAGTGATCTTTAAGAAACCTTAAGAACCCAGGTGATCTTTAAGGTGTCTTCCAACTCAAACCAGGCTATGAAGTGGCTATGAAGTTTTGGATCACTGATGTGCTTTAATAATACAGCATTTGGAAAGAAGAAACTTTTGGAAGCAGAATTTAGAGAACAACTATAGCTTGGGAGGGAGGAAAGAGAAAACTGTTTCTTATTGCAGATTTCAAAGCAACAATCTGTATTTTGACTCTAACAGATAGTCACTAGCTGATCCACCATCTATAAGCCAGCATAAAAACAGGTAGAGATGCTATAGATCATCTGCAGACTCTCAGAGAGGTATCTACATTTTAAAAGAGGAAAAAAAATTCCTACTGCATGTCCCAGAAAGGGGATATCACATCTTTCACCTTACAGTATTAAGTGTCTTCTCAGATCCTCTGTTAATAGGATTCCTTTAGCCAGCAGATGGATTGTGAATACAGGCAGTTTCATCTACTAAAAGACAACATAAATCATCATTGAGAAAGGAGAGACCGCAGTAAGGTTATCACCATACAGCCTTCTCCATGAAAGGTTTGCATTAAAGCATTAGTGAAATTAATTCATCTTTCATAAGAGCTTTGAGCAGTATCTGTGATCTATGATAACAACCAATTTCTCACTATGGGGGGAAAAAAAATTACTCAGGCCTGATAGACTACACAAATCTGCTTTTTTTTAAATGGTCTAACATTATCTGGAGTGTTGCTCCCAGAGGCATCGTTTGAGTCTTATGCTCAGCCAAGAGGAGCCATAAATCAAGACAGAAAGTTTTGTTAGTTTTATATGCAGTGGGCTGTAATTATTTTGAATTGCATTATGCCTCAATCATTGTAATTACTTTTAGATCATCTTTAAGCAGCAGTAATAAAGAGAGAAGAAATGAGTCTTAAACCATTTCTCACACAAAACATTGTAAATGTGATATGAGAAGTCTGGCTAAAACACACACGAGCACGTAAATGGAATGTTTGTGCAGATATGCTGCTCATGCATTCTGCTGTGTCAACTCAAGTGTTCAAAATAAACATTATTTTGTGGTCTTTCAATTAGCATTGTTATTACTAACACTTGTCAAGGAGGAAAATAACTGATAACAAGATTGATTTAGCTTTAAACATAGGAACGTGTATATGAGAAGCAAAACTGCATCACTGCTGGCTCTTGGATGTTGCTGCCCTTGTGTGTGCTTCAAAGACTCTTTGGTCTTCAGTCTAAACCAAAAACCAGCGTAGTGCAAAAATCATCACCATTATTTCCTAACTTTTCCAGCCCCAGGAGCAATATGATGGCTTGGCCTATTGCTAGGTTGCAGGCCCAAAGAGCAAGGGAAGTCACAGATCTGTAAATATCGATGCTGTTACTATCTGCATTATTGCAGTCCTGGAGAGCCTCTATCACTTTCCTCTCTCTGCATGATGTTCTGAAATGAAACAGGCAAATCCCCAGCCTGTTCTGTGAGTCCTGCTCAGCACTACTGTGAGGAATTGTGCTGTGTGCAGGAACAGGACTGGACCTTCAAGGGGCTTCAGGGATTCATTCATACCTTAATTGTCAATATTTCTGGATTTTCACTTCTCCTATTTTTCCCTTCTCCAGGTACACAGTATCTCTGACAACACCAGAACACCATGCTCTCTCCTTAGAAAGGCATCGAAGGTGATGTAATAAATGGGAACAGAATGAAGGCATCAGATCCTCAAAAGGCATTTAGCTGTTTCTTGGGTTCTGGACCTAAGAACCCTGTTCGTAGCACAGCCTTACAGGGTGTCCTGAATACAGAAGGTAATGCTCCAAACAGAGAGGTGGGAACAACTGACTCCTGAGCACCCACTGCTTCAGAAACAGTGTGGGAAAGCCAGTAGGCTCCACCATTTCTCCAAGAGACTGTGAAGAATGGCTGGTGTAAGAGGTGGTAATAAACCATGCTGAACGAGTTACAAATTTGCCAGTCTCACCATGAAACAACAGCAGTGAAGTAACGATGGAAATAACTCTTTCTGGGTATCAATGAACAATCCATAACTTGGCCTGTTGCTGTTCAGCATGATAACAACACTCACTGCTGTTCCCTGCTCTCAGCACTGCAATCAAATCACTCAGCAGCGCTGCTCGGTTCCTACTTGCTCGCGCTGTCAGTCACCCCCACTGCTGAGGGAGGAGAAAAATAAATACCTGAGGAACCACCTGAATGTCCTTCAAAATGATAGAGCACTGAACTTCAGAGAAGTATTTAAGATGTTCATTCGCAGGAGGTAAAAGCTAGTAAAATAACGTCAAAGGCAGTTTCTCTTCCAGTACAGGGATACAGAATATAAAAATAAATAGTGTCCAAGTCAAGACGCAAATAACCTACATCCCATCGACCCTCTAATTATTTATGCAGTACTCTACCAAGCACACATGCACTATGTAAATATCTCTAAGTGTGTAGATTTAAAATTTTTAATTAGTTTATAAAGTTTGTTTAGTTCTTCCTTAATTAAAGCAGTAAAGTGCCTGTTTGATCCACAAGTGTTACAGGAATTCAACAGATTTATGCACTTGGCTTGTAGCAAACACTAACCATTAAACATCCACATTCTGGTTGTTCTTCAGAAATTAAAAATGAGCAAATGAAAGTAAACATCAAAGAAGAGAACTGCAGGCAAAGACTGCATCTGCATGTCCTATTGCACTTGCAGGTGCAGTGAAAGAAAACCCTCAGCTGTGCTTGTGTTTCTGGGTTTGGCAAGACCTTCACCTTCAAGCACGCAGCAGTCCCCAGCTCAAACACAAAAAGAGGGAACACGAGGGCAGTGCCAGAGAAAAACATCAATATGTTTTCCAGTTATGCACATTCTTGCACCAGTAAGAAACCATTCCTTCCCTTGGTACTTGCAGAGCCTGCAGCAGTACCTAGCTGAGCTGGACAGGAACCAGGATTAGAGCTGCTGCTGCGGAATACAAATGGGATCCATTCAAAGTCACATCTCACCCTGCCAAGGAGTAAATTCCCCCTCTCCCCCCCCCCAAACAGACTTGCAGTTGGCACTGTGTGCTGTTTCTTTAGTTTTAAATGCACAAACAACTCTTTTCATCACTGTCTCCATCCTTCACAAGCATTTCCTACTCTACAAAGACCTCCATCTGAATTTGGTCAACCCATGCAATGACTTAAAACAAACAAATTAAAAACACAAGACAGTTACATTACTGGGAGTAGCTCCTCAAGAAATAAGAGCAAATCAGAATCCTATCTGATCACTGGCAATGCTCTCTGGGACTGTACATACCTCAGGGAAATAATCCTGTGGAAACTTCTCTTTTTCCAGCATTGGAGTGCTTTCTAAAGTGTCTGAGTAGATTTCCTTCCCAGTAACCTTTTTATACTTCTTAGCTAGGAGGAAACATAAAGCAAAATTAACATACATATCTTTAATGTTACCAGCAACTTACAGCACTTATTAGAGAAGCAGCAGCATCTGCAAAACAGGTGTAAGGCTCTTAGCAAAAGCACGCACTGAGCTGTTCTGGGGGAAAACCAGAAACCAGTAACCATGTCTAAACTTATTTATGTCAGACACCTTTAAGCTATACAGTTACGGATACTGTTACGTTTACTTTCCATAGCCCTGTAGAGTGTTCGAGCTCTAATTATGAACAGGTCTCTCTACAGCCTTACAACCAAACTTTCTGATATGGTTCTTCCAGGAGATGCAGTTTGTGTCCTCAGTCAGCATCCAGCAAGCTATGCTGGACAGTTAATGAATACAAAGACATTAAGATGAAAAATGTTACTTATGAATAGTGATTATCTGCATGTTTTATCTAGCAACTCTTTTCTTCAGGCTTTATGCCTACCTACCTAAGCATCAACTGATGCACGTCTGTAACACACTATTAATCACCTCTTTTACCCATCAAACAAGTATGTAATAATTCATTTAGGTCACCTCAGCTTTCTGCTTTTTGCTTTACATCAACAATATTGACAACCATCATCAACTTAGTGTTTGGCCACGCTTATATTTTCTGCTGGGCTGGCTGTGTCTGTGGTGGGGCTGTTTTTTGTCACTCTGGAACTGACCCAGCAAGGCTGGTGGCACCCCTAACAAAACATGAGGTGACCACAAACTGAGCAGCCCATTCCTTTTGTGGAACAGATCTCAGGTTGACTGCTTGTTTGTAATTAACAGTTGTCTCTGCAAAGAAAGGTGACATCTTCAAGTCATCCACCGAAGTCACGCAAATACTGCAACGCCCCGAGTCAAAACAAGAAATGTGAAAAAAAGTTCTTGTATGAGCAGACTGAATGCTTTTCCTCAGGGAAACATCTGCACCAAACCCAAGTGGTTTACTGAGTGGTCTGTGACAGGAAGATGGGAAATTTCTGTCTGTTATGTCCTAAAACAGAAATGGGGACAGTCAATGAAATTCAGAAACAGCAGTGCAAAACCTGACAAAAAGGGGAAGTTCATTTTCCACGTAACATGCTATTTTGCTGGGCAAGCTACTGTCCCAGGCTGCCAGACCTGAGCAAGGTGCTGAGAAAGACTGGATATTTATAACTGTCTAGATACCCAGAAATCACACATGCATGAGCCAGGCCTTGGAGATGACAGCTGTTAACCTTCAACCAGAACAGCCTCCCGAGGTGGAACTGCCTTGCAACTGCCCACCACAGGATTCCCTCTGGGTCTCTGCCACGCTCAGGAAAAGTTACTGGACCAGACGGAAGATTGGTCTAAAGCAGGACTGCCATTCCTGTGTGCCCAGGTGGAAATGACTGTCAGCTCTGCCCACATCCCCACTGCTCCATGCCAGCCTTCATCAGTCAGGAAGGGCAGTAACTGAATCACCAAGTTTCATCTAGGTGTTTCTTACATCAGTTAAATGACTGGAAATTAATAAAAGAAACCAAACCAGATTTTAGGACACTAAGGCTTTTTAAAATTTTGTTTCCTCCCCCCCTCCATTTCCTCCTGAAATGTTCTATGCTCACACACACAGCTCAGTCAACTGTGATTTGTACAGTCACTTGAAAACCCTTAGAGTAAAAACAACAATCTTACTTTTGAATGGCCCTCACTGATACTAGGTCTTCTGCATCAGTTCTCCTCATCAGACTATTCTAAACAAGAAAGCACAACTCTTGCTCTGGGAACACGCAGAACATGAACCAGAGTCACTCCACTCAAAGGCTGTAAGGGCTGCTCTGTGACCCTGCAGCCACCCACCTCTTCCTCTTTCAGATTATCCATTTCTGGCTCTCAGCAGGTAAAGCTGACATGTGAATTTAAAGCTGGAACAGGTGCTGTGTTTGGAAAAGAGACACAGTGGTAAAGCACACCACTCTCCAAAGTCTTCAATGGATTGTTACATGGAACAGGCTTTTCAGCCTCAACACTCTACCTGTGGATACATACAGACCATGAACAAGAGGTTCTGCTTCTTGATCCACGCTGTACACAGTCAGATTACGATCAGGGCAGTGTATTGGCACGTCTGAAGGTGAGAACCTGACTTAATTTACCACAGGAACTTGGGCAGCTGCTTTACAGCAATTGTTAAGCTGGAACTACCCAACTGGACTGAATTTTGACTAGCAGTGATTAAAGAAAAAGTCCAAGAGAACTATTATTGAGAGCCCTGAACTGTCCAGTTCTACTGGACATGTAGTGAAAATACCAAGCAATACAAAAACTTGTCACTTTAGGTTGTCTAGATAATGTATTTTATATAATCTGAGGAAGCATTTACTGTAATGTAGCAATATATCTTCAGGGGAAAAAAAGGTATCATTCTTCACGTGCCAATCTCTTTGAGATCTGGCTCCCACAGGAAGACTAAACAAATATCCTGATAAACTAATGTGGCATCATTCTAAGTAGATCGTGGATGGATGTGCCTCTTTCAGTAAGTTTAACAGTGTCAGCGAAAAGATGCCAGTGTCATTCAGGATACAGAACACATTTGGCAGAACTTTAAGGCCTGAAGGCTTCTGCTGTGGGAACCTAAATAAAAGGCAGCACTTGGCAGAAAGGAGGCACTTCACCATCGACCTACGTTAACATCGATGTTAAATATGAACCAGCGATTCTGACGGCCGGCTGAACATGAGTCAGCAGTGTGCCCAGGTGGCTAAGAAGGCCAATGGCATCCTGGCTTGCATCAGGAATAGTGTGACCAGTAGGAGCAGGGAGGTGATCTTGCCACTGCAGGGAGGTGGTGGAGTCACCGTCCCTGGAGGTTTTTAAGAAGAGGATAGATGTGTTTCTTCAGGGGATGATTTAGAGGTAAGAGTAGTATAGGGCTATCGGTTGGACTAGATGATCTTGAGGGTCCTTTCCAACCGTAATGATTCTGTGATTCTGTGATTCATTCACCTGACTGCTGAAAAGCACAGGCAGGGGGCAAGAAACATGTCTTCTCATGTACCTCCAAGGAAAACACCTCTACACCATTTCTGATTTCACAGCAGAGGAAATGAGACTCTTCCTGTAAACTGTAGACTGAAACTGTCCAAATACCCCAGACAGCAAAGCCCTCTTGGGCTGATGGCTAGTGAGAACAGACAGCTTGTCAACAGCTCAAAGTGTAAGCAAACTTTTGGGCCTCTGACCACTGTAAAGATAGTTCAGCACCTTCTAGCCTGTAGCAAATAATATGTGAGGCTGGTGGAGAAAACTGTTCTCATTTTAAAACTCAAATATGTCTTCCTGAGAACTGAAAATCAGAGACAATCTGTTTTTTCCACAGACTTTATTCAGTCACATCCAACTGTGCAGCGAATTTAGAACAGGCACAGTGATGTTACAGCAATACTGAACTGTATATAAACATCTAATTGTTTGCATGCTTTGGAGTAGAACCAGAATTTCATAATGACTTTTGTGCAGAGAACATTTGTATCCATTTGGATTTTTCCTCTGATTTAAGAGCTTAATACAGTGTGAAAATGTCAATAGCAGTGAGAGAAGAGGCAAGTTTTACATTTCCCCTGAAAGATGGGAGCCTTCAGGGTCATATTTTACAAACACTACCCTGGGAGACTGGTTCTGCTCTCCATTAGGAGAACAGCAGGTGACTTACAACCCCAAGCAGTGTAGCACCTGCTTTCCTTGGGTCTTTATCAAGGGTTTTTTCTTTCCCAGTCATGACTGGGCCAAACACATCTTTGTGTGCATGGTTCACATCCCCCATCAGGCATTGCTAAGGTTTTGCCAAGCAAAGTGAAGCACTGAACATTCAAAGCATTTCTTTTCTAGAACAAGCACCTGCTTATTTCTTTTATGTTGATTACTTTCCCCTACAGTTTTTCCTTCCTTTTTTTAATTTTTAAAGAATTCTTCTATTTTCCTTTCAAAGCCATACAGCAGAGAATAAGCTGTCAAACAAGGATTAATAAACCTGGAAAGCTCCTCTTTTTAAAACAGCTGTCATTTCACTCTGCAGGATGTCCCTAGAGCAGGCTATCTCCTCTGTAAGCAGCAGGAGGGAACTTCAGGTGGAGTTCCGAGTGAAACTGCTAGTCCTCCAGCACTGGTGGGATCAATCTGTGGGCTCAGGAGTCAGGTGTGCAGACATAGTTCACATATTTCTGACACACAAAGCCATTCACACGGTAAAATGACTGAACAGTGACTGTACCTCAGCTTCATGTGCAACACCAGCTTCCTTCAGCATTTCCACCCTCCACACAGTTCACCTGATAATACTACCATTAATTGGTGTCTGCAAAACTATTCTCATCTGGGAGGAAGTCTAGGTATGACCTCACATTAGAAGCCTCTACATCACTAGTGAGTCTTCCAGCATGGTCTCTCAGAAATAAAATCTACTTTCAACTGCCTGTGATACTGTAGCTAAAGTTTTCCTTCAGCACTGAAACCAACGATGACAGGAGGATGCATGCTGGCTAAATCCTGAAATGCCCTATACAGAGAACTACCATTCAGCTATTTCAGGGCAGGAAGACCCTGTACCCTCAATTACATGAGCAGAGAGAATCTGTCTCCACTAAGAACAAAAATAATGAATCTGTATGATTAAGACAATTAGTTCACTCCATAGTTACCACCATTTCAACAGTGTCTCAAATTAATGGGATGCTAGATGTAGTGTTAATGTGATTCCACTCAGTAAGCTCAATAAACTTCAGAAGGTTCTTGTATTTAATGTACAGACAGTTCTCAAATGAAATAACATAAATTTTATATAATCTTTTCTATATACACCTCAGGAAGCATTCAATAATCCCCAATGATACTTCTAATATTTAATGTACATAGCCTACATTACTTTTAAACTTCTGAGATTTAGCAAGACCTCCAACCTGATGGATCAATGTGGGTTAAAAACAATGACACCCTCCTGCTGACCTGTGCTGCTCCAAAGTAATTTAAGCCATAAATCTACCTCTGCTGCCTCACAAAATGACCGCCACTGTTGGACATTTAAGGTCTTGGTCCTATATCTGATCTACATGGAAAAACCCTGTGGCCATTCAGAGTTCTTTTGAAATCATCTCTATGCATCAGAAGGTCCATCTGCATGGGAATGATTCATGCACAGGTTTTCAACCTGTGGCCAGTCCACTGACTTCTTCTAAGAGGTCTATAAAAGGTAAGAGAAGTAATGTCTGTCATCAGTGGACAAGCAGGCGTTACCCAGAAGACTGCAGACCATGGAAAAAACTGCTAGGCACCACTGCTGGAAAGGGTGAGAGAAAAGCTGGTTTGACATATAAAGCCAAGTGACAATGAAAAACATTTAACTCCTTTGCTTACCTTTAAAATCAAACTGGTAGATGTTTTTCAAAGATTCATGAAGAAAGTAAAAACTTCCTAGAGCCTGTAAAAAACAACAAGAAATTGTAAAAATACCTACTTTGAGTCTCTAAACCCCCAAAGTACCATGCTGTCCAATTAAAACAAAAAGAAATTAAATACTAAGAAATGACTCATGTTTACATTTTCTCAGCTCTATACAAATGTTTATTTCCTTTCTTGCTTCTCTGAAGTTTCACAGGCATTAAAAAGAAGCTCCTTAGCAGCTGATTGAACACAGAGAGGGCACAGTTACCACTGCTGGCTACACCAAGGGGATGGATGCAACCAGTAACACAGACAAGAACCCTTCTGCACACTGAGCACATCCCCACAATTCTTTTATAAAATCCTGACAATTTCTGCTTCACTCAGAGCAAAACAAATGTTTTTGGAGGCTGCAGCAGAGGAACAAGAGAAGGGCTGAGATATTCAACAGCTTCTGAGACTGAGGTGCAGGCTTTCCCTCCCCCCACCAAGCACTGCAAGAGTGGTCGGCTCTGTGACCTAAAGCCTAACAGGAGTGTTGGAATACCTGTACAGGACCCACAGCATCCAGGACCCACGTGTTCCAGCTACACTGCTTCTGAGGGACACGTGAAAGGCAACACAGAAAGACAACCCTATCATCACGGAAGGGACTGTTCCTCCAACAGAACACTTCCCTGGGTTTACAAGGTACAAATTTAAGCCATGCCTGATTAACAGTTTTCTAACACACAACTAAAAATCCTCTGCAGAAGAGGTTTCTGCAACTTTCTGACCCAGCCTGGCATCATTTTCCCTATCCCTAAACTCGTAGAGTTCCCTAAGCACAGACAATCCTCTTGGCCTTCCTGCTCCAGCCCTTTCCTCACATCTTCCCAGCAGTGACCCTGGCTTCCATGGACTAGAGCTTCCATGGACTAGAGGGTTGCTACCCTAAGGTGCTCTGGCCAAGACAGTCCCTTCCTGGCTCCATTTATGTCATGAGAGCTTTGCCAAGATTTCACCTACTGTGAGTTTGCTGCTTGCTTCTCCTTCACAATCATATAATATACTGTTTTCATCCAGTTAATGAGAGGAAAATTACTTAACAGAAGAGAGTAAGGGAAAATTAAGCGAGAAAGGTAAAAGTAGTGTAAACAGACTTCATTGTAGAATGCAAAAGAAATGTATCTATTTCAGATAAGAGCTTGATGAGCTTAAATCACCTGATGTGTTCAAGAGAATTTGAAGGGGAAGGAGCAGCCTGCCACTACCTAAACTCTGACTGAGAAGTATAAAAGAAACAACACACTAAACAAAAAGGATGATTTAGTTTCATTCTGTCTCTTCCTCCCCTAATGACAGAGACCCTCCTGGCAGAGCAGTGGTTTGGTTCAGCGACTGCTGCATTATTTATGAGACGCTGCACATCCAGAGATTAAACATTTGCTGATTTGTCAAAAGCACAAACACGAGGTCCTGCCCATCTCCTTGACATATTAGTCCATCCAACAGAAAACACTGTCACACATTTAATTGATGAGTACACTTCCCTGAGACTTCCTTTAGGTCTTGGCTTTGCTTTTTTATAACGTGGAGGAAGCAAATAAGAAAATGCAGGAGACACTCTGGTAGAGGACTCAAGGTTAACTATCCTGCAACAAGGACACACTGCCAGAAACAAAATAGATCTCATACAAGATAAAAACATTGCCACCTGATACTCAATTCCTAACTGAAGAAATGGTAATTAGCAACAGAAAACGGGTCTCAAGCTGCATTTTCACAATTCTCTGGCCTTTGGATTTTCAAAAGAGATTCTCCTTAAATACCAATATGTTTACAGAGTTTTTGTGTAGAGAAAAGTGTATTTCGTCTCGCAGAGAGCTGTAACTAGATTCAAGTCTTTAAATTCCATGCAAGCTACAGGTAAAATACAATTGCTGTACTCAAAATTAACCTTCCTAAACTCCCCTGCAAAGCCCCCAGAGTTAAAACAAAGAAAGAATGATGGATGCTATCACAACATGGAACTTTGTGGACACTGTTTTCGTGTTTCATATGTTAAAAGGATCTGCTTCCTCAAATGCACCATCAGCACTGCTCAGATGCAACATCATCAGGGGAAAACAGAGAGAATAAAGCTATTTTCAGAATTTTCCTCCATAAAACTAAGTTACAGTGAGGTTGATCAAAACCATGGATTTGGGATGGGGTGAGAACATGAGGCTCAGCTGTGGCACCCTTGCTTGGGGGACCTGTGAGACAGTGACTGGGTTCCTGAATGCTGCTCAGAGACTGCGTGTCTCACAACATGGCTCTGCATCACAAGATTTCATCTGACACATAAGCATCTTATTCTTAACATGGATGAATGTCATACACACACAGTTGTTATCCTACTGAAATCAGTTGTGAAGTAGCACATTTGACTGGAAGGGCACAGAGTGCATTCAAGTCATGTTCTCTAGGCTTGAGTCATTCTCCCCTCTCCTACTCTTCCTGAACTCTTCCCAGCTGGTCCATCTCTCTATTCAATGCACAGGGCAAAATCTGACATATATAAAGGTAACATTTTGCTACATAATATTACTGTTCAAGAACTCAGTATAAAGATATAGTTTATTACAGCTTCTTATAGGGGCTTCAGAAGAAACAGAAAAACCATCCCAAATGCCTCAAGTCTCAAAAAGTAAATGAAAAAGTAAATGAGGAAGATCCCAGAATGGGAAATCCTGAGCTACATCAATAATGTGGCAAATTCAGCCTACCTATGATATCTAAATACTGTTTCTCATAATCTAGGAGAGCAGAATTATGGAGGCTGGAAGGGTCATTTGGGGTCTCCAGTCCAGCCCCTGTTCAAAGCATGCCTGACCACTGGGCTGCTCAGGGCACTGCCCAGATGAATCCAAAATCCTTGGGACTGGAGATAGCCTCCCCTTTGGAAGCCTCTTTTCCAGTGTTTGACCACCTCCAGGGTAAATTATTCTCCTTTTATTCTTCTTGGAATCCCCTTTGCCACAGCTGAGATGGAAATGTAAGGCTAACAAAAAAAAAAAATATTTGGAAATAGTATCCTATCCAAATCAAGCACAAATAATTTTAAAGACAGGTGAAAATTTAGGTCTAGGTGCCAAGATTATGAATTCTGAAAATTCTCTATGTAACATGTCAATAAATAAACCAAGAAGAACCAAGATGCTCTAAAACCTGTTTTATGGAGATGCCTGAATTCCATGATGAATAGCACTGCCACTTGTGCTCAAGCTACAACTTTATTTCCTGATTGAGGAATTTCACTGCTTGATTTCTTACAGTTTTAATCTCATTCTTAAAATTAATTTTGAAGAGCTGTGCAGGAAAAGCTTGGTTTGATAGTCTGCATTTGTAGCACCGAGTGTCAACCAACTGCACGCAAAAAGAATCTCTGATAGTGATTAAGGAACTGCACAGTTAGCTTCAGGAACTGATACTACTAACATTAAGATAGGCTTTGACTGTGGAATTCCAAACACAGCACTGAAAAGAAGCAAACCCATAATGGAAAGGAAACCACAGCTATCGCTGTCTTCCGCATGGTTCTAGCCTTAATCAGGTTTGTGTACATAAATGTTAACTTGTACAGTTAGAATTCACTGCCCAAATACAATGAAATGTAAGTAAAAAGAAACTTTCCTTCAGGGCTTAATGCCTAGGCCCATTTGCTGAGGAGATTATGTTAATTCAATTTATTTCTCATTAAATTACACTTTAACAATGAAGTTAAATGGTATTAATTCAAAGTCTAGAATTTTGCTTTGTTTTCCTATTTACAATGATAATATTCTTTGGAAGAAGCAGCGGTGGCACACACAGCAGCAGCAGTACATACAGTACCTAAGTAATGTAATACTTGAACACTTTACCAATTACAAACCACCCCAAAACACTTCAACTTTTAAAAATGTCAAATGTAAAGAAAGAAAATTATTATCTGTTCCACTTCAAGGATGGTTGAAATTGATTGCTTCTGCTGTTAGCACAGGCTCTGTGCCATCTGTACACAAGTGCTTTTACTGAAATGCAACCTCAGAAATGGTGCTATGTATGGTACCTTATTTTCTGCTTCTGCTACATCTGTTAGTGACTGCACAACAGCAAACCAGCAAAGCTGCAAATATTCAAGCCCTCTTTATGAGAAGCCTGAAAACCAGTACACACTGAGTGTCCCTGAAGCGGACTTTACCGTACAGCCAGGGAGAAGGCACCTTCTGCATCTGCAGGCCCCCTGGACAGTGCTGCTGTTACCTCTGCGTGGATGAGTCCATGCACTTTCACCTCAAACATTCAGATCAACCTCATGCCTGAGGTTACTGCTCAGACACAGCACAACAAGCCCCTGCTAGCCACTCTGAACCTGAATCATAGTGGTACTGCACCAAGAAACATGCAGGAGGTGGGACATGCTCTGCTGTATGTTGAGCTCCTACCAGAACAAAGTGCAGAGAGCAGCCATGGTCTGCTCTGCTCAACTCTCAAAGCAGTCTGCAAACACAGGCTAGTGATGGAAACGGTATTTCAGCAGCCCTGTAGCAGAGTGATGAATGGAGAGCTCACAGTTAGGCTCAGATAGGAAAGGTCTTACTTAGGCCAACCTGCCAACCCTTGTGTTCAGTAATACCAGAAGATTCTGGAAGTTCAGGAAGGTCAGCATGACCTGTTGACTGCAGGTGTAATCCTCAGGGCTAATCAGTCAGGTGGCTCTGTACCCTCCTAGTTAAACCAGGAGTTGACCAAAGAGAAGGAGCTTCAGCAGTGCTGCAGTCACCCAGTTACTCCTGCAGGTACATACACAATTCCAAGTGGTATGTCTGGCTGTCAGGAAATACTACATAGCCACTGCTGGTGGCTCTATTTGCATTTACTAACATTGTGCTTCATAGAGGAGTTTAAGGTTTGTAAATAAGCATATATATATATATATGTATGTAAACACACCCTAGCTAAAACAGCAGGAAGCATCAAATTATTGCATCATTTAGGCTGGAAACCAACCAGCAACCCAACACCACCATCCCACTAAGCTATGTCACAAAGTGCCACATCTACATGTCTACAAAGTGAAAAGCTGCATAAGATAACCATGAACAATAGTGATTTTTAGCTTGGACAAGTAGCTTAGAAACTCACAGGCACATTAAAACTGCTTGTCTATTATTCTTCTGTCTCCCCTGTACTTTATAACTAAACAGCTTTGCCTTAACACGCCTAAAATCAAATAGTTGGACCTGCACACACGGTCCTACAGGTAGACTAGGGAACATTCTCTTTGTGAACTCCTAGAAACTCTTGGTATCACAACTGCTGATTGCAGAGTACACAGTCAAACACATCGTAGTCTTTGAAAGCTTTTGTGAGAGTGGCCCTTATGGAAACATTTAGGAACTCAGGGAAAGGGACACGCCATTATCTCTCAGCAATACTGCTACCACTAACAAAGCTCCTTTTTACAGGACTGACGAAGTCCCTGACTGTTCTTACCACGTGCACACAAAGAACTGCCCTGCCAGATGGAGAAAGGGAGAGCGAAATCTGACTTACAGTTAGCACATGTTAACTAGAAGAGGTTTGCATCTCCCGCCCCACCCTGACCTATTATGGAGAAAACACTAGTTATCGTCTTCCTGTTAGCACACTGAAGTTGAAAGTTCGATGCTTTTAATTAGGTTCCAGAATGATACTCAGTACAACATTGGAATTTCTTTCATTAGTCCATGCCAAAAGACTCATCTGGAAAACCTGATACCAATGGAAGGTAAACAGATCGGTTCTGATGGATTACACATCTGGCATTATTAAAAACACTGTCCCTTTGACTATACAGAACTCTTGCCACAGAAGTCTGAAGGTTTAAACAGCTAACATTTTTTAAACAGCTAATTGGCATAATTGCCTTTTAAAGTACGTAATTCAACTGTGGAAATGTAATGCTTATAGGAAATACTTGAACAGAAGTTTAATTACTGTACAGAGTAAACACTTACTGCATTACCTCACTAAATGCGATAAAGTTAATATATAAAGATTGCTTTAAATAAATTTAAAATAAATTGCCAATGATGACACAGAAACTGTAATTCATGTAGTCATAAAATCCATAATTAGCTTTAATGAATATTTAAAGTCAAAGTTCAACCCAACTTTTTCAATGTTTAACCTACTCTATCAATATAGTTCAAGGAATTCATTTATCATGGAACATGACAATGTCTGAATATTAATTAGTGCGGGGCACCGCTGACAGGAAGCCCTTATCTCTTGCCAGTCTTTTTGGCTATGCTGTATGTCAACAGTGTGCTTGTCACGCCTGATACTATTGATTACCTGCCTCCTTTGCTAGCAACAATTAAAAAAATATTTTACATATTTATAAACCTGAACATCAAGAGCACATATTAGTTCCCCATCGGTAAAACGGAGTCTATTAGCTGCCACATTGCAGTCAGGGGAGACACAGCAAATGAGAAGTTCCAGCAGCTCCAGACAGGAAGACAATAATTTTACATAAAAGCTCTGTTATCGGCTACGATAGAGGGACACCTTATCTGCATCATGTACAGCCCAATGAAGTTTAAGAGACTTCAAACAGAAAAACCTAAGGCGGGAACTGGCGCAGGCTTGGACTTCCCCCTGGGAGGCCACTGCAGGCCACGGGGGCCTGGGCTGGGCTGAAGGACCACCGAGAGCGGTGTCACTGGGTACAGGAGAGCAGAACTGCTCTGAAACTCTGCCTGGAAACAAGCCACAGGCTGCCTGGGATTTCTGTGGCAGTTCAGAAACACTTGGTGAAAACACCTGCCCTAATTTCGCCTTAAAACAGTTAGTTTTGATACAACTGCCACCTTCCCAGAAATGACCAAAGGGCACGAGGCAAGAGCACGGTGCTCCTAACTGTTATGGTTTGGGTTAGAACAGAATGAATTCTGTTCAGTAACTGTGTTTTCTAAAAAGTATTCCATGACCACGTGCATAGGGTCGTGTCAGTTTTCCCCCCCGCCACACACACCTTGCCTGGACTGTCCCTTTAAGAAACCTGAGATTCCTGAATCAAGGACACTGCAACACCCCCACCCCAGGGGGGGGAAGCTGGGGGAATGCTGGGTTTCTCTGGGGGACTTTTGTTACACTCGTGGCCACGATGAAGCTCCCCTTTCTTCTCCCTCTGCTGTGACTTGGATGCTGTTTCTGCGTTGCTGTCTGTCGGTGCTCTGAGACACACCTGGAGTTGCTTGGGCTGCCTGACACCGCGGCTCTGCCCCGAGACTCTCCGCAGCCTCGGTCCTGACGTAATTACTTGTATAGGGGGAAGTGGGTTTTGGTGTTTGGGTCCTGTATATGTTTATATTCTTTTCGTTTATGTTTGCTGTTGTTATTAAAGCAGTTTTTAGTTTTCAACTTCCAATCCAGTCTCTCCTTTAACTGCCATGTGTGGGGGCTGGGAAGAGCCTTTAAACCCACCACACTAACACACCTCAATAGTGACTGACAACGTAAGGACAATCAACCACAGAATCACAGAACGTCAGGGGTTGGAAGGGACCTGGAAAGATCATCCAGTCCAACCCCCATGCCAGAGCAGACTGCCTAGAGGAGGTCACACAGGAACGTGTCCAGGAGGGTTTGGAATACCTCTGGAGAAGGAGGAGGTATATGCCTGTCAGCTCTCTCCATAGGCTACTTGATCCAGCATAGCCACATTAACACTGCATGTCTATTACTCATTCAAGGTTAAAAATCCAGGCTGGGTACACAGATCAACTCATTATAAAATAGTCTATCACTTTTTATTTGCAAACAAATTAGGTGTCCAGCAATTTATCATTTCCTGAATTAGACTTATCAGCTAAAGTACACACAATTAAACTGCTATTGAGCTTCCCCCCTGAAGGGGCCTCGTCTCCCTGAGGTGTAGACAGCCCCAGCCAGACCACTGCACACAATTACACACTACTTGTGCAGCTTCCTATCTCAAACACAGGTATCAGCTTAATTGCAACAGTATTTGAATAATTACACCTTTAATAAAGTGTAGAAGTAAGTGGGCTCTGAACAGTAACAAAACCCTCTCTGTGTACTGTAACTTGATCCATATTAAATCTGCTTAGCTACACGTGGTGCTCTCATTAAAGCTGATGGAATTACCCACTTGAGAAGAGTAAATCTACTGGCAGGATTGGTACTGAAGACTCTCTTACTCCATGAAAGTAAAAAACCCCAACTTTATCTATGACGATATAAATATACCTATGTTGTAAAGAGGCAACTTGCAGTACCACACTTGCCTGCACAATTGATAGTATCTGAACAGCGTCCCCAGTGACCACGGCTCAACTAAGCTGATGCTGCTGAAGCGGTGGTGACTTCTGAGAGCAGAACCCTGCTGGTACAGCTGGTGGGGGGAAAAAAGGGTATCTAGCACTAGGTAAACCCAAATCTTGGCCATTTGTTTACTATAATTATATTAGAGTCATACCTGCAAGGATGCTTCTGCATTTCTAAATTAATTTCCACATGCTGGTTTTGACTTTAAAAGTTCTGACTTGTTTGTAATCTATTTATTTTATGGACCTGCCCACATTTCAGACTGACTCTCTCAGCTGCACTGTTGCAGCAAGGGAGTGAAGTTACACTTCTGAGTATTTTATGCCAGGTGAGCAACCTCACACTGTCAGAACACGCTGTGTGATTTCTAACCATCCTCAACTGATTTTAATGCCCCAGTTTTATCTGTTCAGTTGTGGTTTAGCAGCACCAGACACACCTTTAACTTCTGGCACTGCTCCCTCAATCTTTTCTATCTTATTTCTTCAGAACAGTTCTTTCAAGCAAAAGCAGTGACAACTGAACATTCAAGAGGAATAGTCACTATAAATTTACCACTAAAAGTCCAAATAATTAAAGAACAATTTCTTTTTTTTTTTTTTGTTTATGCAATAGTCAAATGAAATGTAATCCAGCAAACAACCTGTGAATGTTTAGGTATAGTTTTATAGCTCATACTATTTATTTCTAGACTCATTACCAACATTTAGATATTTGCACATGGTCTGATCTGTTCAGGTCTCTAAGCAGGTTGTGACCTGTCTACATGACAGACTGGAGTAACTGCTTTAACAATTCCAAGATCTCTAAGCCCCAATCATTGAGATGCATAATCAAGAGATCATCATAAAGAAGTAACTTGTTTGCAGACCTGGTCTTTACAGACACCTCAGAGAGGTCTCTCTGATAACAGCAACCATCATTAGTACATTTTCAGTAAAAAAAATGAAGTTCCAGGAACTTTCATTTTGCTGTTCTAGCGACTAACAAAATAAGTGATCTTCAGCTACCATGATCCACCTCTCCTGCCTTCCTTTTACAAGTTCTTTGCTGCATCAATAAAGCAAATGAAAAACCATATTAAATTCTAAAAGATTCTTTGGGACTAGTTAATTTAAGGAAAACCAACCAAACAAAAAAACCCCCAAAAATCTGAGCTATGTATAAAAATGTCTGTCTATAAAATAATCCATTATGTAACTTACTGCACTGACAAGGAGTATTTAATACCACTTTTGATACTGACATACTTCATAGAAAAAAAATTAACATTTTAATTACAAATCAAGTCAATTAAAAAAACGACAGGTTTTTTTTTTTAAAACAAAGATTACTGACAGAGAAAGGAGCCAGCATGAGTTAAGGGAAGTGTATGTATGCTGAACAGTTGAAAAAAGGCCACTTATCAATATTCCTGAACTTCAAGTAGAACCTTCACAAAGTCATTAATCACACTCTTATTTAATATTTCTATTACACAGGCACTCTGGAGGCCCCCAATCAGGATAAGAGGCACACAGCTTGGCTCCACACCAGTACCAAAAGGAGTCTGTCTGAATACAGGATTCAAACCCGTAATTTAGGGCTCTGAATTCTGCCCCAGCAACTTTTTAATGGGCCTGGCTGCGAGCATTGTGTGTGATCAAAGAGCCCAAACCTCTGCTGAGGGTTCCACTGATGGCTTCAAACCCACAACAAGGTACACTGTACTGCTTGGAATAGTCAGTGGTTGCTCAGGATGAGAAGAGATATGAACAAAGTCTAAGTTCTATCTGTAGGTACAGGAGACAGAATAGGCATAAACATACCTAAAAAGAGAAACACAGTTAAATGTTTGAATATATAATGGTTATTTCAGCATTAAACCTCAGGGAGAAGACAAAAATATTCTTCAGACAGTTGTGAGCCCTTGGTAAACAAAATATTGTACAAAGAGCCAGGCTTATCCAGTGGATATTGGTAGCAGTTCATGAACTTTGAGAAACTGAGCTTGAGTCCCTGACTGCAGAAGACAATACAGAAGGGCAGAATACTCTTTTTCAGGAAGCAAGCTATAGTCTATATTCTATTTTTTATTTCTGTGATCATTCTAGGAGTGTAATCAACAGCAACAGAGACCAAAGTAGCACTTCACATCTTCCCAAACTTTGTTCCTCATCCCCAGATACTTCTGTCCTCCCAGAAGTGCAGAGAGCACCACAGGAACAGCCCAAAGGATGCAACCATGGGAAGGCAGCAGTGATCTCAGCCCACAGCTGAGGTGAGAAAGCAGCAAGGCAGCTGCAGAGCATGGGTGATGGTGCATCACCTGGACCCATGCTGACAGTCCCCACCGCCCTTGCACAAGGTTTGTGTGCACTGGAAAAGACCACCAGGATTAGAGAAGGAGATCCTGTCACACAAGAAGTGACTAGAAGAGGCTGACTCTGTATCCCAGAAAAACAAAGGAAAGCTGCAAATAAAACACAGATGAGAAGGAACACTGAGGAACAGAAAGAACTAAGCTGAAGAGGAACACTGACACAGGATAAAGCAGATCCAGACTTATCAGAAATTAATCTAGACTAGTTACAGATGTCTGATAAGCATGAACAGACTGAATACATGGAATAGCCTTCCAGGAACATTCCTCTGATCTGCAAGGACAGAGGGGAGATGCTGTGAGGGCAAATATCCTGACTAGTTCTGAAGCAAAACTTTGACAGACACATGTGAGCCCAGCAAGGAACCCTGGGCAACTTCTTTCAGTCTTTGTGCTCCTACAAATCATCAGCTCCTTCACTAGCAGGCAAACTCGGGCACACTTCTAGGGTCCTTCAGTGTGTGGTACAGAGCACCTGGGGCCAGCAGGAACAAGAAGTGCTCTGCATGAATCCCTGACTGCTCATGCACTGCTGAGGTGCTGATCTGTGCCAGGCTTCCACAACCAGTGTCCGATCCCTCTGGCATGCTACTGTAACTGGGGTGCAACTTGGATGGCTTCTGAGCAGATGGGAAAGACTGCTGGATGTTTATCATTTTACCATGTTGTTTGTTCTACTAAGAAAAAAAACCAACTTAGTACTACTGGTAAACTGGATGACTCTCACCACATCTACGTGACTCTAATTTTAAGTTTAAAAACTTTAAACCAATGTAGCATTTCACTGATACATTCCTACACAATACACTCAAAGATGGCAAATTCAATTTGATGAGGAGGCATTAATGCCCATTTCACTTAGTATTATACAGGTCATCTCCAAAGAGGAAAGTAGCATGTGGTAAAAGGTTGTATTTAGCGTGTCACAGTCACCGGAGGTTCTCTGGTATCTCAAATAATCTTTGTAACTGCCTCAAAATAAGAGATGATTGATTTACAAAGTACCAAATTTCAAATTTCATACTCTAGGACTAAACATCAAATAATTGGACAAAGCTGTTCCCCTGTCTGACCCATCACAATCAAGCCCCTTTCAAGGTTGACTGCCTGCATAAGAAATATGTGCATAATTTCATTTTGTCTCCTGTCCAACATCCAATGTTAGAAGTTAATTAAATTGCTTGTCCATTGTATTCATCCACTTACAAAGTTAATGATATTCTGTTCCTGAATTAAAGAGAATTTTATAAAGCCTGCACTATGGAACCTGGCATGCTGTACACTGAGGAGCTGAACTCTGTCATGGTTCCTGATTGCAGCTCTCCTAATTAGGAAACAAAATGAACGTTTCTGCGTCTGCCAATGCAGAGGACAAGTCATTCCAACAGCGAGGGTAAATGCTTCGTACAATAGCAACTTAATAATATCTCATGTTTGACTATAATAAATTCTGCAGGATTAATAAACCTGTTAAATTTTTAAATTACCATAACAAAGACAAACTGCAGCATAACAAGACAGCCTTGAAAGAGGGACACAGGTTTGAGGGAGAGAGCAGCTTCTTGCAAGGGCATCAATGCTGAGGACACTGAAATCACCGGATTCTTGTTCTTGTGTGAGAAGAGGAAGGAAAACACAATGATATGGCAACCCACTGGAGCCACTGGAGAGCCAGGTCGAGTAATTTAAACTATAACTACTTCTGCGCTTTTGGCCTGGACATAAAGATCTGGCACCTGTACAACAGTCCTAGGCAACCATACGATCAGAGAGCACTGTCAGCAAGTTTGCTGATGACACTAAACTGCGTGGAGTGGCTGACACACCGGAGGGTTGTGCTGCCATTCAGCCAGACTTAGACAGGCTGGAGAGTTGGGCAGGGAGAAATTTAATGAGATTCAATAAGGCCAAGTGTCGAGTCTTGCACCTGGGAAAGACCAACCCCATGGATCAGGATAGGTTGGGGGCTGAGCTGTTGGAGAGCAGTGAAGGGGAAAGGGATCTGGGGGTCCTGGTGGATGGAAGGATGACCATGAGCCAGCAGTGTGCTCTTGTGGCCAGGAGGGCCAATGGGATTCTGGGGTGTATTAGAAGGGGTGTGGCTAGTAGGTCAAGAGAGGTTCTTCTCCCCCTTTACCATGGTGAGGCCACATCTGGAATATTGTGTCCAGTTCTGGGCCCCTCAGCTGAAGAAGGATAGGGAACTGCTGGAAAGAGTCCAACACAGAGCCACAAAGATGATTAAGCGGGTGGAACATCTTCCTGAGGAGGAAAGGCTGAGGGAGCTGGGGCTCTTTGGCTTGGAGAAGAGGAGACTAAGGGGTGACCTCATCTATGCTTATACATATGTGAAGGGTGGGTGTCAGGAGGATGGGGTCAGGCTCTTTTCAGTGAAGGTCAGTGACAGGACATGGGGCAATGGCTGTAAACTGAAGCATAGGAGGTTCTGTGTGAAGACAAGACCAAATGTTTTCCCAGTTGAGGTGCCAGAGCACTGGCACAGACTGCCCAGAGACGGTGGGGAGTCTCCTCTGGAGAGATTCCAAACCCATCTGGAAGTGCTTCTGTGTGACCTGGTCTAGGGAATCCTGCTCTGGCATGGGGCTTGGACTGGAAGATCTTAGCAGGTCCCTTCCAGCTCCTAATTTTCTGTGACTCTGTGACAGTGTAGAAACCCTGCACCATTGTGCTCTTTATCCAATGCAGTTGTATTGAGAACTCAAGCATGAGGTGGGAAAAGGGCAGCCATCACACAGGAAACACACAGGAGAGAGATGCAGAGTCTCTGTGACACAGAGCATGATGGCAGTGGCACCAGGGCTGAGGGGGATGCACTTGTAATCCTCTCACACCCTCCCTAAATCTGTATTCTCAGGCTTCACTGTAACATGCAGATAAAGTCTGAAATCTCTAAAAACACCACCAAGAAAGTAAGCTTTTCAGCACCTATTTCTACCACCATAGCTATTTACTGAACAAAAAATACAATGAGAGTTGCCAATATTTGAAGAACAGAGTCTCTGCTGACTTTTACTGATTTAATACAACATATTTTACCTTAACAAAAAAACCCCAAAAATCTCTCTCCCACCTTCTGTTTGTGTTTATCCAATACTGTTCACACAGGGAGCTGGTCTTACAATCAGAAGTGTTCCTTCACTGGCACTCTGAGCAGACCAACCTCATTCAATGTGATGACACTTCAGTGTCTCACTGCACGTTATCATTTCAGCAAGAGACAAAGATACACATCTTAAGTTTTTTAATTATTATTGCTAACAAGAAGCCAGCCCCAGTGTTCCCTAACAGGCTGCACAGCACCAAAGTGAAGGGCACTATGATTTATGTCATTAGGTACCATAAGCCCCCATGCCCTTTGCACCAGTGGCTGCCCTGATTTCATAAAGGTGTAACAATATAAAACAAAGCAGCAGCAACAACAGAATGATTTAAGCTTACTCTGCTGAAGTTCATTACAAATACTGAAAATTCAGTTAGGAAGAATCCTATAAAAAACAACTATTCAGTGTATGCAAACTAAAATAAGAGCACAAATCAAACCCCATCCCATATTTAGTTTAGTGAACATAAATGTCAGGGTTACTGGAAAGAAACATTTCCCTGGAATGATATACAATAATTATATATAAAATGACAGAATGCCTGCTGCCATTTTGCATTTCTTCATGTACATTTAGGAGCAATACTTTGTGATAATTCACTTTAAACTACGCTCAGCGTTTCTTCAGCTGGTCTCATTTCCAAAATAAGGCTGCATTTACCACTTCCAAAGATGTATTTTGACTAATGCAACTTTTGTGAACTGAAACTCATTAAATAGCATTGGCAAATCAATAAGGACATAAAGATGTAAAGCTCTTCTTTATGAAATAAACCAAATTATACTCTGCTAATCTAAATACTCACTCAAGTCACTTGGTAATTAAATCATGTGGAAAACCTGCCTCGTTATTAAAACCCCTTCAGAATCTCCCTTTAAGTTGGAGTATGCACATCTATAATGCATATTATTTATATTTCTACTTTCAGAACTTTTTAATTTCAATTAAAATTCTGTAATTTTTATTGGGAATCACATTACATGCATGATAGATATAAGCTAATTAAAGGACAATCAATTCTAAGAGATGGCCAACAATGAACCTAACCAGTTTACAAATTACCTACTGTCATTCAGCTGGAGCATGCAATGTCTGTGGACAATTACAGAAAAGCTTTAATTGATTTTTAAGTTTCAATAATACGGTACATTTTGTACAGCTGTAAGTACTCTGCTTGTACTCAGCTCTTTACAATTAAAGTTACTGTTGGGACCACCAGGGCAAGCTCCTGGCACTGCGTGCAGCTTAGCTCTGAAGTCCAGCAAAACGCTGATGTTCCTTATGCACCCCAAAATAGCCATTTCTACACCTGATATGATGTCTGTTTTACATGCTATAATGCTTTGAGGTAATCATATTTTCAAAGGAACATGTTCCTGACTAATTATAATTAAAGAAATATTTAGCACATAATACTTGACATCTGTTTCAGACATGGCCTCCACTGCTCTGCTGACAGACAAGAGCATTTCTCTCTTTCAGTTCTGGCAAGCCATGGAGCAAACAGAACTGCTCAAGAAATGACTAGAAACTGCCACCCCTTGATTCACTGGTAACAGAGTCAGCAAGCAGTACAACTTGTTACAGCTCTTTTGTCTCAACCTCCTAAAAAGTCTGAATCAAAAGAGGTTTACTAATGGCCTATCTCTACTGCTTCCTCCTTCTTTGAAAATTGGTACATTTGTCAAGGCTCAGAGAACTGGTAACGAGAAGCAAAGGCTTGGTCTCCAGCAAAGGGATCTCAACATGGAGATCCCAAAGATGTCACTTCATGCTAATAAAAGAAACCACAACAGTTCTGCTAATCTGGGCAAGAGGTTTGCTGATCTCCTAAACCCAAGCAGGTAATTCACCTAGTGAGGCTACCCCTGTATCAGACAAACACCAGATAAACAGCTAGAAGAAAGCAAATGCTGGCTCACATCTTCTGACCTACACACTGGTGAGTGAGAGAACCAAGTGGAACAAGGCATTAGGATGAACATGCCTTAATGTGCCAAGGCCCTGGGCATGCCAGCTCACCATCTATCCTGGAATGGGAATCCAGCTCCACGGCAGGAGGAGCCTAGGAGGATGCCACTGCCCTGCTGCAAACCTTCCTTTCACAAAGAAAGCCTCACAAACAGCTTGGGAAGAAAGATATTTGTTGTATCTTGCTTGGAACTGTAATTCATCACTTTGTGAATCACTTTATTAATGTTTTACCTTTCAAAGTCTCAGATGAACCTTCAGCTGCTGAACTGACACAAACGAATTCATGGTGTTGTGCTAGAAACACCAAAACACCAACATACGTTGTGCTCAAAGGTTTACTATTCTAATTTGTGGGCTGTTGGTTTTTTCCCTACAAAGGAAGCATTTCAATACCCATGCCTGACTTCTAAAAGGAATTTTAAAAAGAAACCCAAATCCAAATGTCTCTACAGAGGATATGAAAAGTGAGCTTAAGATCACTTCATTGACTCACCTATCACCACTGCCTAGCCCAAATTCTACTTTTGGCCTTGCTAGCACCACCATTTTCCCATTATTTTCTAGCTCTAAGCTAGTAACGTGTAAGGAAAACATATTTAAGCATTTCAAGAACAGCACAGCACTGCAAGGCAGTTTGTGAAGTTGATCCATTACTAACAGATCACAGGAGAAACAAAGCTGATGGCTCTCTAGGGTGCTTGTCAAGCACATGCATTTTGACAAAAGGTAGGATGGGAGATGAGAACTAGAAGCCTCCAAACTTGCACCTGAGGCCTGACTTAGCTAAAAGTTTCAGTGGAAATAATTGATGATATGTTCATGCTCAGGATGAGGTCAATGCTTTAGAATGGAATAGCAACAAGGGATCCCATACACTGAGCCGGGCACCATGGGCTGGGAGACTCTTTGACAGCAGCTCACACCACCAAGGCACCTGCTCAGGAGGTACAGTGAGGCTCAAGAACAATGGTTAGCTGCTGCAACACCATCAGCTGCATTTTTACACCTGAATTTGAAACCAATCCAACAGAGACCAATTTCCATTTCTAAAGAGGCATATGCTTTCCTACAGAAAACAGCAACAGAACAATTAAAGAGCCTAAAAGACCTACAAAAAAAACCCCAACTAATAAATAAATCATATGAATAATAGAGAAAAACCTCTTTCAAGGAACTGTACTGTTAGAGCATCTCCAGGTAGGGTTCTTCCTACAGGCTGATGCTTGAACTAAAAAGAAGCCAGCATTTGAATGTTTTAGCAGTAGCAGAAACAAGAAAGAGAACCTCTATACTGATAGAAGTAACAACATGAATTTTATTTTAAAACTGAGAAGACAAAAATAGTCTGTATAAATCAAACAAGTTGTCTCTTCATGTCACTTTTATGATGGACATTAATCTTGGTTTCTAGACAGAACTGCTGTCTGATGTAACCATGCTTATTGACTTAATGGGAAGAAATTTATATTAGTCTAGGAAGCTGTGATGAATGCAGTCTTAAAGTTCAATGACTCAAACACTCCAGTAACCTCAAACATTGACCCAGGTAGACAGAAACTTAAATCTTAATCCTGGAACATTAAGTTTATGCATCATTCACATTTTGTTGCCACGAGATTTTGAATGGTCATGTATTTTGTACATCAGCTCATGCATGCCTGTGTGCATGTACAGAAACCCTACACCTAGCAGACATAGTTTTCATATACAAAGATGTCTGTGGGGAAAGACCCAAATCACACACCTTTGATCACAAGGTGTGTTCCCTCCCAGGACTAAGGAGTGAAAAAGTTGCCAAGAGATTTTGAAGCAAATCTGAAGATGATTTCTTCTCAGCTAAAAAAGAATATGCTGAAACTTGACTTCTTCATGAACACTACTGCAGGTGTCAGGTCACTGCACAACTCTCCCCAGCCTGCCATTAAAAGAATGTTCAAGAACGTAAAAGTGACTAATGAGATAAATTTCTGGCTCTCCTTCCACCCAGGGTGGAAGAGCTCAAAACTCAGCAAACCTTTTCAAGTTGTAACACATAAAATACTAATTCTTAGTAACTGAAAGGAAAATTTGAACAGAAGCCAAAGGGAATGCCAGAGAGAGTAGAGATTTTCCCAGTTCTGGTTCTGCCAGCGTTGTTCACAAATGTGTGACTTCAGAAGAAGCAAAGACAAATGACAGCCATCCTGAAAGCAGCACAGTGACCATGGTGCTTGCCAAGTGACAGAACTGCCAAAACAGGGTCAAAATTGACACTCCACAGGGAGTTGGGGTTGAAGATGTCAGGAACATGCACTTTTTGAAAGTGTGTGTTCTGACATTCACCTTTTATCAGAATACCAAAGATGAAACTGAACACAAACTCTTCCTTTTACAAGGCACAGAAAAGAGCCTTGAACTGTAACAGCAATGTTAATCCCATTACCACAAAATCTCTCTCTTACTGATCCCCAGATTCCACAAAACCTCTTCAAGATGGCTGAAAGCTAAACATTCAACAAGCATGGTCATAATTACTAGACAATTCAAGAGCAATTATTTTTAAGGGTTGAGACTTCTTATCCTGCAGCCCACCCAAGCACTTCAGTAAAGACCTCACCAATTTCCAAGGGATTTAAGGAAGGCAGGAAGCTGTAGGAGACTGCTCCCCTACCCCCCTCCCATTTAGAGCTGTGCTGTTTTCTCAGACACAGCAAGATGTCCACTTCAGAGACCTGAACTTCCCAAGGGATGCAGGGTCCGCCTCATTGCTGCCTCTCTGCAGAGGCATGAGGAGCATAGGCTGGGCTCTGGCTCCTTGCTTGCTGTAACACATGGAGCACCTGAAGGCAGCCCTGGGCAGGATGGGAGCACAGAAGAGGAGATGCTACAGCTAGCTGCTGTGTTGAGCAGGGCTCTAACAAAGGGGCAAAATCCTGGACTGTGGAGGTGCAGCAGTTACCAGACACCAAGCAGAACCAGAGCAGTTGGCACTCTTGCCTCTTCTGAGGATGGAGAAGTGCATTGCTGCATCGGCTCTCCCACAGGCAGCATTTGCTGTCTCTCTGTGATTGTGCCACCTAGAAACTGCAACAGCTTTAGTTCAGCATGGTTTCTCAGTCACAGGAATGGAAGATACATGGCACTCTGACTGGCTTCTACTACTGCTTTAGTTATTTTTTACCAAGTCTAAATTCACCTAATCAAGTAGCAAATCCTTTCTTGAGACATTGGAAAGTAATGCAAGTAAGGGAAGGCAAGAAAAGTGAGTGTATGGAAATAAGAGTGTTCCAAGTCAAAAGGAACAAGGCAACCTAATTTAATCTGATTCTTCTGAAGTTGAGGCAACATATTAATCAAGTGGACAAAACAATTCTATTAATTAAATTCAAAAGGTACAGTATGATAATCAATCTTTCACTATATTGCAAATGATAAAACAAGCATCCAGAAGGGTTATGCTAATTACATGTTTCAAGTCAAATGAACCTGTTCCATGCTTTGTCTTGTTGAGACAAATAGAGCGTTCCTGCCATTTAATTATATTCCAGATGTCTATATCAGTGTCTGCAATGATACATTAGCCTACTGAAGAACTGGAGATAGACTGTTGCCTTCTCATAACAGGAACACAACCCACTGAGAGAGCAACCTGGGCTTGGCAACTCGTAGGGACAGCAGCAGAATGAGCAAGGAACAAACCCAGGAGAAAGAGGTGAGCTCTCCTCAGACACCTCCCACCTTTCCTTTGCAAATGAGTCCACAAGGAGCTGGGTGGACTCCTTCCCCCTGGAAGCGCTTGGGGTCTGCACGGCTCAGGTGGTCAGAGCCTGAGCTGATGTGCAGCGCTGCAGCCATGGGAGAGGATCAGCTCAGGGCAGTGCTGTGCAGAAGTTAAATAGCTGGGCTATCTCTGCACAGAACTTTGGAGAGTCAAGCACATACTGCATCTGTCCAAACAGAAATACCCTCCTGCAACACCATCATATAAACCCAAACACCTACTTGTTCAGAAAGGCCAAAATTATAGCATCACAGTTCAAAAACCATAGGATTAACTTCTGCTTGCAGATACTCAGTGTAACTGAGCACGATAACGATAGGCACAGATGTACAACACACAGAGCATGTGGGAAGAGAAGAAGGGGAACCACACCTCTCCCATAGTCCCAAGGAACATCAGGACATTAACTAGAGCCTGGGAAAACAAAGAGTGGCCAGACACACATCCTCCAAACGTGTCTGAAATACAAGTACTGGCTGAGACCAAATAATTCGGTCTCAGTTATTAAAAGCCATATGATTGCGTAAGATAACAGAAAGCTCTTAAAATTGTATGTCACACCATGCTTACATTGTACCTAGTATAAGCTATTGTGATCTAACAGATACAGCTGAAAACACAACCCAATTATTTAACTTTCCTCCAAGGGTACAACCTTTACGTTACTCCATACAGACGGCTCATACTGGAAACACAAAACATTCTGAAAACAACTGAAACATACTGCAGCTATTCTGTACAGACTGGTGTGTGCACATCAGCCCACCCTTCACCTGCGGTGTGCACTGAACTGACATTTTTGTCTAAATAAACACAGACCTCACAGGCTTCAACATTCTTCCTGGCTGTGTCTTCCTAAACTACACATCCTCCCTCTTCCACCTCAACCTTGCACTGCTGCTTCCTTTCACTCTCCTTTGCTTTCCCCCACAGGCTGGATTCCTCTAGCTACACTACAGTCACCATTACAAGCTATTCCTCTCTTGGCATCCACGTTTTGGCATCAGCCAGGTGGTTTTAACCACAGCTTCTGGAACCAGATGATAGCTTGTGTCCTCCTGTCAGCCCCATGGCATTGGGCACTGGTGTGGGGTGAGCACGCAGCATGCCAAGGCACCACCTACACAGCGGAACAGGTTATCACCTCGACATCTGGAAAGGAACAGCAGCCCAAATGCAGGATTGCAAAATGAAAACAAATTCCAATATGCAAAAATACCCAGGAAGTATGTGATAACAAAAAATATAATCACCAAAACCAGTAATATTTTTAAGCAAGAACTACTAGACCTACATTAGCAGCCAAAACCACATCAAACTCATGACAGCAAGCAAGCACGTGCCCAAGTCTGTAATGAACAACCCAAACCCTAAAACCTTTCCCCACAAAACCAACTGGAACATCTCTTCTGATAAAAAAGACAAATTTTTCCTTAGCTTTCAAAGAAAACCCCACAAACCATTGCCATATATTTCAGAACACTAGCAAGAGATTCTATTTTAGTCAATGCATCTTCCTGTTCTAAGTTAAAAAAAAAAAAAAGGAAGTAATAACAAAAAGTCAACTTCCCATGTTGCAACATCTGCCTTACTGTCACAGAGCGGTCCCTTTGTTATGCGCAAGGGAAGGCATCCTAAGAAGTCAGACCAATAAACCTGCAGATGCTATTGAATTCCCCATGGATTTCCTCTAGAATTTACATGTTTACTAACAGACCAGAATTTAATGCCTGCAGCCAAGGGGCTATGATCCAGCCCTAAATGGGAAAGCCTCAAAAATGGGAAAATGTCAGTTTTCAGAAAGGAGACACTCTGTTTGAAACTGTAATGGCTGCAATACTCCAACTGCTCTGGATCCGTTCTGGTATTCTAAACTGTTACACTACTCTTTATAGTTTCCCCTGCTGAAACAACAATGGGAGGCACAAAAGGAAAACTGGCTTAAGAGTTTAAGGCAGGAAAAACCCCAACATTTAGCTGCTACGTACAAAAACATAACACTGACTTTGTGGAGCTTGAGTTTTTACATGGTGAATCATCCAAAAAGCAATTCTTGTTTCTTAACCACATTTCAAACTAATTGTCAGATGAATCCAGATCACTGCAATGAAAATTCTGGCCTTAAAACTATTCGTTGTATCTTCTTGGAAGTTTTAAGCACACTTCACACTAGAATGGTGACGTCTCCAGGCTAGAGGTTTTGAAGGATTAGTCGTCATTTTCACTCTTATGTGCTGTGTAATCTTCCAGGTAAACTTGTGTCAGTTTGCTTTCAATTAGCTTTAATTTGGGTTTACCAAAGAAGAAAATCAGACTGTAACTAAATGAGGTCAAGGACTTTGTAAGACCTCATCTAATCCCCCTATTACTTGGATCTTTTGATGAAGTCCATTTGATCCTCACAAATGGGCAGGAGTAGCTATGGCAGATTCAATAACTGTTGAATATTAGTCAGAAATGAGAAACAATAATGAATATTGGTAAAAAGTTACACCTGAAATATTTCGCTCTGTCCTACATTAAATGTACTTAGCAGAAAGGTCAGAGCTCCTGAATTTGCTAGATAAATAAATGTTGGTGAGGTGGATGAATCACTGGAGAATTGGTGCATGGCAGCGAATGAATAACCTGCAAATGCTTCCCAAACCCCATTATTTCCCTTTTTCCAGTAGGCCAAAGATTCATGTCCCTGCATGCCGCCAGTTCATTACGGAGAAATATCATTCCTCTTCTGGCACTCTCTGGGCGGCCTCTCAGCCCCACGAGGACCCTTTAATGTTTAATTCCCCATCATCTGCTCCAGTGAACAGCTTAATCTCTGCTTGTATGATCAATACTATATCAGTGTAAATTAAAATGACAATTTTAAAGTAATTAAGCCTGTTAATGCTCGATTCAAATGTCATTATTTGCACAAGGGATTGAGGAGAAATTACATCGTGTCCAGGGTGACAGGAAAATGTTTGAGCCTTCTCAATCCTGTTGCCGCTGTGCCACTGGAGGCTTTAGCAAAGCAGATTAACTTCTAGCTCCCACTGCCAGGATACCTATCCAATTTCAAAAGAGGATAACACAATTTGATAAATTTAATTCCAGCTACAAACTCAATTATTGTGATAATGGATGAAAACTGGGAGGAGACACTAAACAAGACCCACATAAAAAATACACTTAACTTTAGAATGAGATACAACAGTAATTGTTTTATTTGATTTGCCCTATCCCTTTTGAAAACCCTTTAAATAATTGTGATTGTTAGAAGAATAGCCAGCATTTATTAAATAGCATGAGCTCTAAGATCAAAGTGGCTGCAGTTTAAAGGATTTTGGCCACAATGGAAATGTTTGCCATCCTTTGCTTGTACAGCTACATTTATTAGACAAGTAAAATTACATCATTACAGTACTGGATGTCATAAATAGATCTATAAAACTCAACTATGCTCAGATGAAATCTCAGCCCATTCTACGTGCTGGCCTTTCTAGACCCTGCCCTGACAGCCTGGAGTCATTTGTTATTTCAAAGGAAGATTTTAATAACAGAAAACCTGAAACCTTACGAGACAGCCACAGGACTCGCTTTGTATTTCAGGTCTGACTAGCTGAAAACATAGCCAAGCTACCCTCATTTCAGCTCATTGCCAGGGCTCCAGGATACAGAAAACCACTGCAATTTAGGCAAAACACTGGACAGAGCCATCACTAGTTGGTATTTTGAAGCAGACAGCAAAAGCAAAGCACCAAATAGCATAGACTCGATTCTACAACGAGGAACAGCGGAAAACCTCCAGCGAAGGAAGTTCAATCACTGACAACTTTATACAGCAAGAGGTACCAGCAGCTCCAAGCAGAGCCCTCTGAGGGTCTATCAGCATTCCTGTCACTGGGTATTGTTTTAATAAATGCAGTTTATCTGACTGTTTGCATTTCCTGAAGTTCTCTCAAATAATTATATTGAATTTTTATTAGTGCACATGAAACATTTTTGGCTTGCAATTCTCTGAATAACAAATGGCATATATTAAAGTGCCTTACAGGTTTAATAACTTGCATCAGATCCATGTAGGCCTGTCCAATTAACTTTTAGTTTAAATTACAGCAGAATTCATCAATCAGGGTTTGAAAAAAGCAGATTGCAGATTGCCACAGACTCTCAAGAAAAATGTATCTCACGACAATTAAAACATCTTCTGTGTCTCGAGTGCTCCATCAGAAAATCTATCACAACACAGATTTTCTTAGCTGGACTGTCAAAAGAAGAACCTAAAAGGGTAACCAAACACCGTGGAATTTTCTCACCATAATGAAGAAAACAACAAGAAACAACTAAACTTTCAATAGCAGTTTAAGTTTTTTAAATGCATTAATTCTAGCACAAAGAATTTTGAAATTAAAATGAAGGAAAGCAGATCGAGTCATGTATCATAAGCTTGACACATAACTGCTAACTTCTTAAACACAGGAACTGCTGCTGTGGGAGAGGCCAAACCAAAGTCCTGACTGCCACCTGCTTTAATTAAAAATAGCTTTCTCCTGCTTTAATTAAAAATAGCTTTCTCCTGCAAGAACAGATTCAAAAATCAGAAGACAGTGCTCAGAACTGGGAGACTAGACTTAACGGGCTGCCTGGGGTTTGGGCTTTTGTTTTAACTGAAGATTACTGTGAGTTAATTACATTTTGCTCTGATAATTATGAAAACTTCAAATTCTAAAGCTCCTGCATCAAAGCAGAACCAAACTGCTCTCTTTAAAAGCCTATCAGAAAGCAGACCCAGGCAGTGAAGCCACTCTGGCTGTAGGACTCCCCTGCTATTTCCGAACACTGCTTTAGTCCTTTCTCTTCTCATGTTAGGGACAGGCACAAAGACCTGACTACCGCCATAGTGCATGATAAGCTTCTGTTAGTCAGAGATTACTCTTCTCCAATAAGGATTAAAGAGGAAATCAAAGAGACATTTTTTTGGGAGGTCTTTAAAAATTAAGTTGGAAAATATGAAGTAACATTGTTCTCACTCCACAGTGACATCATTGTTGACAATTTGATGCAGTATGTAGACTGACCTTTAAATATTCCCCCAGATAAGAAGCATCAAAAAAGAGTTCAGATACCAGTGCTGACTCCCAGATACCACACGTATTCCACGCCCAACTGAATTCATAGAACACATATTAAAAAGAAGCAATGTGGTAAGAGAATTGAGTACGACTTGAGGTGTTTTTCCTTGCCTTCACCTGGGAGAACACTGCTCCCTTTTCAGGGCAGACCCACAGCCAGTGACTCTGCTAGGGTGAAGATGACAACAGCTGATGTCTAACCTGCCTGGTCAGAGGAGGAGCTCACTACTCAGGAGCTGGGAAGAAATAGAAAATGAACAATACTACTTGCAAATTATTGTCTGAACAGATCATTAGAATGCTTTCCTCAAACCTGCCTACACCCTACTACAGGTCTGCTGTTGTGTGTTATTAGCAGGACATGTTAATGGACATCAGGCCATATGGAGCAACAAATTAATTGTTTCCCTTTGTACAGTAACGGCTCCATTTATCATGCACGTGTTGACCTGTGTTTGCTTTACAAAGGTTATTAATTATCAGTGATCTTGGTGCTTTAAGAATAAAGCAAGCATTGGTAGAATTTACCACAGCTGACAGATGCATAATGAATTTTTAAACATGTCTTTACTGTTGAAGGTAAGAAAATTCCTCAACTTCATTTTGCTTCTAAAATTTCATTTTATAAGCTTTTCAAGAGACAACATTGGTCAGTAGGAACAAATCCATCATTATTGGGAGTAGACTCCTATTTCTCTGCACTCATGATTCTTCTGTTTGAAAGTAACTCTTCTTTTTAATATGATGTCTAGCATCAGCTTTTTTTTTTTCTACTAGGCCTTTATTAAGCTGTGAGAAGACAAGCAAACCAGAAAGTGCATGAATAGATTGTTACTCTCATCTGATCTCCACGCCTATGAGGCATCTTAGCTTCATTTAGAACATGCAGCAAGGAAGCTTCACCTGAGTGATGTCCAGGCTTTGCCCTAAGCTGGCAGCTACACGAGCAGGTGTTCACATCTGATACTGGTCCTGGACAAATAAGCTCTTTTTGGTGAGGCAGCATGTTAGACCCAAACATTGTGGGCTCAGTCCCTATAGCAAAACACATCCAGACACCCAAAGAAAAAGGGTGCCTTGTAAAAAAAAAATTATGTCCTGTCTTCTGAAGATTTTCCTACAGTTTTGAGAAAAGGGAAGGGGATTAATTCTCTGAGCACAGCTGAAAATTGTGTAACTGGACTGGCTCTCAAAAGGAGGGAGTGAAAAGTCTCCCAGGTGTGGGCCAGTCACATCATGAGGAGCAAAGATCTACACTGAGACAGTACACTGAAAGAAATCTCAATTCCCAATCAGCCATTACGACTTCTTCACTCTTTCACTGCTCCAGTGGTTTTCTGTCAAAAAATGCTAACAAGCCTTTAAGCTCTTTAAGAGCTTAACAATTTTTCAGTTTGTTCACCAATAGATTTCGTGCAGAATATTTGTTTCCCACATGTGGTGCTCTGACACAGCATTCAATCATATTTTCCCCTGATATATGATTCAACCACAACACAGCTTGGTCAAACCTTTGCCAATGTGTCAGTTACCTATTTTTCTTACTCTTTAAGAAAGTCCAGTGACAAGTGATTGAATTAAAAGACACTCTGGCCAAAACACTGATCTTAACTTGAAAGGACAAATTGAACTCGACCAGTAACAGTTAAACAGCTATTGATTTCTTTTGTTTTTCCTTTTGAAACATAGTAACCAGTAGGAGTTTGTTTGGGATAATGTGAGGGGATTAAGGCAATGAGACAGCACTACAGCAGCTGCTGATCCTGTGCAGCAATCTCTTTAAAGCAGTGAATTAGCATAGTCAGGTGTCAGGAGGATGAAATTCCAAGTTCTCCCTTTTGCCAATGAAATAAAGAGATCTTTGAGAATTGAGAGATGTATACCCAGATAGACAGTGGGACTCTTCAACATTCAAGATCAAACACAACCAACAGAAAGAGAGGGATTTGCGCTGGGAAGTATCCCCTGATACCACAGCAGGAGCACTGTAAGTGCTTGCAACACCTGCTCATGGAAGCTTCCAGAGTGACATTTCAGGGTTCTTTCGTTGGGTTGGTTGGGCTTTTCCAGACAACACTGGGAAATCTTTATTCCCTCTGCTTCCCTCAGTTTTCCCTACCTAGCCTAGGCACACCCAGTACTGCCTACCCATCCCAGCTGGTATTTTCTCAAGCTCCAGGAAGTCTTCCTGCTCTTCTGTGAACTCCCCAAACCAGCGCAACAGCACTGCTGCCTCCAGAAAGAGCTGGCACTGTTCTGAAGCAGGCTGCTCACACTCTGGGTTTCTGCAGGGCTGCTGAGCTGAGGAGGAACCAACTCAAAGACAGTAAAAGTTCTGATGTGTCAGGTGGACATCTCTGTCAAGGCACACAAGTAGCAGATGAAATGGTGACCCACAGGAGTCAGTGGCTAAACAGAAAAAAAAAAAAAAAAAAAAAAAAAAAAAAAGGTAAACCCTCTTCAAGTCAAGAACTTCCCTATCATAAGATCATATCCTTTCACTGCACTTGGGCTTGGATCATAAATCATTCACAGTCTGCTTTATAAAGGAATGAAAACAAACTGTAATTTTCCAAGAGGAGAACTACCGTGCCCGTAAGAGGGAAGAGTCTGCACCTTCTTCAGAACGGACTCTGCTGCCTGAGCTGTGAATGTACAGCCCAAGAGGGACACCCAATTCCAGATGGGATGCCATCCTCCTCCAGGCACCAGAGGAGCAGGGCATTATGAAGACTTCTGAGAGGTCAGAAAATACTTACTACTGGATTTTTCCACTTGGAAATACTTCTGAACAGGAAAAAAAAGAATCCAAATTACTGAGCCAGGAAACTCCCAAGAGCAGAGACAGGAACATCTCTGGGACAGACCCACAGACCTGAAGCCCACTACTAACCAAAGTCTAAGAAAACAGGCCATAAGCTTTGACAGCCAGCCCCCACCCCACCTTTATTCTTAGTATAGTCTACTTTTAATTATGACAATACCCCAAAATCTATCCAAACCACAGAACCTGTAGAAGCTGTTAGGTCGGTATTGGATGAAGAGATGGTGATACAGAGGTATTTGCATGTGCAGGTGTTCCACACCTTGGAGCTGGGGAGCACATGTCAAGCCACATCAACACTAGACAAACAGATGCAGACATTAAAAAAAAAAATAACAGAAAAGAAAAAAAGAAAAAAAACACTGTGAAACCCAGGAATTTCCATCAAGCTCCTGCACGTGGACACCTCTGAGAGAATTAAACCACAAACCAAAAGTATCTGTTGTCTACTTCCAAAGAGCCTCTGAACATTAACAAGATGCATGTGAACAAAGGCAAAACCTGGCTTATGAAATGCAGTTCCACAGGGAAGTGGACAATGACTAAACTGCCACCAGCTCCATAAAGTCATTTATGGAGCTCAGTTTTATTCCTCTTAATTGATCGTGTCTCCTTGTATTAAGCACCATAAACACATGAGCTTAACTATGTTTGAACCACTGGGCACAAGCTAGTAAATCTGGGAAAGGACCAGGGTAAAATGTGAACTCCTCCATACAGAAACCTGCCAAGGCAGGAGTCCTACCTTGACAAAGCAGGACACCTGTAAGACTCCACAGTGGAGAGCTTATTGCCTGAGGGGCTTTTTAACACACTTCTTTCACCGCTGACCAAACTTCTCTCTCTATATTAATGGAGGAGCCACTCTCATTCTCATCACAACTTCTCCCACCTTTAAGAGCAGAGCAGGCACTGAGCCATTTCTTATAACAACACTAAAAAGCAGGTTCCTAAGAGCTGCCAGAGATCAGTAACATCAATACACCTGTTCCTGAAGAATGCTTTAATATCTAAAAATAAGCTGGCTAGCTTGTAGAGGAAACAACTCGTCTGAAGACAGACTGTAACTGCATTCTCCTGCATCTCCACTGCTCAGAAACCCTGACACAGCCACAGTTCCTGCCCTGCAGCAGTAGTGCCTGAGTGGAGAGCAGTTAAAGAGCTCATTACATTACTGCGTAAAATGAAGTTAAACTGGTGAAGCAAAAATAATCCATTTAAGGCTGATGCTATATGATGCATTTCTATGGGGTGCCTGTTGTTGTTGTTACAGTGCTTCTATTCATTCTTATGCTTTAGTGGTTCAACTGCAATTTATCAGCCTGTAGTGGAAAATACCTGGCACCTACTTAAAATGCATGGAGCTGGCAATAAAATTAACCTTGTGGCAATTGTTTTCCCACATGTTTGATAGACCAATGTCAGCTCATCTGTTAGAAGGAAATAAAAAAGTCAAGCCTAAATGTACAAAAAATTATGATGGAAGCCTTAAATAAAGCAAGGGTAATGCAAGTTTATTGAGTCAAAAATCAATCAATCAATGAGCGAGTGGATTAGGAGCACCTCATAAGCCCCAAAGAAATAATTTGCCCAAACAGTGGGATTTAACGGCAGAGAACCAAATTCCAACACTTTTAGGAAGTAAGTAATGAAAAATCAATTCAAAAGGAAAAACAGATCAAGAACCCTGGATTCTGACATGCCGACACATTTATTGCTGAATACCATTCCTCGGCTGACCTGAAAACTTCGGAAGGTGTTTATTTACTTTCAACACCTTCCAGAGATCAATATTTTTAATTTGGATCCGAGTTATTATTTTTCACATCACAGCATCGGGGAGCAGAGTAAAGTGGCTCATATTTTAGTGCTAAAAAGATCGATATGACAGTTTCACCTTCATGGCAGCCCCCCACTGCCGCCCGGGTGCACATCACAACACCCCGCGGGGGGTGCGGGGCACGGCGCGGGGAGCAGGTCATCACCCAGCCCGCCAGCCAGACAGCCCATGATTTAGCTGATCCTGAAGGGCCTGGTGCCCTCAGAAAACCAATCTTGTTTCTCTCACTTTATCAGGCCTGTCTTTTACCCGGTGAACTGGAAGGGGGAGGGGGCAGGAGGAGAGAGAAGAGGAGGGAGGGAAGGAGAAGAGTGAAAGACAATCAGTTTCATAAAGCGAATTACGTCCCTCCTCGTAAACGCATCCATTCCTTTTTACCTTCCTTCAACCAGGGCACTTCTGTAATCAATAATTAATTTTCCATACATTTCAAAACATTGTTCTGGGGGCTGGAAGGGGACGAGTGTGCTGAAAGAGAGCCGGAGGGAGGATCTCCTGCAGTACAAGGCATCGCTCCAGGGCTCCAGTGGCTCTATCGATCTCTGCTCCTGGAGCTGAGGGAGGCAGGCAGGGAGAATTATGGAGCTGGCCAGTGGAACACTGCCCTGACATCTCTTTCACTGCAGTGGTTTAAGGATGTGCTGCCCCTCCAAGAGCCAAAGGAAACTGACTGTACTGTGTCCTACGTTATCGCAGCTAACTTCACTGTGCTCTGAACTGAGCTAACAGTATGTCCTGACTCTGAAGGCACCTTTTTTTCTCAACAGCATTCATCCTTCCAGGGAAAGATGATCGAGATGCTATTGTGGGACTCACAGCCAGCAGGGCTTGGAAGAGCCAAGCTTTCCTAGGCACTTAAGCACGGCACAGGTAACTGCTTCAGGCAGACTATGCTGTAATTACAGCCAAGCATTCAGATTGTCACAGAACCCCAACTCAAAATCAAGGACTCAGTGCACAGCTCTGAGTGATTTCTTCACAAAACATCTGTTTGTCCCCAGGAAGTCATTTCTGAGACCATAAAACAGCTGCTACTTCCCATTTAGTGCAACTACCAGTTCCTTGAAAATTTAGCTCATGTGAAACTAGATGGATACCAAAATGAGAAAAATAACTACAAGTAAGTATTTATCGGGGAATTTCACACTTCCTTCTTAATCTGTCCTAGAAATACAAAGCAGAGACAAGGAATACGTGTAACTAGCTGGATGGGCTGCTCAAACTAACACATTCTTCTCTTTCTGTAATTAATAGCTCTCACTCTTTAAAAATTGCCTTCATGAAGTCCTGTGCTTGGAAGAGTAATAAATGGTAGACATCCTCCTGGGGTATGCTCCAGAATACTAACTGAAAAGTAAATGCAAGACTATTTCTCTAAATTATGTATCATAGCTAAAAGGTCATCTTAAAGGAGCAGCATTATGTAATGTCATTAACTGAAAGCCAAGCAGCTCCTGGCTTACTGACAGCAGCACTGCAAAGTCAGGATAAGGAGACTTCCTTGGGCTCACAGGGACAGGCACTGCAGTCAAGCCCATAGCCTTCCTCATACACCTCTTCTGTATGAAAGTGGACAGACAGCTGCTTTTAGATTCACATCCTGAAGGGTGATAGTGGAGAACTGCGGCTAACACATGATCCAAACCTGTGGGTGGTCACTTGCACTTCTGTTGCACTGTTTGGCAGGAACAGTCCTTGGATTTCACTGCAAAGCACCCATTTCCCAATTAAACCTCAGCAACACAGTAAAACATTCCTGCTTTGTTGATCTCTCTGAATCAGAAACCTCTGCACCAATTACAAAAACAAAACCCAAACAGCTTTGGATCCAGGTCAAAGAGTGGAATTTTTAGCTCTTAAATTAGGAGATGAGAAAACAAATACTTTAAAATCTGTCTAGGACCAGCCACAGGATCCTGGTGCTCTCCTGTGTTATCTGAAAGTCTGGCAGAAAAGCTACACGGAATAAGCTTGTGAGTTGCTATCTCTCACCTAGGAGGAGGGATGAAAACTCAGGACAGGTCCAACCCCCCTGGAAAACACTGACCATGGATATGTTCTGAGGGAGACACAAACCTTGGACAGTGCTCTCCAGCTGTCTCCACTCCATCATCCTTTCTAAGGAACAGCAGCATCCTTCCCACCCAACCAGTATGAAGAGGACCACTCCACCTGCCTGTTAACATCCACTGCAATCTCTGAAGACTTACAGACACTTTGCAAGTGATATTTTTTTGGCTCATGGTTAAAGGAAAAGAAAAATAAAAAATGAAGCAGACCTCCAGTGTACTACAGCTCCACAGCCTGGCTCAGGGTTTGTTCAGATTCACAGTTTGGCTCTGTCTGCATAGAAAAGGCATGAAAGTACTGGAATGGAATAGTACACTTCAAATCTTAACATGTCTACAAAAGCTAAGGGACAGGATTTACTTCAGATTTAAAGAATAGAGAGTCCTGAGAGTCTTCTGCACTTGAAGTACCCTGTTGTTTCCTCCTCACCACCTCTGCATGGCTCTCTTTAAATGACAGCGAATTCTCAGATGAAGATTTCTCACTGGAAGCCTGAACCTCCTCTGTGCCAACCTAGACCACCTTCTCTGTGAAGATGGCTGTGCAGCCCTGTCTCATCTGCAGGTGTAGGCTCCCCTTTCATTTGCCTGGGAAATGACCTGGAAGTGGGAGGTCAGCCCCTGCATGAACCAGCTGCAGATGGCAGTTCTCACCATCTGCTCATTTCTTAGGATTACACAGAGTACAGTCTTGGTCCTCCTGGAGGTTCAAGCCTGCTGTGACTTCCTGAGGCTACAGCCAACCATGGATAAAGTACCCTCCAGACATTCAACAAGCAGGATACCCAGCCAAAGATGTCTTATGAGAAGTCAACAAGTGCATTAGGCAATACATCAGAAGGGAACTTCCTCAGACGTGGAAAGCCCCTAGTAAACAACAGAGGAGAAATACCTATCCAACTGAAGAATTATTGCCAGCTTCTGACCCCATGGGCATCACAGTCACGGGATGTCTTGAGTAACTGTTCTCAAGGCTGCTTGTAAAAGTTGCTATTTCTCCTGTTTTAACAGCTCTTCTGCCTTCATTTCTCCTTAGAGCTTGAATATTTAGAAGAGATTTTATTTACTCCATGATAACAGGTGCCTAATATTAGATACAGCTACATGTCCTTTGCAAACCTCCAAGTATCTCTTCTCACGTAGCACTTTAAGTGTAGATGACTGTGATAGTCCTGTGATCCCTGGAAATATGGTTAAGCAACAGCTGAAACCCCAATCCCTCCCAATCTTGGCCTTTATTTCTATATTATATTAAGTTTTTTCTGCTGGTTTTGGTCATTTTTCAGTTCTAAAAGGGTAACTGCAATCTAAGAAATACCCTATTAGGTATCCAGAATACCCTCATACCTTTCAAATGTTACCCAGTGCTTTATTTTCACCATACCTTAAACCCTCCCTGCCATGGACATCCAAGTCCATCAGTGTATTATCTGTCCTCATGCACTATATTAACTAGGGGATTAGGTGGCAGCTTGCTTTGGAAAGTGCTGTATCAAAAGAAGACACAGGTACAAGCTGAGAGCACTGGTATCTGTGCACGAGTATCTCAGAGGTGGACTTGGGAGTGCTGATTCCATCCAGCATCAACATCACAACAGAACAAACCCAAACCACTGCAAGAAATAAAAGGTTAGGACACACTGAGCTGGTTTTTTTCCACTTTGGTAGGACACACATCAACTGTACCAGAATCCAAAGCTGCTGCAGTTGGCTCCTCCTGAGGAACCGAGTGGCTTTCAAATTCTTACCTGATAAGCAGATATCAAGGAGATAAGAAGCTTTAAACTGATCTAACATTACAGCAACTTATTTAAAAGACAATCTGCACAAAAAAGCATTGGAAGCAATAGTGATTTTTAAATGTTGTACTTGTAACTGCAGCTGCCTTCACAATAAAGTAAGTCAATACAGAAATACTCCACCTGTTTTGGAGACCTTTTCAGGAATGCAAGCCAGCTTAGGTTCCAGCCTTTTCACAGAATCACAGAATCATTACGGTTGGAAAGGGCCCTCAAGATCATCTAGTCCAACCGATAGCCCTACACTACTCTTACCCCCAAATCATCCCCTGAAGAAACACATCTATCCTCTTCTTAAAAACCTCCAGAGATGGTGACTCCACCACCTCCCTGGGCAGCCTATTCCAATATCCAACCACTCTTTCAGTAAAGAAATTCTTCCTAATATCTAATCTAAACCTACCCTGGCTCAGCTTAAGCCCATTTCCTCTAGTCCTGTCACTAATTAGCTAAGACAGACACAAAATAAGGGGGCTTTTTTGGGTGTTTTTTCTTTGTTTTTTGGTTTTGTTTTTTACATTAAAGCAATCATTTCCCTTGCCTTCTCCCGACCTCAAGGTCCATCTGTTTCCCAGTCATCACTACTCTGGCTCTGACATTCCCATACATCACCTATCCATTCATACTTTTTCTTACATGATTTCTTCCTCTGTTGTTTAAACCCCCCAACTGCCCAAGAGGTCTCAGACACTCAAGAGTCCTGGTGCAGCACCTGAACCAAGGCCAGCCATGCCCAACAGATCCATCTCGGCACAGGACGAAGACTGTCCAAACTGCAGCACTGAGACACAGCATCCTCTGCCCTGGGGAGCCCTGGCCAAGCTCTGCATCTCCCCTTGGGCCCCAGCAGTGCTGCCACCCTTCCCTTCCCTTCCCACCACAACCACCACCCACAACCTCCATGCTTGGACCAGTTCTGGTCAAATGACAGAAGGAACAGAACTGCTCCAGTTTTAGGGGAGTTTGGGGTTTTTTTCTTGGTTTGTGGGTTTTTCTGTCCCCCCCGCCTTTTTTTTCCTGGTGGGTTGTTTGGGTCTTTTTGTTTTGGTGTTTTGTTTGGTTTTGTGGTTTTGTTTTTAAACCACCTCCTGGTGCACAGCTTTCACTGACTGAAGAAGCCCTTCTCAGGATGCTGATTACTATTTATAGCACAGTTTTTTCTATGCCTATTATGAAGCAGATGCAAAAGAGATACCTTCTAGTTTAAGGAAGGAAACAACAGATGTCTCCTTACCCTGGTCCACTCATGACTTCTAGCAAAGAAAACAAATGCATCCTCACCAGCAGACAGGGAGCCCCTTTTCAGTGTTAGGAGAAACACTTTTCCACTGATCTTAAAAGGTGAAAAACACAGAACCTGAGCAGTCAGACTGGAGACTGTCCTCACACGTGCACTTCTAAACACCACGCGCAAACCTCTCACCAACAGCCACGGGCATCTATCCCCCAGCTTCAACTCACACCCAGTAAGAAGGAATCCCACACAGGACTACAGGAAAGTGTTCTTGGAAGGATCAGCACACAGGTCACCAGGGAGCGATGCCAGTCAGTTCCAGAGCAAGTGTTCAGGGTGGTTTAGTCCATTCAGAAATCAGATTTTACACTTTCTTCCTCCCTCTCCCACCCAAAATCCTCTGTTTCTCTGGAACAGGTAGGATAAAATGAAACCAACCCAAAACTCCTTTACATCCTAATAGTGCACAACCCAAGCAAGGGAACTGGTAACAAGAAATCCCTTCACATACTGGACTGCTACTACCTACCTCTGGAGACCTCATATTTATCTGATCTATTTGAGAAACAAAAGCTTGAGATCTAAGTAATTTTTGCTGTATGTTAATTTATGTAAGTTCCTATGAAACTAGCAATCTGTGTTCAAGGGAAAGAACAGCACTGAGGCAACAAGGATGTTCCTGATACAGTGAGCCACTCAGAAAACAGCGGTATTTGAAACTGTTTGGACAGGAGCAGACAACTCTTAGCCAGACTTCACGAGCAAAAATCACTACATTTGTCAAAAGGACTAAACCCCACATTTCCATCTTTTCCTCTTTTGTTTTATATGCTTTGCACATCAGACGAATTATCAGGAAAATACTCCTTGTGTGACATTTCATTGCTTAATACTTTCCTGGTGCAGTAAAACAAGACAACTGCTGAAATTATAGGAAAATAAATTTGTAATTTCTTCCTCATTTAGCCATTTTTGAAGCTGCTGTATAGGAAAGTCATTAATGTTATGTCCTCCTATCGATGTTCTAAGCCTTTCAAGGGATAACTAATGTTTTTTCTATACTCTTCCATGTGGCCAGTTAAATTAGACACATTATTTCTGTGCTGTTAGAGAACACTGATCAATAGACACTTGGAAGCCCTCTAAAAGTAAGTGGAAACACTTCCTCAGTGTCAAAGGTTCTACTCTGGGTTTGCACCTCGCAAACACTGTCAACTTCAACAGCAGTAAGACAGTGTCTGTGGCATTTCAACACTAGCATCACAACCCCTGAACGCTGCCTCCTCTTTAAGGTACCACATGACACTGGGCACCCACAGACCATCGTCCAGGGGGGGTCGCTGGCAGGAGACACTGCTGCCTCAATGTCAGCACTAGGCCTTTTTTAACTGCCTTTTCCCGTTGGCAATTCTCCACTGCCTAAATCCATCAGACCCCACTTGCAGAGCCTGTATGTTTCAGCCCAGCTCAACTTCACTGAGAGCCAAGCAGCTTTTTATTCCTCTTTTTTCCTTGGATTGGGCTGCTTACTGCCTCTCACACCAACAGTAACATTTTGAGATTACCCGCTTATTAGATGAAGGAAGGGCTGTGGATGTTGTCTACCTTGACTTTAGCAAGGCGTTTGACACAGTTTCCCACAGCACTCTCCTAGAGAAGCTGGCTGCTCGTGGCATAATGAGCACACCCTTGGCTGGATCAAAAACTGGTTGGATGGCCGAGTCCAGAGGGTTGTGCTCAATGGAGTCAAGTCTGGTTGGCGGCCGGTCACGAGTGGTGTCCCTCAGGGGTCAGTGTTGGGGCCTCTCCTGTTCAACATCTTTATTGATGACTTGGATGAGGGGATAGAGTGCACCCTTAGTAAGTTTGCAGATGACACTAAGCTGGGTGGGAGTGTCGATCTGCTTGAGGGTAGGCAGGCTCTGCAGAGGGACCTAGATAGGCTGGATAGATGGGCAGAGACCAATGGGATGAGTTTTAATAAGGCTAAATGTAAAGTCCTGCATTTTGGGCGTAACAACCCCCAGCAGCGCTACAGGCTCGGGAAGGTGTGGCTGGAGAGCTCCCCAGCAGAGAAGGACCTGGGGGTGCTGATTGACGGCCGGCTGAACATGAGTCAGCAGTGTGCCCAGGTGGCTAAGAAGGCCAATGGCATCCTGGCTTGCATCAGGAATAGTGTGACCAGTAGGAGCAGGGAGGTGATCTTGCCACTGTACTCGGCACTGGTGAGGCCACACCTCGAGTACTGTGTGCAGTTTTGGGCACCGCAGTTTAGGAAGGACATTGAGCTACTAGAGAGGGTGCAGAGAAGGGCAACTAAGCTAGTCAGGGGTCTGGAAAACAGGCCTTATGAGGAGAGGCTTAGGGAGCTGGGCTTGTTTAGCCTGGAGAAGAGGAGGCTGAGGGGAGACCTTATCGCTCTCTTCAGCTACTTGAAAGGCCATTCTAGGGAGGCGGGTGTTGGCCTCTTCTCCCTTGTGACTAGTGACAGGACTAGAGGGAATGGGCTTAAGCTGAGCCAGGGTAGGTTTAGATTGGATATTAGGGATATTAGGAAGAATTTCTTTACTGAAAGAGTGGTTGGATATTGGAATAGGCTGCCCAGGGGGGTGGTGGAGTCACCATCCCTGGAGGTTTTTAAGAAGAGGATAGGTGTGTTTCTTCAGGGGATGATTTAGGGGTAAGAGTAGTGTAGGGCTATCGGTTGGACTAGATGATCTTGAGGGCCCTTTCCAACCATAATGATTCTGTGATTCTGTGGTAGGAAGTTAATGCAACAGAATCTTTTTCTCCTATCCCATTTGTTTTTAACTGTGAGAAACTGGGAGCACCTCCAAACCTTTCTGAAGCATACAGCTGGTAAGTAAGCTGTGCAGTGCAACCTGACTGCCTCAGGACAGCCACAGCAAGGGAGTCAGCAGACTCAGGAATTGCTTTCTCTTTGGCTATGAATACTGCATTATAACACTACTTCAAACACTAATAAACCCATTAGTTTGTATCAGTAAATAGCACATGCATTATTCTTCTACAGAGTCACGCTGCTCTTATTTAAGAATTAATTCAATGCCCCAGACAAACACATTAGCAAGTTCCTTAAACAGCCTTTCATAATTCCTTCAGCAATTATTTTCACATTTTCCAATCTCACATCTTTTCTTGAGCTGCTCCAAATCAAACATTTCATTTGCACAAACAAAACTCCTCACACACATTCCTTGAACAGAGCTGTTAATAAAACCATGGCTCTGCTACAGCAAGGTAGAAATGGTCCTGCCCTTAGCCCTACTGCATATAAAGGCAAACAAGACACCTGATTGCCCAATACCTTAATCATTTTAAATTTTCATGTAAAAAGACAAAACCTGGAAATTATGCCCCCACATTTCTAAAGGGGACTCAGGTGGGGCTTTGAAAACTTCAAATTAAAGCATGTACTCTATGATTTGTGCCCAATCTTCAATTACTTCAGTGGATAACACTGTTTTTCATTACTGTCCTTCCCATTCTATTAAATATTCAACATTTTCCCGAGCACTCGGCAAGCCTTCGTGCAGAACACCCTGAGTGCTCCTGGCAGAGCTGCTCTCCTGGCCTGCAGCAGAGGAGGGAGATGTGGATGCCCCACTCCTGGCTGGTCAGGGGCTGAGAACCTGCTGTGGGCACAGCCCCCACTAGCCCTTTGGGTGCTGGGAACCTGCTGCGGGCACAGCCCCCATGAGCCCTTCAGGTACTGGGGACAAGGGCAGGGCTGTTGAGCAATGCCTCCCCAGGCCTAGGAGAGGGTGGGAAGGATTCCTGTGTTCTAGAAGGGAAGGGTTAGCTCCATGTAAATATACTTTCTAGCATTTAAATGTTTACTGAGGTTATTATGCTCACCAGATGTGCAGAACACAGTCACGTACCGAAACGCTTACAGCAAGCAGCTGCCTGCAAATCAGCACTGCGAAAAGTTATCAGTCTCTGGCCACAGATCACTACCAGATGAGCTGATGAGGATGGGCACCAAGCAGTGCTCTGCTCTCCTTTCTGCTGCTTGGACACCCCCTCACCCCGACCCCAGCACAGCCAGGAGGGTGCTGACAAGTAACATGGACAGGGAAGCAGGTGCCTGCTTGCCAGTGCTGAGCCAGGAGTCAGAGCAGCCAAGTGCCACCACCTCAGGCTCTGGAGCCACCAGGTGCAGTGAAGTGACAGTCATGTCTCTGCTCTGGTGCAGCCAGTGCTGCCCCCCCAGCACATGATGGGGAGAGGTCAGGGACAGGCACAGCAGGTACAGGGACATGAACTGAGGAAGGGTACGGATGCTGAGCCTTGAGCCTGTGCTAGGACAGCCTTTACTCTGCTCAGCTCACAGCTCCTCTGCCATGAAGGTTTTCTCCCTTGCACCCCAAGAAGATTTGCTGTACTCTTGGGCTTCAAAGAAACTTTACTAAAATAAAATAAAAAGGCCTGAAAACAGGACTTTTGTTCCATTCACAGCAAGTGAAAAATCCATCAGCCATGTTTTCCCACAGAATTCCTTACCATCTGTGTACAAAAAATTTGCATATCAAAGTGAATGATACCCACTCTTCAGGACAGGATTAAGAAGAACAAAAAATTCTAAGTATTATGTACTATAAAAATGAAAAAAAGCTAAACAAAACTTCAGGACCATGATGCAAAGAGCAGGCAGCAAACACTAAACTGTGAAGGACTGAGTTAAAGCCTCAGGAACCTCTCTGCAGTATCACTGAGCTGTCAAAAGCAGACTTGTCAAATAAATGGAATATGATTGAGAAGATTTACTGTTTGGGGCATGCATTCGGCCGAACAATAACTCTTTCCATAAATCATTGATCACATTACTTTAAGAACACACAATAATTAAATATGCAACAAGGCAGAAGCAAACAGAAGTGCAACACATTCCTAGCCTGAAAGAAGAGCAGCTCTCCTAAGTTGTTCTTTGCCCTTCCAACCAGCTCAGAAAACACTGAGTGACAGCAGAGCCTGTGGCAGTGCCACAGGTCACCACTGTCCTCTCAACCTCCAGCACAGGCAGGGAAGTCCTGTGGCAGTGGTGCTCAACCCCATGCTTACCACTCACCACAGTCTCAAGTTGCACCAGGGGAGGTTTAGGTTGGACATGAGGAACAATTTCTTCCCCAAAAGGGTTGTCAAGGCCTGGCCCAGGCTGCCCAGGGCAGTGGTGGAGTCACCATCCCTGAAGGGGGTGACCTGGCAGTGCTGGGTTAAGTTGGACTTGATCTTGAAGGTCTCTTCCAACCTAAATGACTGTGATTTTCTAAGAATGGGCTCAGGGAGGGTTTGGGATGGGACTTTGCCCCGCTGCTGGGCAGGGCAGGGTGGGTGCCTGCTCAGACCGGGTCCTCCCGGAGATCGTCTAGCCTGGCTGCAGAGCAGGGGCCGCTGGCCTCCTTGTTGATAGGCCCTCCATGGAGTGTCCGTGGCTGTTCTTCCCCAGCCAGGCTCTCCCCTGCTCCCACTGCACCAGGGCCAGGCAGCTGGGGAGCTGTGTTCTACCACCACAGCCTCTATGGTGCACTGTGAACAGCCTCAGCTCCCTGGAAACTCCAAACCAAAAACACCCACGACTGCACAGCTCGGTGTCACACAAGCTTGGGCCCCTCCAAGATACCTGCACAAGTAACCAACAGCAGCAGCACTTCTGGCCTTATATGGCAGCTATAGTTTAAAAAAGAAGCTTGTTTTAGCCTTGCTTTTCCAACAGCAATCAGCAAAGTCTCTTTCAATTTTTAAAAGCTTAGAAGTAGCTCATTTTCCCTTGTGTTCAGATACAATAGTCTGCAATTTAATTCCAAAGGTTTCAGCTGATTTTTAGGTCTACAGGTTTCTACAGAACCAAACTGTGATTATTCCTTACAAACAATCTCACATTCTTCTAAACATGCAGCCTGCTGCACGGCTGCAGCATGAAATTCTGAATACAAAACCCACAGCCCATAGAAAATGCAATTCCATATAAATTGTAAATCCATAGCTAATACAAACAGTATAATGACTCCATGTATGAAGAAGCTGCTATATCACCGATTTCCTCAGCACTAGCACATTTGTAAACAACAGAAATTGACCCAAGACTGCATTATTGGGCTACTGATCTGTGAAATTTCTCACTGTTTTGCAATTATTCCTCCTCCTCCAATTACACAGCAGTGTCAGAAAACAGGTGGAAGATAAACCAATAAATTCCTCACAGCAAGAGCCACTCTATAGATGTTTTATAGCTTTGTTTCAAAAACACACAGAAAAAAAAAAGACAAGTCAAAAGCAGAGGAAGGTATCACTGTGGTAGCAGCTTTCAGATCCCATTTCCCATCCAGGAGAGACTGGAAGCAGTTACCTGACAGCCAACCTAGCTCCCTAAGAAATGAAGTGGTGGTTGTAAATACAGGTCCATGTCACGGAACGCCAATCCTTGTACAACCATTGGTAACATTGGTTTGTCAGAAGCAGCAGGGTTAACTTCTACACACCCAGCTCACTCCACAAACTCATTTTGTTACAATTAAAAAAAGATAAAAGCTAATGAAGAGTTCAAACTTTGTGATGCGGGTTTCAGAAAGCTCCCAACCGTGTATTCCATCCAGAACCCTCAAGAACCAGGAGGCTGCAATGGGTTTTGCTAGTGCGGTAGCAAACCCATTGCTGAAGGGCACTGCCACCGCGAGGCTCCGGCTGCCTCTGCAGCACCGCTGCTGCTGCACAGAGCTCAAACCCACCTCTTCCCATCGCACTGTCTTCCACAGACAACTCGCCTGAAGGTGCTTCTGAGCACCTTCTAAGATCTACAGATCTGCTCAGGCATTTGAGGGGTGTTCACAGGGAAGACTAATGGATTCAAATGGCTTTATTCCTTTTATTTTCATCCAGGAAATGGAACGATCAGAAAGCAAAAATTAAATAAGTATCTGAGCAGCAAGCACCAACACCAGAGTGCTCTACTTGCTAGCATCTCCCAGAGGCTTGCTGTGCTGATGGGTGCCTTGCATTTCCCTGGGCACCTTTTCCCAGCCCACCACTGTCACACACATTCCTAGGCCCCTGGGCACCAAGGAAAAAATCCCAAAGAACTTGCATAATACAATGATTTTAAAGTAAGAAACAACATGTTTGTACTAACTCATTTCTGAAACAAAACCCCCAAACAACAAGGAAGACAGTGAGGCTGAGGGAAGTGTTGGATCAGGAGGATGTCTGGAGGCGACAAAATATTCATAGGGTTTTTTGTATGTGCTTAGAAAGAGTTCTGTGGACTTCTGTGTGTTCCAGCAGATCAGCTCCTGGATGACCCTCACAGGAGCCAATTTCAGGAGAGTGTCCACGCAGGTGAGTGACACCTGCTGCTGCACAACCCTCCCTGCCAGAACAGCCCTGTCCCCAGCCATCCACCCACCCACCCCTCCCTGTACAGCAATCTCTGCCACACACTGCTTGCTGCCACCTTCCAGACCAGAAACAAAGTCCTGTTTCTCCAGCTGGAGATATTCTTCAAAGATATCATTATAAAAACAAACTCGAGTACAAAACACAAACAAAGAGAGGAAGGAAAGAAGGAGAAGCTGGGAACAGGCTCATGTATAGCAGAAGAAAATTCAAACCAAGACTACAGCACATGACAGTCCTGACCAAACACACTCCAGAATCTCCTGCTCAGAGGTCACACTGCCACACAGCTACAAGTTTGAGACCCTGACTGCACTAGGACTGCTTCTGCTCTCCTTCCCTAAAGCCAGGGAGCTGTGGGGTGAGTGCCAGCGTCTGCTGCAGCCCCTCCAGGCAGGATCCAGCACACCCAGGGGTGCAGCCCAGGGCCCCAGCTCTGCAGGACGGTGTTTCAGCTCCACCTCCTGGGGAAAAGCTGCCTTCCTGCAGAAACGGGAAACTCCTTCAAACTGTTAATGGAGAAATGGGCAGAGAACTCATCAGGCATGTGAATTCCCCCAATATTCAATTCAATTATGTGTCTCTTCCTAAATCATCTTTAGCAAAACTCTAAATTGCCACAGCTAATAAGCTCAGAAGAATCAGTGTACACCATCCATTTCTGGGAACAGGACGATATTTTCTAAGACCCATTAATAACTATGACAGGATTTATGTACAAGATAAATTCAATTCAATTTCCTTTTTCAATTAATGGCCAATTATTCGAACTCAGCTCAACCAAAAATATTACTCAAATATCATTAATCTAGCAAAAATTAACTTTACTATTCTCTCAGTAATAAGCAGATATAATTTTAAGGTAAAATAACACACTTGAATAAGATGTTGTCCACCTGTATTGTTAGGACCACTGCTCACAACTGGAGCCCCCCAACTACACCAGCTCAAGTTGCTATTAAGGACAATGCCTTGAGCAAAGGTCTCTCCTAGATCCTAGTGTGCAGGCCACCCAGTGCTTTATCGGGCTTAGTTTAATATCTAAAGAACTAGTGGTATAGAGTGCATGGAGTCAAGTAAAAACAGCCAGGGAAAGAAAAGCATAACCACCTTCTAGACCTTATGGCAAAGCATTCACTCCTTTACCTAGTCCAAGAGAAACTGCCCAGCAGAACCTGAGCATTTTGCCTTATTTTACAGAGCATGTCCTCACCTTATCCCTACTGCTCCTCCTAAGCAGTGCAACCCACCCCAGCACTGAGCCAGCAATGAGTGCTGTGCAGCCCAAGAACATCACATCAACACACCCACTGCCTCAGAGAGGGGGCCCTGGGCGGGATGGGATACCCCCAAATCTGAGGGTATGGGACTGGGGGCCAACAGGCAGCCCCAGAACAGGCAGATCTCCCACACACTGCCAAGGATTTGTGACCCAGTAAAGCAGTGGCGCAGTGGCAGCCCCTGAGTGTTCCCTAGGGACCTGCTCACCAGGAGATCCAATGTGATCCTGACGGATGTGATCAAACAACCCGGCCTCTGTAACCCAAACACACATCTGGCAGGGCAGGGACGAAACCCTGCCAGAAAAATAGACTGGTACCTGCTGTATTCTTCATTAGTAACTGATCTTACTCCATTTCCTGGGTTGCTAATTAAGGCAAGTTCTATTTTGGTAATTCTCTCACAAAATTGGAACTTTAGAGGGAGGCAGCCACAAGAACACAGCAGCCACCCTCTCTCCTCCTAACTTCTTTGTATAAGCAATGCAAAATAATATCTGTAGTTTAAAAACTTCTTCCTCATGCCAGAAATGCTACTTTCAAAAAGTATCTTTGTTTTTTAATCTGGAAAAATAAATCTGCTATGTAATGAACTAATACAAATGTCAATCATCCTCACTAGGAGGAGGAAGCTGAAACTTCAGCTCAGAGTCACAGCCCAAGAGCTTTTTTTTCATTGTAAGGTTATCTATCAGGCAGAGCAAGCAGACAGGAAAGTGAGGGTTCTGTAAAACAAACCTATACTTAGAAAGAAGCCAACCACTTCACTGTGCAGATGCTTTTGCACACCAGCCAAGTGCTGTAATGACCACACAACTCTGAACGTGCTCTTTGGAACCCAAGGTGTGAGCTGGTGACAAGCTTCCCCTCAGTGTCCTGGTGTGCCAGGAGTCAGAGGGCTGACTTACTGCAATACAGATTCTCTCTCAGCCAACTGAAAGCACACCTTCCACACAGCAAGTATGTTTTAAGCAACGCAGGGGCTTCTTCTAACCATTAAAAAAAAAAAAAAAAAAAAGAAAAAAAAAGAAAAAAGCATTTGTTAAGCAATATCAAACCTTAATTGAATAATGCAGAAATCAATAAATACAGGGCACCAAACAAAACTAGCTTTGATCAAATTACAATAAATAATGCCAGTGATTACACTGACATAATTTCATATACAAATAATTATAGATTTGATGAAAACACCAACTTATTTCTGGCTGCTCTTCAGCTTCAGCATGAATGCTCTTATTCCAGAACAAAAGCACCTTATTCACAATTAACTTAGGCTGTCTGAGAAGAATCAAGAGGTGAAAGGTCATCAAATCCAACTATTTTTAGTAATTCTTCACACAGAAAAGCACCAAGATTTCTCATTTACCCCTTATGCTGCATATACCAAGTACAGTAAAATTAACTGGGAATGCAAACACTAGGACACTGGGAAAAACCAATACAACTGCAAAGACCTGTTAAGAGGGAAGGCTACTGGGTATACTCAGAAATAAATAATGGTACTGAATTTCTCAGCTTCTCAGACTCTTACCCATTTCAGTTTTCTCTGCCTTCTCTCTTCACCAATTCTACATTCTCCAACAGGAACCTACCTTCTAGGTTACACTTTAAAGGACAAAGGTATCATGGTTTCCAACAGAACTTTCAAAAGCACTGTCAAGCTACCTGAGTGCCTGCAATTTCTAGCTAGCAGCCAGGTCAGTTTGTCTACATCAGTTTACTGTCAGCATTTCCAGCCTCAGAGCTGCCTGTCCAGTTCCCCTGAAGCTGCTGGGACACCATGGTTACACTTGCAAAGGTTGTCACCTGCAGATCTCTCTCCTAATTGCTGGGAACTCTTTGCTCTGACGCTGTCACCTTACCACAGCTGATAAGCACTAGCTCTAACACAGCAACTTTCTGCCACGAGATTAATCCTCAGATCATTTTTAGATTTCACAAACCTGTTCATCTCTTCAGAGTGATATCAACAGCTTCATGTGCATGTGTGTGAAACTTCTGCTGCTCAAAACACGTGCCCTTAATGACAGACTTAGGTCAAGAGTCACTGCCAGAACCTTACTCTCCCTCCCGACTACCCTTCTCATTGGGACTGTGAGGTGACCACCCCACCAGGCCAGGGACTGGCCACGGGCTCTCAAGAGCCCAGCAGCATCCGACACATCCCCCAGGCTGTGCAGCCACTGCTCATCCCGTGGACTGAGGTTTACTGTGTGTATTGTTCAGAACAAATTCTCACACAGCTTCATCCTGTCACCTACAGCAAAACAAAACCAACCCTCCCTGCTGCAGTTTCCTCCCTAGCCACAGCACTTTCCCCTCCCTCCCTACAAATCCCAAGCCTAAAACCAGTCTGGTTTATACCTGGTTTGGTATATGTGACCATCAATGACAAATGCACAGTACTAAACCTTATCTGTGCCTGAGATGATGCAAAGTGAACCATTTTGATCCTTAATATAGAGGGAATTATTAATGAGAGTTTGTAAAACCAAATCACTCCACGAGAGACACCTCCTTATCACACTGAGGTTTTTTATACCTCAGCACTGATATACAACACTCATCCTGGTTTGCCTTGAACTGAACCAGAGGCTGAAGGGAGAGGCTAACGAAAATGTTTTCTCAGACCTCACTGTCAGTCCTAATGCAGCCAAGCTGAGGAACTACAGGCAGCAAAGTCTGATCTCGCTTTGCAGAAGCCAGGCCAAGGAAAACCTTAAAGAAGAAGTGATGCCAAAACTGCTAGAAAAGGGGATAGGAGAGCAGCAGGGGTAAAGGTTAGTCAAACTGCAACTACTTGGGCTTCTCCGCTTCTAGAGAAAACAGCACTATACAACAATATATGCAATAAACATTTGTATTTCAAAGACAGAAAGGTAATAATATAGTAACTACAAGGCTACCATCTGCTGCCAATTCTGTGCCTTAGAAGGGATGGAAAAAAGCCCACAGAAGTTAAAGAACTTTACAATCAAACAGAACTCATGAGGAAACAGGGCAACGCATAACATCGCGAGAGCCAAACCACACTGGAGATAAGACTGAAACTTTACCCTACATGGACACACCACAGTGGTGAAATCCCTGTTCAGAGAGCCCTACATTACAAGCACACCAAGACTGAGGAGCAGAGTTGAAGAACTGCCAGTTCAAATCACATGTCTAAAAGAACAGTGACACAAATCTCTGATTCGTGACAGCAGTCTCAGGAGCTGTCCCTGAGAAGTGCCAGCAAGCAGACTGGAAGAAGTCAAAAGGTTAAGAAGCTCAGTGTGAAGGTGCATCCTCTCTCCTTTCTAGGTTTTCTGGCTTCAGTTCCAAACCACTACTACTAGCAGTCTAACAAGGAAGGTACAAAATATTCCTCTAGCACACAGCATTTTCTCCCAGTGACAGTAATACAAAGCATAATTAATTCATTGCTCACCTTTTGTTTTTTTCCCTTTTCTACACTGAACTGATTCAGCTCCGAAAGGTTCTTAAGAGATTAGAAAGACTAACAGACATTAAAGAGCCAGAAACACAACTCTAAGTCACCTCCATCCATTCCTTATGCTTTAAAAAATTCTGACAGAAGAACTGCATGCCAGGAGCCTCATTCTACCCTCACTATGTCTGCAATAGAGACAAAAATCACCACCTTGCTCGTGCTCCTTCTCCACCAGCTACACTTTCAAGGATGGCTTTCCTTCTTAGGCTACAGTACTACAAGGGGAGCTCACCTGCAGTTTGTCCAACACAACCTCTAAAACCTTTCCAGAACTTATCCTTCCCAGACAGGGAGTCCCCTCTCTGCCGGAGAGCAGGAATGCTACCCTCATCGTTATTTCCCAATAACTGTTATTTGTTGATCTATCCCACCTGGAATATTGCATCCAGTTCTGGAGCCCCTGTTCCAAGAGGGGTATGGGGGTGCTGGAGCAAGTCCAGAGAAGGGCCAGGAGAATGATCAGAGGCCTGGAGCACCTCTGCTATGAGGACAGACTGAGAGTTGGGGTTGTTCAGTCTGGAGAAGAGAAGGCTCCAAGGAGACCTTACTATGGCCTTCCAGTATCTAAAGGGGGCTACAAGAAAGCTGGGAAGGGACTGTTTAGAACGTCAGGTAGTGATAGAACCAGGGGAAATGGATGCAAACTAGAGAAGCATAGATTTGGATTGGATATTAGGAGGAAGTTCTTCACCATGAGGGTAGTGAGACACTGGAACAGGTTGCCCAGAGAGGTTGTGGAAGCCTCATCCCTGGAAGCTTTTACAGCCAGGCTGGATGGGGTCCTGGGCAACCTGATCTAGTGAAAAGTGTCCCTGCCAGGCAGGGGGGTTGGAACTAGATGGTCTTTAAGGTCCCTTCCAACTCTGACAGTTCTATGATTCTACCACCAAGGCTTTTACACTCACTGCCAGGTGACAAGTACAGATGAGCCTACCTTGCCAGTTCTTATCCCCCTGGGTTATACCCTACCAAGCTGGGATTTGTGTGTGCACTGAAGGTTGATTTTTCCATGTTTCAATTGTGTGTCCCCATTGCTGCTGTGGGCCGCCAGGCAGCAGAAGCACACATGCAGGGAGCCGAGACCCAGGAGGCACCAGGAGCCTAGCAAGAGGGCTCCTGGCAGCCACTGCCTGCCACCAGGTAGCACCGTTGGGGTAAAGGGAGCTGCTGCCCTGGAGGGAAGGGAGATGTCACCGATTCACCTCTGGAGGACTGTTCGCTCTTGTACAGTCTGGCAGTTAAACAGCAGACTGTTTACACATTGCCCAGTCCCCACAGTGACCATACAACCACTTCTGCTCTGCCTAACAGCCAACTCTGTCCATGTTTTCACATTTCCCAAACATCATTGGCATGCTACAGAACTTGTTCTCTGGCTCTTCTCGCGACCCCGTAGGTGAGCGAGCCTGTGAGACTGGTAACATAGGTGCTGAGCACTTGCCAAGCCCTGTCACCAGCCTGTCACCTCCAGAGCCAGCACCACCTCTGACTGCCAGACAGAAACAGGCTGTCTGGAGTGGAAGGTAACTCTGATCCAGAGTTAGTCAGTAGAAGAAAATCACCTCAGATGATAATTTTAAGGCAAATGCAAGACTTTCTGTGCATTCTGACATCCTAACTCTTTTTTAAATGGATGCACTTCTGTGAAACCAGCGTTTTGTGTCCTACAGAGCAAACACTCTTAGAAAAGGTGTAATCCTCATCATGGAGGACACAGCTCACAGCCCCACAGCAACCAGAAATCCCAAAGAGTTTAACAGAAGAAACTAACATCTGCAAAACTAAACTTGTGAAATAAAGGACTTTACCGTAAAATGTTCCTGTGATTTGTAGTTCTCATCCAGGTAAACTCGAGCTCTGTTGTAGTCTTTCATTGCATCACTTGACAACAGTTCCCTAAAGGAGAGAGATTAAAAAGATAAATGGAGACGCAGAGATACTCTATCGCTGTATCACCATCCTCTGTCTTGTAACCTCCCCAGTACGGCCCAAGGAACTTCCAAGTGTTGAATTCACGTCGGTGAATTTCAGGGATGTGTGTTTCCTGCAGTACAAGGAACTCCCTACGACCTCTGGAGCTCACCTCGAGAGCTGCACTTCCAACACGGATCGCGAAACCCCCCAAGAGCCCTTTGGACAGTGCTGCGGAGGACTCCGGAAGACCACAGAACTCCATGAGGAAGGGGACCGGTGCTGAAAGCCTGGCAGGGCCCTCGGCCCTCCCGCTGGGTGCACACCCCGCCTCCCGCCTCACTGCGGGCCGGCGCTGCTCCCCGGGCTCCCCTCGCCTCTGTGCGTAGGCCTGGGAGCGGGGCTAGTGGCCCCGGGAACAGCCATCTTGGGAGAGACAGGCACGGCGCCACCCGCCGACAGTGGGGGGCGCGCACGGACCGCCGCGGGGCGGCACCGGCAACGGCACAGGCGGGGCCAGGGGCGGACGGGACGGGAGCGGAGCAGCCCGAGACCTGCCCGACGGAGGGACGGACGCTGCTGGGCTCAGATCACTGGTGCTCGCGGTGAAAGCGGAGGCCAGGCCCGGCCCTGCTGTCCCCGGTAACGGCGCGGGAAGGAGTGAGGATCGCTCTGCCGAGCTGTGCTTCAGCAGCCGTTGATCCGTGAGGCGTTCGTGTAGGAGTTATTCCGCGTACACAGAAGTCACACAGCCTCGGGGCCTGAGAGTTGTGAGCAGAGCTGTGCGGCAAGGGCTGCGCCAGCCCTAGCCTCCGGGGGTTTGTGTGCTGACACCAAAGGGAAGCCAACGTACTAGGCATCTGAGATCACTACTTAACGTTGGGTGATGCTTAGGTTCCAAACGAATAGCAAAACCAGAGCTAAACGTACATTGGCTTTAAAAGCAACAGCAAAGCATTTACCTATTTCATTTAAGAGTTCCCTTCTGCTTGAGCTAAGCCTGGCTGGATAAAACAGCTCCCAAAGGGCACCCACGTGTGTCTCTGGCAATTTATATCTTTGTAGCCTTGCCTGTCTGCAAGACATCTGATAGTCTTTTATGGAAACCAAACAGAGTACCAAGGATGTTATTTCCAATTGCAGGTATCAGTTCTGCTGCTTTGGCTTCTTAGAAAGTGCATCGATAACGGTAATAAAATAGAGCAAAACTTTTCCTTTTAGCAGAAAGGGAAGAAGAGGTACAGAAAATCAGGAGTGAAGTTGAGCCTGGGAAGAGAGGAGGGGTGGGGGGGAAGGTGTTTTTAAGATTTGAGGGTTTTCTCATTATCCTACTGTGATCTGATTAATAACAACGTCCATGAACCAAGTCTGTTCTGCCCCTGATGGTAATGCTGAGTGCTCTCTCCCTGACCTTATCCCGACCTCCTTTAGTTACATTTTCTCCCAGCTTCAGTGGGCACCAGAGCTCAGCCAGGGCCAACCCCCCACACTTACTTAACAAACTTGTCCACATGAGACATGGAAGCTTCATAGTTTTTTCCTCCAAATTCTTGACAGTGTAAAGCCATGAAATGGGGCTTATGTGTATGTACGACCTGAAACAAACAGACACACAAGCATTAGCAAAGCTGCCTCCACAGCCATTGTCATAAACACAAACCCAGATGTGTTCTTTCTGAAAGGAGGATGATCAGCCATCAGCTGAGAACTTACAGAACAGTTCATTTGTTATGCACATAAGACTCATAATACATAATCGTTACCTCAAATGATTTTAGCTCCCTTTGTCTAATATTTTAAAGCTATGCTATAGGTATGCATGTACCTAACACAGGAGGCACACAAATCCACTGTGCTATTTCAAGTCCTACTCTTGTATAGTGCAAGTATCTCAAACACTAAACAGTCAGCACTGGGATGCAGTCATCCTACCAAAAACTTAGATTATATATGCTTTGATCATGCACCAAACCAAATATATAGTATTTATGAATTTGCTGCTGCTCTAAACACACATTCAACATTATTTTGTCTTAATTAATTTTCTCTGCCTTGACTATATTCAGCACTGCAAACAACACATCTGCAAACACCTCTGTGTTGATAGTGAGTCTCTACCACTTGTACTTCATGTCTTCTTATCTTGTGAATTAATAGACACAAGCTACAGAACTATTTCTATGTTTTGAAAGGGTAACAGTCTGACATACTCCAACACGTGCTGACACAGGCACACTGGGTAAAAAAACACATTAAAACCCTAAAAATACAAGTGTAGTAATTCTTTAACTCCTCTCTGCAGGCTCTGGTGCTGGAGGTTCAGGGCTCTCTGCCATGCAGGAGGCACAGCATCCTGCCCTATTCCTGTACTGGGGACTGGTGGCAGATGGGAGACGTGCAGGAGATAGGCATGACTGGTGAAAAGCGTACTAACTTCAACATGCCACAGTGAAGGATAACTGAAAAAATAACAGGGATAGCTCTGCTCTTGTACTTGTGCCAGGGGAGGCTTAGGTTGGACATTACAAGAATTTTCTTCCCCAAAAGGGCTGTCAAGGCCTGGCCCAGGCTGCCCACGGGAGTGGTGGTGTCACCATCCCTGGAGGGGTTGAAAAGCCCTGGAGATGTGGTGCTGAGGGACATGGTTTAGTGGTGACCTGGCAGTGCTGGGTTAACAGTTGGACTTGATGATCTTAGAAGTCTCTTCCAACCAAAACAATTGTATGATTATTTTTCTCTGCTGGCACTCTGCCACTTTGAAAAGGGATAGACACAATAAGCCTCTGCAGTCATGCTTTTAGTTATGTAAATCAATAGTGACTAATATTACTGTTAAAAGGTCTTCAAACATGTTTCTTTTCAACCAGGATAGAGAGAAAATGTCATTTGATCTGATGACAGAGTGCAAAATTCCTGATTCCTGGCCACACAAATAATCTCCTTAGAAGAAGCAAGCTCAAAGCCAATGAAATAAAGATGAGCAAAATCCAAACTGCAGCAGCCTTCCACTGAGCAGAAGTCAAGCAGGAATCAGACCTGCTTACTACTGCTCCCCTCTCAATCCAGCCAGAGCTGGTCAGCTCGTGGGAGCACAGGGAGAGAACTGGCACAAGCCTCTTCACCACCAGCAAGCACTAACAGGTGACGCTGGCCACCTCTGCTCAAAGGACTCCTCAGGGCATGTGTTCCTTGGGCACAGGAGGCTGAGTCAACAACGAGGTCTGACCCTGGCTGGTAGCAGATGGTTCCCCAGGGATGTCCCTGGGACATGGCTCTCCATCAGTCCCGGGAGCAGGTGTCCCTGGACCCAAGGCAGGCACCATTCCCTGGAGCCTACCTGGGAGGAAGCTGGAGCCAGTGTCCGGATACGCAGCGACCCCAGCGGTGCTGGGAACACCAGGGAGCCTCGCAGTGCTTCACCAGCACCACAGCCCATAGGGATACGGCATACTCTGTTTACAGATCACACCGTAAATGCAGCAAATTGCAGCGTTTTTAACCACAGCTAGGTCAGACTCGCAGCAGGGAGATAACGGCCGATGGTTTCCGAGTGATTTCAGACAAGTCACTTCCTCTGCTGTACCTTAGCTTCCCCATCACTGAAACAAATCTTGACACTGACCTGCTCCGTGAAGCATTTGGAGATAAGCTACTGGCAAGTGTTACTATGTAACGGAAAAAAGTAAATATTCCCTCCCACATGGGTGTTTGTGGATCTCCTGCACTTCAGTCAGCTCATTAATGCCCATTTCTGCCTAACTAGAACATGCAGCAACCTTCCTTTAAACAGGTCACCACCAGTAAGGGCTGAGAATGAGCTACAGCAGGAGCCAGTGGAAACCTCAACTGAAAAAAAGAGAGTAAAAGTGAACTGCAGGAGCAGATGCCTACAAAAACACCGGGAATCTGAGAAATTACACCCAGCTGGGGCATGCACATTTCTCCTTTGATATGTGTTTGATAGAACTATGAAAGCTCACATTAATACTAGTTATTTTATATCTTTACAAACAATTAAAAGAAAGCTTTTGCTGAGAAAGCTTTTCTTAAATGTCTTGTCCAACACCACATGGCACTGAACAGGACACGTATCTGAGGTGGTTCTGAACACACCAGAAGTGGGCTTTTTTTGGCTACAGATAAGATACCAACATTCAGGGGAGAGGTTTCCATTTCCAACATGTTTAACTGCCTGCTTTGATTTTCAGCAAGGACTGAGGCTCCAGAGCCACACCAAGCTGTGGAAGCCAAAGTTCAAGGTGAACTCCTCCATGTTCAGAGGTGTTGAACTCTACAAGCCATGGGAGGTGGAAAGGGTACCAGGCACATTCCCCAGGCACCCTGATGGTAGAGGACACAGCAGGGCACAGCACATCCCATCCTACAATGTAGCCATGGCACAGGGACCAAAGGCAGGACAGAAACAAGTGTCCTCATAGAGACGCTCCTTCCTTCCCAAGGCCCTGCCTTATTAAGTGACCACCTGACAGCAGCCTGCAATCACACAGACCACTACCAACAAACTAGGAGTCCAATATCTTTATGAAGTTTAACAGGTCAGTTCATCTTCTTCACTATCCTGGAGATAAATATTAATCAAACATGGCCTGAGCTGAAATTTCATAACAGAGCTCATTTGCGGTCCCTCAAAAACACACAGTCCCAGCTCCTCATGTGCCGAATTTATTGCTCCAGATCAGTTTTGACTTCCAAGTCCTGATCTTATCTGCTTGGATAGCTCTATGAAATTACCATAATTAAAGAACAGTTGTAACTATTTTGCTTAATCTGAAACACATCCAACTCTTACTGTTTCAAAGCAACACATCCAGCCACTGCTTATGTGAAGAGAGCGAAGGTGTGCTAGCACATTGTGTTACTCATTTGAGCTGCCTCACTAACATCTCTTCTGACACAGCTAATAAAACTGAAATTGATAAAAGTAAAATAAATGGTTTCAAGTAAGGTCTATGCCTAAGCTGTCTCACATGTATGAACACTAACAGGGGCCCCTGAACGTGGAGCCGTGCCTAGGGGAAACACTGGAGAACAACTTCCCTGAGCTGCTGCAGCGAGCGACAGAAAACGCTTCCAGACTCTCAACTGAGCTGCAGGACACAGGTTTGTTTGCATTCAAATCCCTGAGAGCTGAAAATGCAGCAGGTTTTTAAGATAAATAATTATGTGCCGTTTTAGAATGGGGAAACAGCTCTGCCTCAGCAGTGAGAAGCCTTTGCAGCATTCCTTGCAGGTTAAACCATAGAAACATGCCTGAATATTAGTTACACCCTCTCATATAATAAATACCCTCCAACTTAGAGCAAACTGGCTCTGCTTCATTAGCTTTTACTGGTTTTCTACTGTTATGAAAGGACAAACAGCACATAATGAGTAATGAATATTTCAGAGTTAAAAACTCAAGTTGCCAGAGGTTCAAGATCACAAACACTGAATTTCCATCCACAGCAGCAGAACAGCTTCGAAAAGCTGGGCATGAGTCTCTTATTTCTGGATACACAAAAACAGTGTAAAGGAAGCCACAATTAGAAGTTGTTTTGGGGGATATAGGGGTAAATTGAGCAATGTAATAAAGTAATAAAGTACAAAGTAGAACTGGTGAAAAACATGAAGTTAACTTCTTCCTTAGTGTGGGCCTTCAGTCTCCCCTGAGGAGAAAAAACAACACAGAAAGAATCGTGCCTTGCTGAACACACCATCTAAGGAGTCTTTCTGCTGTGCCTTTTGCAACCGCTCATGCCTATCTCGTATTGGCCTTTTTAGCCACCAACGCGCGCGCAACAAACGTGGGTACAGCCCTCCCCAATTCTTCATTCGCGAAGCCTAGCCATGATGAACTTCTTACATTCCTGAAGGTCGCTATCCATCCAGACAGGGGACAGGCAGGAGTGTGCCCATGCAGTCAGGGTGCCATGGGGCAGAGCAAGGTCAAGGTCTCCTGGAGCTTTGGCAGGAGTTGGGAGAGGACACAACCCTGCACTGACCAGCAGCCAGACCAGCCCCTCTGGGAGGGCAATGTGGGCACAGGGGTGAGGGTAGCAATCTTCAGACCTTGATCCAATCAAGGCAGAAGAGGAACTTCAGTCTGGATCCCCCACAGCCGGAATTACTTCAAAAAATAAGTATAGCCAAAACACAAGCTTTAGTTTCCTTGTGAACTGTGACATATGTACAAGTCAATTGAGCATTTGTGGTCCTAAAGCATCCCAAGTATTTGCAATTTCTATAAGCCTGAAGAAGAAAAAGAAAATGGAAAAAATAATGAAGAAAGCAAAAAAAATCTTTCACAAGTTCCTAGCCAAGCAGCAGTAGCCCAAATAAGCCTGCTCCTTGTATTTCTCTATTTGACATTAACTAGCACAGCCAACCTTCAGCTCTTGTGAGGTGATGCTCCAGACACTGACAAAGAAAGTGCAAGGGATGGAGAAGGAGGGGGTGAAAGAAAAGGAAACCACACACCACACACTAAACAAATCAATCAACAAAAGTCTTATCTATGTGTCTTTACAGCCCTCCCCCGCAGACAGCTCTTGAAACGTCTCACTCTCCTGCACCTTCCCCTGCAAAGGGACATTAAGGGGTGGAACCAGGGACCAGGCACTTGACACAAGTGGGACAACAATGGGATTTGCATGTTCTGTGACTACTCTCTCACTTGCATAACATCTAGTTCATCAAATCATCCCATTATAACATCTAGTTCATCAAATCATCCCATTTTCCCTTCAGCATTAAACTCTCCCCATCACACACAAAATGCCCCAAACCACTCTTCTCATAATCTGTTTTCGCTCTCCTCCCAACAGCCACATTCCCTCCTTGTTTTCCAGGTATGTTTTTGGGGTAAGAGAATTTGTATTGAAGAGAAGACAGGAGCTTAAACTAATATATTTAAGACCCAAGTTACCAGTAGCTATGCACAGTTAACAAACAGGGCATTATAACCAGCATTAGGACTCCACTGGATTCTGCCTCCCTGTAAGAACCTTTTTTCCCCTGCATTTGCTGTGATTTCTGATTATCAAGAGTATGGTATGACAAACTTCCTTACATGACTTTATCTGGATTCCAGTGGATTGTTTTCAACTGCAAATACTATTTTCCTCTTTGAACATTAAACACTAGAGCAAACCCTGTGAACCCTGAGTTTCTGCAACATCCTCTTCCCCAGAGCCTGCTTCCACTGCCAATGAGAGCAGGAATTTGGCTGCTGGAAGGGGAGAATGATGGACGGGAGAGCAGAGCAGGGGACAGCACAGTGCTGAGCTGCCTCTGGTTCCCTCTACAGTGCCAGAGCTGCCACCCCAGAGCATCAACGGAAAACACAAAAGTTTCTGAGCTCCTGCACACACTTTTCTCCTAGGAGCCTGTTGTCAGCAGCAGGTCAAGGGCTCTGTCTGTTCCAGCATCCCACAACATGCCTGAGAAAGGCTCCTCCACACCCCTCTCCAGGGAGCACACCAAGAGCCAATACCTGAAAATAATCTGGAACTGAGCTCTGCTGAACTCTTCCTTCATTTTGTTTTACTCTTCCTTGGGGTAAAAGCAGCAAGTAGTAGTGAACTGGTAGAAAATTACCCACTACTTGATAGTTAAATTTAAACTAAGTCAGAGGTAGTCACCCAAAATGCAGGCTCTAGTTCTATGAGACCTGAGAACAACGAACCCAAGGACACCAGATCAGACCAAATAGCATCTCTCAGCTCTACCACCTGTTGTAAGCAAAAGTGGTGTGCTGCTGCTTTAAGAGCTGCTACACTGTCAGCTGTCATTAAAAACATCCCTGAAAGTTTATTTAAAGCACCTTTTCCTGTTTGTCTTGCTTGGACAAACTGTTTAATTTAACAGCATTGGATCTTCCATATTTTTCATGTTAATAATGTAGGATATTTGTAGATCAATGGCAGAAGTTACAAAATTTGAGTAGGTGACATTTAAGTGTTTAGTTCTCAGGATGCTGCCACATTCACATGGCAGCATAACACATAAGAATACACACGGCATATAAACCAAAAATAATGCATAAGTGACATATTTGCCCATCACAGCAACTAAAATCCCTTATCTTAATTTACTAGAACTTCAAGAATAAGCCTCCCAAATGCTCCTTCACTGATATGTTCTTTGACATCGATTTAAGGACACCTTTCCATTATGGATCTAATCTCTAGAAAACATTTTAAACTTAAGACTGGTAATTGTGCTTCCTTCTTTGTGAAGAACATTTTGGCTGTTTACAAAAGGACCTCATCCTCAGAACTTATGCAAACTGTACTGACACAACTACATATGCAAACTGTATTCCTCAGAAGAATGGAAAAAGTTGTGGTCTGTGGTTTATCTGGGTGTCGAGTTTACCAAGCAGCATCACGAGTCATTTTCCAGTGCTTCAGCCCGCAGAGGGCTTCAGCAAAGGCATGCAGAGCTCAGACAGAAACAAATCAAACTCTGAGGCTGCACATTCACCAGGCTGCAATGCAGCCCAACATCAGGACGGTGCTTTTGGCACAGGTATATCAGTCTCTTCCTCGTGGAGCTTTTCACAGAGGTTTGTTGCACTTCCTACTGCATCTGTGAGCATGGTGTCAACAGTGACCCTCTTGCGCAGGCTCTGGAGAGGAAGAAGGGTTCAAGGCTACAAGTAGCACTGCTCCTCAAACCTGCTGAGAGCTGCCTCTCCCTCACCAGCCACAGGCAGCACCAGGAGACCTGCTGTTTTTTTCTTTTTCTTCTCAGTACAGCATTCTGGGGTTGCAGATACAGAGGGCAGAGGCACGGAGAGGGAGGGTGGGCACAGTAAAACTGCTGTGGCTGAGGGGGGTGTTCAGGTCTGTTTTAGTTGCACTTTGGCTGGTCCACACCCTGCACCTGACTGGGAGTGTTAATAAATGGATTTCTTCCTATTTTGAACTTTGTGTACAGGATGCTGACTGGCCCAAAGACAGACCACGTCAGTGGTCTCTGCACTAAGATACCAGCAGCTCATTCTCTTCCTCTCCTCTTCCTGTGTTTCACAAACAGTTTGGAAGCATTTCCTTAGTTCAGTAAACAAGGGAACATGCAAGGAGGCTCCTGGATAAAGATGCATAAATCAGCAATGGGATGCTGAAAAGCAGGCATCAAGCCAAAACCAACTGACCCCAAAGCAACAAAACAAGGGACTTCTATTTATTTGAGTTTTCTTCACAGGAAGAGTCCTTCCTGAAGATGTTCAAATAAGAATTAGCTAAGAAAGCCTGTACAGCTTCAGCATCATGTACACAGAACAGCAATCAATCCACATGGAAGAAGAAAAATAATCAGATGAATCTTTTGTGAAGCTGACAAACAGTGAATGATGTCAGACTGGTTACTGCATCTTGGATTTCTGTAAACCCACTGAACTTGCCAGGAGAAGGGAAGTGCAGTATTTTACAAAATTGCAATAAAAGTTATAGGCTGCACCAGGAACCTGAGCATATCAACAAACACAAGGATGTTTTCAGTTACAAAAAGGTGAAAAAAGATAAAGGTAAAATTCTGCTAATATTCTTTCTGAATACTGTTTCACTTCAAAACTTGAACAGCAGAGTATTGTTGCTTTAACCATTTTTGTATAGAGATGTAAAAGTGAATAAAGGAATCTTGCAGCCTTCCAGTACTTAAAAAGGCCCATAAGAAAGATGGGGACAGACTTTAGCAGGACCTGTGGTGACAGAACAAGGGATGATGGTTTGAAACTGAAAGAGGAGATTTAGACTAGAGAGAAGGAAGAAATTATTTCCACTGAGGGTGGTGAGAGCCTGTCCCAGTTGCCCAGTGAGGTGGGAGATGTCCCATCCCTGGAACCATTCCAGGTGAGGCTGGACCCTGGGGTTCTGAACAATCTGATCCAGTTGGAGATGTCCCTGCTTACTGCAGGGCACTTGACCAGATGAACCTTTCAAGGTCCCTTCCAACCCAAACCAGCCTGTGACTCTGAGTCTCAGAATGTAATCAGTTCTGGCTTACAGACACTTGCTGTCAGAGTGAAGCTGCACTCATAGCTCTTCCCAGGGGTGACACCTTCATGTTCCACCGGTGCTCCTTTCCTATTGCTTATTTAGATGTTTCTGCATGAACTCAGCAACTTAAGTGTCTACTAAAATGCCACAATGTCCAACAGTGGCTTTTAAGAAGCCCGCTCCCAAAGTTCACAGCACATTTTATGAGTTCAGTTTCAGTATTTTCACACTGCCCAAAGAAGAAAATGTTCAACAAGCAGCAGAGAGCAGGACTGAACTACTGCCAGCCAGCAGCAGGAGTTGGGAGGCTTCCATAAACCTATGCACTGGGCTTCCCAATAGATTTCTTAACAGAATAATTCAAGAGAGTTAAAAGACCACTGCATGCCAACCAAATATTGTCACCGAGAACACACTATGTTCATATGCTGATCTTTAAAAACAATTAGTTAGAGATCCAGGAAGAGACATACTTTTTAGGACTGGTTTTGACTATAAAATACTGGCTTCAACTTCACAAAGCAAAAGACCTTGACACTATTCATTAAACCAATAAGCAAGTGTGCACAGAACTCCATGAGAAAACAGATTTTACCTTACCTGATAAAATTCCCGAAGCCAATTCTTCTGTAAATTTTCTGGCTGCAAAAGAAAATACAAAAATTAATGAGGTGCAATGTATTTTTATAATAACATCCCAATACTTATTGCTTTCCTCGGGAGATTCAAATGGGGAGGGTTTTCCACAACTAGAGTTAAAAAAAAAAGTACAAACATGAGGATGTTCCTCCATGATCACCAATTCTGCCCCCAAGCCCTCTCCTCTCAGCTTTTCACCAAGAAGGTCCATTTTGCACGACTTCACAACATTTGTATGCACACAAGATCATCAACAGACTTGATAGATATTGATAGTGTTGCCTGTACAGGTACATGTTCCTTGGCTGGACATCAAAGCTTCACACAGCCAGCTGTGAGCTGCAGGTTACATGGGTTCACTTCCAGCAGACCACCTGAGGGATGGCCACGCTTCCGTGGGATGCTTGAGCATAGCAGAGCTCCTCTGCCAAGGACAGACTGGGAGAAGCATTCCAAGATTGCTACAGAAGTTGTGAAATCTTATGCAGCAAAAATACAGCCAGTCTGAAGCTGTGCCTTTTCAGAAACAGCCCATGCCAGGGATGATTATGGAGAGACAGAACTGATTTTCACACCTTAAATGTACAGCTACCAGAGAAACACTGGTTGAGTTTAATCTTCAACATGACTTCTGGATAATTTTTACATCCCAGTGGGTAATAAAACCCCCAGACTTTTCTCTGACAGATATCAGGGATGTACAGTATCTGTGGGAGGCAGCAGAAGATACTGAACTGAAAGCCAGAGAGATGCCTCAACATCCTCCCTTTATTAACAGCGATGACACCAGCTGCCAGGAGGAAAATATAGAGGCACAAAACTTCTCTTCTGCTCTGCTTTCCCATCAAGTCTGTTATTTTAAGATAGTTAGATGGAACTTAAAACTTACTAATTCATATTGACTGTTTGCTGCATGAAGATTTGCCTCTAGGTCACTATTTGTAAGCAGTATTAGAAGATATACACATTTTTAATCCACAAGTCTGCAGAAGTCATGCAGTTCTGTGAGCTTATAAAGTCTACAAAGCTGAGGGCAATAAAGTGTCATGTTTGTCCATTGTTATTCATCACCTCCCTTTCCCTGATCACTCCTCCCTGACAATTCTGGAATTCAGAACTGAATTAGAACTGACCTTAGTCAAGAAGGTGAAATTTCCATCCCTTAGGAACAATGTTTTTATATATAGTGATGAACTTTCTGGGTATTTCCTACAAAGTTATTTCTCTCTGGGGGGTAGCTGCTCAGGTGGAGGCACCAGGAGTGGCCACTCTCCTCTTGCACCCGAAGCCAACCAGGATGAATCTTGATCTGAGCTCAGGGACACCTTAATTTAAACTCACACCCTGAACAAAACATCCCTCTCCCACCATGCCCTTCCCCTGGGCTCCACAGCATCACTCAAACCAGAAGACGGAAGCTGCAGACACCAGCAACAACTGAAGGCAGCCAACAGAAGAGTCCCTTCAAAAATGCCACCTCATGAACTGCTTGTTTAGCAACTTAACTCTTTTTCTACTCTTTCTGAACCCAATGAGACAACCCAGTGAGGAACAGTGAGTAAGGATTGTTGCTTTTATAACAGCAGCAACAGCAAAACAAGCAAACCAGGACGTGCTGTGATTCAAGCTGGCTTTTAACCTGAAGTCATCAAGATGCACAGGATTTATTGATTTTCTTTTTAATCACTCTGCAGACAATGTGAACTGGGAACATGCTTTGTAGTGATCTGCGTATTACCTAAGCCAAGAGGCCAGACTGAAACTACCAAGAAAGCAAGATCTTAGGAATGGTGAAATTTCTGACTAAAATGTTCTGGTAGGTCTGAAAAGGAGATAATGAAGTCTTGTGTCAGGCCACAGGCAGACCTCAGCAGTGCTCTGTGTTTACTGGCAAACAGAAGTGTGGTCTCACTCAGTGGGTAATAGGCAATTTGACACTAGAAAACAAACCAACCCCACACACTCTCTTTTACTTGTGCCAGTCACAAGATGTCCTAGGGACCTCTTTAGTTTTAAGAATAATCCAAAATTAACAGAAGCCAGTAATTTCTGTAAACCCACCGAAGAAAACCAAACCTCAGCCTGTACTTGCAGACAGGAGCTTCTCTTTTTAACCCAAAGAGCCAGTACCTGGAAGCCAATGGCAGATGTCCTCTGTGGAGCTGCTGTGTGCTGTCAGCATGTGCATGGAGAACTTCAGCACAGGAAGAAAGGATACCTTCCCACCAGCAGCCTGGACAACCCACATCTGACTCCTTGTGAACAAAGGTCCACACAGCTCCATACCCTGCCCATACAGCCCATCCTGACGTGGCCATGTTTAAGGTTTGGTGGCACAGGCCAGTGCTCAAGCAGAAAGAGGAAAACTGAATCCAGGTCACTAAGTGGAGGCACAGCTAATTTTACAACTTCACTTGCCTGCATGCCCCCTTAAACTAATTAACAGTCTCAGGGGGAAGGCATTTATAGAACTAATTCCAGAACTAAGCCAGGTACCCCCAGATGCAGCAAGTCACCAGACGCTGTGGGACCTTCCCAATTTCCTCCTTCCTTTCTCCTCATCCAAGCAACACAATGAAAATACCACATCTGCAGAGCCAGGAGCACTCACTGGGGTCAGAGAGACACCTAACGCTGAGGGCTGTCCCCATCCCCATGGGACTGAGAAGGACTGCCCACCATCCTGCCCTGGAGATGGCAGCAGGAGACTGGGTGCCAACACCCAGCTCCAAGGGTGTTTTAAGTTAAGTCTGTAAGGGGCTGTTAATTACACCATCACAGGTAAGTACTGAAAGAGCAATTGATCATCACAGCTCACAACAGAGATTTTCTAGAACAGATGCCAGCAGGTGGCAAGAGCCCCAAGAAATAGGATGGGGAGGTGCAGAGAAAGGCTCTCACCTGCAGAGCAATTCCTTCTGGGATCCCACAAACACAGGAAGGTTTGGAGAAGCAGTGACAAAAAGACAAATCAGAGCAGGAAAAACAGCATCAGAAGATGCCAGTCAAGTCCCTCACCAGTTAAATTTGGAAGCTAAGGTGCTAATGAGGTGGCTGGGGCTGCCAACAAGGACTCCCCTGTGCAGGGACAGGAGTTTTGGTGGCTTCCATGGTTGCTCAGGGTGACCATCACCTCACCAGTCCCATAGGACCCAGCTGCTCCTGCTGGACTCTCAGAACCCTGCCACGCTCCCAGCTGCCATGCCTTCCCCCCATGGCATGACCACATCCTTTGTTCTTACCGCTCAGTGGCAAAATCCTGTAACCTTAGCCCTCTGCCTTTATCTCCTCCCTGATCACCTCTGTGTAAATGAAATCATCTCAGATCTTGAAGGACTGGAGATAACAATCAAGTGGAAAGATAATTCATCTTCCTCTTATTTTTCTGCCTAAGAATAGATACATTATATTTCACGTCTTCCAGAGTTTGATCTTCCCATCCATTCTCTCCACTCAGTCCTTCATTAAATTATCTCATTCTTTTCCTAATGTAACTGCAATTAATCTTTTCCTTGTCCTCTCCAATGCTACTCCTTTTATACCCATTCACCCATGAACTGATTTCTCCCTATTCATCGATTCTGGTTTATCAGTCTCCTCGTTCTGGCTTCCCCCACCTCCAGTCCTCCCTCAGCTATCTTTGCTCCAGGTCCTTCTCCACTGCCCACACAGCAGCCTCAGCTGATGCCCTCAGCGACCTGCCCAAGAGCAATGGGCAGAGCGATGCCAGGAGAGACAGTGGAAAGGTGCAAGGAGAAGGTCTCAGCACCCTGCCAGGAGGAGGCTCTCTGCCGAGCACCAAGTGCTTTCCTCACACTGGCTCGGGGCCCTGGGCCGCTCTGCCCCGTGCATGTCCTTGTGCTCAGTGCTCTCCAAATTCACCTCCCAGCTTTAACCATGCTGCTTGTGAGCTGAGCAGATGTGCAGGGGCTACCTCCTCACAGACATACCACAGCCTGGGACATGCAAATACCCCAGGGTCATGGGGAGAAAGATTCTGGTTTCATCCTGCCATTCTATCTAACTGCACGTGGTGGGACCCAGTAGAGCCAAACCAGCAACCCTCCCTGCCAGGACAAGCACCACTTCTTCCTAGGCTGCAGCACTGCGTGGCACCTAGCTTAAAATAAGACGACATGTACCACTGCTCCCTTCAATTAGAAGTTGTTTTGATCTTTCCCTGGAACTCCAAATCCCACTGAACCCTCTCTTTCCATGCCGAGTTTCCATCTGAAGTCTACTGATGTCACTCTGGTGACTGCATTGGTCAGGCTTACAAGAAAAAGCAGTGAGCTACTGAACATGTGGACACCATATGAGCTGGTAACACCCCAAAACCAATCAGTGTTTCAAAATGAACACACAAATAGTCTCTCTTCTCCCCAGTGTTTCCATTTCCTACAAAATTACACCCAACAGCTAACAGAAAGCTTTAAGCCTGTTGCAAAAATATATTCAGGCAGGGAAGAACTCCTTTCAAGGAAGGAAAAAACATATATTTAGACAGGGTAAAGAAGCCTTTCATTCAAAAGGAGAAAAAGGAAAGAACTAAATGAAACCAAATTAACAGCCTGGAAAATGTCTTTTAGTTTCATTCAGAGGGAAATGTAAGAAAGCAGATGAATTATAGAAAGCAGGTTCCATTTGGTGAAGTCTATTTTTAGCAAATAATAGGCTCCTTTTTTAAGCTAAAAGAAAAAATTCTTGATTCTCTTTGTGAAGACTCACTGAGCTCCAAAAGGAAGCCAGAGGGGACCAGGCTTTGCACTTGAGCAGAAGGTACAACCAACCACAACTGCTAAGTGCCTGATTTCAACAGTCCTAGGAGCCCCACGTGGGCTAAGGGACTCCCCTGGAGCTCCCAAGGTTTCCTGGCAGTGCACAGCAGCATGCTGGCCCTACTCAAGTCCTCACACCTACAGACACATAGGTATGGGAACAAGTGGCAGAGACCTCAAAGGTATGCCAAGTCTCTGCTGGAGAAGGCAGCAGAGGACCAGTGCAACCCTCTGCATTTCAGGGGAAGTTGACAGCGAGTGGAATGAACATGAACATGCTGCACATTGATCAGCACTGGGAGTTTTCTTTCCTGCCTCAAAGAGCAGCTCTCTCTCAGGTTCTCAATGTGTACACTCAGGAGCCCCTCCTGAACTCCATGGGCATAAGGGAACAAGAAGTCCAGCCAAGAACACTATCCAAATTAAAAAGGAAAGAAGGGAAAAGAAAGATTAAAAAGAAACCCACTGATTACCAACAGCAAAAATGAAGTTTACATGAGAAACCTGAAATTGTCACTCAAATCAGTGTGAACAATGCTTACATTTAACAAAGGATGATTCAAGGGCTGTGACTAAAAGCAATCTGTCATTCACACAAACAATTAAATCTCAGGAAAAAGTTTAAGAATCACAATACAAAAGTTTATAACTCCCAAGCACAGAGATGAAACCTGCACTCTAAGCAGATCACAGCAAGAGTGCTTTAGAGCAAACAGCAACTATATGTTCTCCCATCAGTTGTTCCTTGGGAGAAGAGACCAATCCCTACCTGGCTCCAACCTCCTTTCTGGGAGTTATGGAGGGCAAAGAGGTCTCCCCTGAGCCTCCTCTTCTCCAGGCTACACAACCCCAGTTCCCTCAGCTGCTCCTCACAACCCTTGTGCTCTAGACCCTTCCCCACCTTCCTTGCCCTTCTTTGAAGGCTCCAGCAACCTGCTCTCCTCCTTGTAGTGAGATGCTACCACAGGCGGTGATGCCAGGCTGTGCCAGGATGCTTTTCACCAGCACACCTGCAGTGACACTGAGCACCTCTCTCCAAGCAGCTGCTGTGCAGGAAGGAAGCACAGCTACATGATGGATTGCATCTTCTACCACAGGCAGGTGACTGCTGGCCTTTGGGAGGCATTAGTGGCAGGGAGACTTCTCCAGGGATGCTGCCCAGCTGCTGCAGCCCAGTGGGAGAACAGGACCCAGCTCCTCCCCACAGGCACCAGCAGTGCTGGCTCTGGAAAACCCACTCCAGATGTGAAAGTGCTCAAAGCTCTGTTAGTCACTGCCAGACTTCCTCGAAGAGGAGTGCTGTGCCGTGGGATTTACACAGCTAATACCTTCTTACAGGCTTCCACAGCTCATTAAGGGCTTTGCCTGCCAAACCCCTGGAAAACACATTCCCAGTCACTGAGAGAAGCCTGAGTGAAAACACAGAGCAAATGCTCAAATGCTCCTCTGGCCTCTCCTTTTTCATCTACGCTTTGATGGACAGAGGCTGTTCATTAGCCAGCACAGCTTTAATAATTGCTGCCACTCTCTTTTCACCAAAAAATAAGCTGCTTGATAACCTGTAAAGCACCACAATGTGCAGTGGTACCCTCTTTCCTCAGCCTGTATCACTTGGATCAGAAAGTCTGAAATGGACAGTAGTGATACAAGAGTTGCTCTATCTGGGGTTATAAACAACAACAAAAAACCCCACAAAGCAAAGCAAACGTTTCCTCTTTTCCTTCATGATGCCACACTATTCATGTATGTGTGTGAATGAAAACCTAGTGAAGCAGCAGGCTTGGGAAAGGTCATGTGTATATAGACAGGCACACACATACATAGATGCATCCCAAACAAGGGTTAGTCTCTGTCCCAAGTCCATCACTTTCTTAATCAATCCAGCGGCAGAACAGAAGATGATGACTTCTCCAGACATTAATGAAGCTCAGCGTTCAATTAAAGACTCCCACTCTGTATTTAATTGATACACATTCTTTCACAACTATTTTTAGTAGAATTAAGTAACAGGTAATTCTGTTATGGATTACATTACCCTGAAATAGAGCAACAAGACTTTCAGCCTTCCAGAACTGTTTGTGTAGAAAATAATTCAGTGTATCTGAGGGCAGCAAGACCAGGTTTATGCAGCTCTAACATACATGCAGATACACCCTTAAAAGAAGTGGATTTAAGCTATTTTAAAACATGTTTTCTGGAGGTATGAAGCATGTGGACAGCGTTTCTCCTCTGCCATAGCTGCTAACACCCACAGCAGTGCCAAAGGCTCTGCACACAAGCTGCAGCAGAAGAGAGACCAGACCCCACCCCTGAAGGGTTATCTGCATCCACATCCCATGGGTCAGATAAATTCAGCCAGATGCAAGCACAGGGCAATAACCACCAATGAGTGATGTCACAGCAGATAAATAAATAATATAAATAATATAAAACCAGCCATGAACCACCATGAACCTTAACTGTCCTGACCCTAGCGAATTCCCAGCATGTTTCAAATTCAACTTCTAATACAGACAAGTTACTGAAAGATTAAAGGCTCCTGGATAAATGGATAACCAGCACCTTAATAGTATTAACAACAAGAGTTAATCCAACACCCAGTATTTACAATACTACACAAACTGTAATTGTTAGCAAATAGCAGGGGATTAGCCACACTAATACACTCAAGTTTTCAGTTACTTTGTATCTTGATTTTGGACTGGCATGGGGAAAAGAGACCACAGGCTGAAAAAGTGTAAATAAAATGAATCTGTTCTTACACAGAGATAAAACAGAGCTCTGGCAATATTCCCAATCATGAGCACCATCATAGTCTACCTTGGGTGCTTTGGGGGTGTCCTTCTTTCTTTGTTTTAGATTAGGTCTTTCAGACCTCCCCTTCAGCTGAGTATGGGGATAATTACTTGTTATCTACAACAACTGCAGTTTTTAAACATACATGGCATGAAACTTTTGCTTTTAGGAGCTAGTTTCAAAAGTTAAATCTACAGCATACTCTGGTGCATCTCTTCCCAAGTCCCACAACAACAACAACTTGAGCCAGTAAACGCTGAAAAAGAGACAAAACACCTCACCACTGCCACCACCAAACACAGGAATGTATTTAATGTTAACCCCTGTTTTTGGAGGGACATTTTTGCCAAGCCTTGCTTGTGCTCCAGACACTTCATAGCACAACCTGGAGGAAAGCAGCATTGTCCTGACTTGCATCTTCCAGCCACGGTGGGAGGTGGGCACAGACCCACCACGTGAAGTGGCACAATCAAGTAGTGAGTAATTAATAGGTCATCACCACGGGGACGCTGGATCTGCCCACTCCACGTAAACCTCTTTTGACCTCTGAGGAGTTCAGCAAGCAGAAATCTTCCTAGCAAGCAAGAGAACTTAGACATGATCTAGATGAAAGGAACAGAAAATGGAAACTCCCTGTCAGTCATCAAGAGCCTGACACAGAATTTGGCTCGCTGAGCCATGCCAGTGAGATGTGTTGAGAGCTGCATACCTACCCTGGAGCAGCTGCTGCTGCCACATTACTTGGATTTTCCTATGTCCAAGTTATGACATGAATAGAGTTAAAAGTTTAGGAATTTTTTAGCTGCAGAGCTCCTATAAGACAACAAGGACAACAGTGAAAGCAGCTGCTAAAGCCAATGATCAACACAGTTCTTCCTGTAAGCTACATTTCACAGAGGCTTGAAATACCCTGCATGCTTTGAAAATCCTGTTGGCTGTGACAGGGGCAGAGCTTTTCAGACACTCTCTGATGGTCTCTCAAAGCAGCATATGCCATAGACTCCCAGTGCCTTCTATGTGAGAAGTGTATGCACTGGAGAGAGGATCCCAAATTAGCCATCCCAGTATGGAAGCTGCACCTACCCAACCTCACCCATGGCTTTGTGACAGCTGTTGAGCTGGACAACTCAGGGAGTACCTGCAGAGTAGAGGTCAGTGTAAAACACTGCCCTAAATTAATGAGGTAGAATGTGTTCTGTGGAAACAATAAAAGCAATATTATGTAGATGTTCACTTCCTGCTGACAGGAACTTTCATGAACTAAAGCTCAAGAGCTAAAGTTCAGGAGCTCCGTGCACTGGTGTACAGCAGTGTCTATCAGCTACTCCGAGCAATAAATGGTCTTTTCTCAAGAAGATATCACATTTATGAGCTAAATGCCTTTTGAGTGGGCACTGCTCTGCCAGGGATGAAAGTCCAGGTTTCCCCAGAACCACTGACAGAATCAGTTCCAGGACTGCCACAACAGCAACGTACAAGCTGTCAGTGAGGTGACTCCAACACCCTGTTAAATCACAAGGGGGATCTTCCATGCCAGAATACCACAGTCCTAAAAAGGGCTGTCAGTGAACTGCCAAGGGAAGCATGGTTGTGCCAAAATGCAGTTCACCACACTAATGAAGACATATGTAGTGACCTAACCTAAGTATCTGATAGCAGAGGAGACCATGTGAAAGTTGTTTACATCCTACTTCAGAAATAGAGCTCTGAGGGAGATACTTAGACATTCATTTCAGGTAGGTTCGCAGTATTTTTTTCCCCCTCCTTACTGCTGTGCATGTCTCTGTGCTAAGTGCACCTTTGATCAGTGGCCCAATAATCCACTGGGATTATTCTCAGTTTTAGTCAGAACCTCCACCTAGCCTCTTGCAAGGATCTACATAGCCCCAGGGCTTCTACCCACCAACACTGGATGTATAGTTAGGATTTCTGGTTCAATCAGGACACACCTTCACACAACACACCAGGGGCTCAGTCCTCATGTTGCAAGTGGAAAAACAAGCAAAAAACCACCCCAAGCACAGTATGTTTGGAAAGTGAAGATTTTACTATGCCTTCACCTCCATCCCTCCCTATGTAGTGTGGAATGGAGCTTTAGCAGCTCTCATGGAAGAAGAATAAATATGAGATAAAACCAAACATATAGTCTATATTCTGATGTGTGATGCTCCTAATTCACAGGAGGTTACCATGGTCCTTGGGGAATTTACACAAATAATTTAAATGAGCACAAACAGGCCAGTAAGTGTCAAGTGCTAAAGGACATCATCTGGCCATTACTGCATACAGCAGGGCAGGCAGTCTCCTCAGAAAGCATCTCACAGCACTGTTTAGGTGTAATGGTAAGGGACAACTACAAAAGCAAAGTTTTTAATTCCAAAGGCATAGACAATTGGGTGTTTACAGACACTTCTCCTTTGTTAGGGAGAGGCAGAAGTGAAATTTACTGCTATAATCCTTTTTTTCCACTTCCCTTCTGAATTTCAGCCCCCACAGAAGCTAAATCAGGAAAGAGCTGTTTGATGAATGAATGAAGCACATCCCTGCCCTCACCACCTCTGCCATGTCCTGCCTGCTCTAGCAGGCTGTGGCCAAGCAGGCTCTTGGCTGGTCCTCTGCCCCTGTCTGCTCAGGTCAGGGCCACCTCATCATCAGGACCTGCCCATGGACTGCTCTGCTCATGCAGGAGCATCTCCTGACCCCTTAACAGGAATGGCCAGTCTGGGGTGAGGACCAAGGACCATGCAAACAAAGCAGCTCACAGGTGAATTAATAATTTAATACCTGCTAGAGCAGAATGTGATCAGGCCCAGGGGGGCAGGAGATCGAGGGGCTCTGTCCACCCTGGTCCCAGCAGGTCCCCACTGTGGGTGCTGGGGGACATGCCCAAGGGGTTGAAGCATCTCCAAGGACAGAGACTCCAAAGCCTCCCTGCTCAGCTACCCTCATGGTGCTTGAGCATCTCCTTGGGTGTTGAGGAAAGTCCTGTGCCCAAGTCTGTGCCTGCTGTCTCCTGCCCTCTCACTGGGCACCATGGAGCAGTGCCAAGCTCATTCTTGTTTGCTGAGAAAGGATTATGAAACTCCAACCAAGAAAACCAAAGCAAAACCAACCAACCAACCAAACCCTCACAAACTTTCCTTCAGGAAGCAAAGCTTTCATTTGAAGGAGAAAGAAGAGCAACTCACATTGCTCTCAGCCCAGAGACAGCTCCAGTGACATCTGTCAGGCACCATCAGGTAGGGGTTGGAAGGGACCTTTGGAGACCTTAATTCCTCCCCTGAAAGGGCTGTCAAAATCACCATCCCTGGAGGGATTTGAAAGATGTGGAGATGTGGAGCTGAAGGACATGGTTTAGTGGTGACCTGGCAGTGCTGGTTAATGGCTGGACTTGATCTTAAAGATCTCTTCCAACCAAAATGATTTTATGACCTTCCACTAAGACCAGGTTGCTGCAAGCCCTCATCCAACCTGGCCTTTTAATCCCTCTTGGAAGGACTGAAACCCTATGCAAAGCCTTCTGAGCTCCTACCCAGTAAACAGATCACCTGCACAGCTGAGGGGAGCTCCTTCCCCAGAGCAGATGGGGCACACACCCAAGCAGAACTCCTGAGACCACAGACTGGCCACCAGGGCTCCTCCCTCCTTGGCACAGCCACACAGCTCCCTGGGTCCCTTTGCCTACACCAGGATGGGCTCAGCTGTTTGGTGACTATCCTGAAGACAGGTTATTTTTCGAGCCACTAATCGGGGAGAGGAAAACAGATCATGTTCACCAGGGGACACATCTTCTGCTCTTGGAGCTCATCCTACCCACCACTGCTGTTGTGTACTGAGACAATTTCCCCTCCTTGGCAGAGGGACTCCACAGCATCTCCCCTGTGTTCCATGGCACAAAGCTGTGTCAGGATAACTGCATGCAGGGCACAAGCTACAGCTGCTGCCCTCAGCACATTCACATGCCAGTAAGGGACTGTAAAACCACAAAGCAAAGGTATCCTGTCAGCTCTGGACAAGTGTGCTCCAAAACATGGGTTTGAAATGCTCCTGTTCCTCACCCACCAAGAGAAGGCTCACTCTCCAGCAAACATGAAGGGGAGTACAGAGGTGGACAAGGGGAGAAAAACACCTTTTATGGTGGTGCAAGTTGCCCAAGTTTTTCATTTAGCCTTTTTCACCACTAGGTTCCCAGTAAAAGTCAACTCCCAAGTGGGTGAGTTTCCACAGGAAATCCTGCCCTTCGCTCTCCCTTATCCCTAAAGGGAACTGTTTCCTTTTGCTTGAAAGGCAACTGCCTGCCGTCCTGTGGCACAGTGAGTGCTTGTCCACACTAAATATAGACTCTCCCGGAAGGAAAGCTCAGGCAGACAGGAGCAGGGAACGTCAGCACGCTCTGTGTCGGCTGGGGCAGGCTCCTGGCTATGGGAACACTCTCTGTGAGCTCAGGGAAACTGCAAACTAAGGAACAGCACAGAGAGGAACTGTTCTCTCCAGTCTGAGAAAAAACAACTGCTGCTTAAAATAAACTGAAAAAAACCCCAAAGTAACAAATCCATGCAGAGATCAGACATACACCCCATGGCACCCTGGCCTCACACGATCATCCAACTGTTCCTATTCGTGCTCATGGACACAGAAGCTCATTGCATTTTACTTTAAGCACACAGGTTCAGCCCAGCTCTGCAAGCCTGCACCTTTTATTAGTTTGGGAAGTCCACACACACTGAACAAAATGCCAGCACTAAGTAACTGGTGTCCTCTTCTCTGCAGACCTCCTCACGCCCCCAGCTCTACGATCTCTCAGGCAAGTACACATACTTTGCTCAAAGAGAAACCTTGCTGGTAACAAACCATACACAACCTAGGCAGCTTGTGTGACCAACTCCACAGGTCAGCCTGCACGTGGATGGAGCCATCTAAGGTCAGTTACAGAATCCCAGCATGGTGGGGGCTGGAAGGGACCTCTGGGGATCATCCAGTCCAACCCCCCTGCTCCAGCAGGGGCACCCACAGCAGCTTGCCCAGGGTCACCTCTAGCTGGGCTTGGAATCTCTCCCCAGCAGGAGACTCCACAACCTCTCCGGCCAGCCTGAGCCAGGGCTCCAACACCCTCACACCAAACAAGGTTCTCCTGCTCAGCCGGAACCTCCTGGGTTCCAGTTTGTGCCCAGTGCTCCTGGGCACCACTGAGCAGAGTCTGGCCCCAGTCTCTTGCCCCCAGCCTTCAGCTCTTGCTTAGCATTGAGCAGCTGCCTTCTGGGGCTGCTCTTCTCCAGCTAAGCAGCCCCAGGATTCTCAGCCTTTCCTCCTCAGAGAGATAACACTGAGATTTTGAGGAGTCCTGCCCTTGTCCAATAGAACCAACACTGCCTTCTCCAGATTGGCCTTCCTCTAGCTGCAGAGATGTCTCTTCTTCAACCCCAAACAGACACCTCCCAAGCTCTCACACTTCCAGTCATATGCTCTGAGACCTCTCAGCAAGAAGATGAGAGTGCATTTCTTCTGTAAAATGTCTGCTTAAACTCAAACTGAAAACCCAGTCCAGAGTCTTTACTGTCACTTAAAGTTCAATAAAATCACAGTACAGCCAAAGGTCACAAAATGAAGCTTCACTTGTTCTTTGGTCCTGCTGTATCTGCTTAAAATGAGACTCTTTAGTGTTTCTTAGTAATAATAAACTTTATTAGCAGTAATTAACTGCTGGATTGGTGAGTGAGGCAATACTCCTGGAACAGGGATCTCTGTACAGCACAGTCTCACACCTCTTGGCTCCAACTCTCTACTCTAAACACCACCCTATTCTCTTTCTGTCTTTATAGACAGTTATTTGATTTGTTTCTTCTTTTTATATGAAATGTTGACCCATATTTATCCAATCTCCATTTATGTCCCAAGTAAACTCTTCCAAAACTGTGACATTAGATTGGAGGTCATCAGGGCAGAGCACACTTCTTAAATGGCCATTTTTTTCCCCCCTCACTATGGATGCAACAGATAAGATTGTACTGACTGCCACCAGAGGGAAGCATCAAAGCTGTCATTGCTCTCTCAGCATCACCTGAATAAAAGGTTTAAGACATTATTAACCAATTTTTCAAACAAAGCTATCAAGCTGACTGCATTTGCAGGTGTGGGCAGATTAATCAATGGATTCAGTCATCTTCAAACAAGTATAACCAGTGGGTGGTGGTGTAAAAGGTATTAATTATCCAGAGTGCTTGCAAAAACCCCTCCTGGCTGCAAATGGGCTTCCAAAACCAAACTGGTGTTTCAAAGAGAAAACCCAAGGAAGCTTCAGCAGATCTACTGCACTTCCCAGAGCTTTCACCTTAATCTCTCAAACAATTTTCCTTTCCTTAGGCAAGAAGATTTTTGTGTGAAACTGACCAAAAGTACTGGTAGGTATTATGAATGGGTAATAATGTCCTGTTTTTGTAATTGCCAGTGTAACTCTGCAAGGCAGCAAATGGAAATGGAGCTAAAGCATTCCTGCTTCTGCAGCTGACCTCACACTCATGCTTTGCAGAGTTCAGGCTCCAATAGCCCTTCTGCAGTAACAGGGTACACAGACATCACCTCAGTCAGCAGCAAACAGCACAGCAAGTCAACCACACTCTAACCCCACACCTGCTGAAGGTAACTGACTCCCTTCACAGCACGAGTTTCTCCAAGGAACTGGGCTTACTGCTATTGCACACACCCAGCCTGGTGCTGGCAAACAGCTCACAGGCACTCCCCAGGCACCAAGTACCACCTGAGGTGTTAGCTCCTACAGCTGCCCTCAGTAGGTTTGGCTGTTTGCGATTTATTGAGGGTTTTGGTGCTTTTTTTTGTTTGTTGGGGGGGGAGGGGTTGTGCCTTTTGTTGTTGGTGTTTAAGAGAAGACCAAGGGCCAGGGGAGTACTTCAGTCATTGTTCCCAGGAAAAATGCAATTTCTCCCTGGTAGATACAGAAAGAAACTTGACAACATGCTGCCAGCACTCTCTGAAGCCTAGCACCCAGAGAGTCAGTAACAAGCTCCCCCCAAATCTCCCATTATTCAGCATGCTGCAGCAGTTGCCAAACTGGCAGTGACCAGCTGGGCTGGGAGGTGTCCCCCCCTGGATACTGCCCCACTCCTCCAGGGAAGCTGGCCCTTCCTCTCCATGACCGGGAGAGAAACACCTCCAGCTCCAGCCGCTGTGAGCAGCTGGAGCGAGCTCTGGTCTCTGCTGCTCAGAGATATCATTGCTGCAGTTATTTTTCAAGCTTTCTGGTAACAGTGGAAAACATTTTATTTACCATGCTTTATAAACCCTTTTTTGGCACATGCCTAATACTAAGCAGCACTACTGTAATGCAAATGAAATTGTAAAGGGTAAAGCAGGACAGTAAGCTAGATATGGAACACAGCACAGAAGCTGCATAAGTAAGTGCAGAAATGTAAAGCAGCACCATGGCTGGGACAACAGAGAGCTCAGTGATCAAGTTCTGCTACCCCAATTACTGCCCCAGGCAACCTTCCTTCAAGGCTTCTGTGATCTGCTTCCCATCTGATTGCACTCCTCCATCTACCTGTGCTTTGATGCAGTTTCTGATGCCACATTTCCCAGGTACACACTTGGCAGCTTCACCTCCAGTCTCCATCTTCCATCAGAGGTTTCACCCAGCAACACACCACCCTAATTCACCTGTTCCACTTGAAATCCTGAATTTGGTTCCAAGGAATGCCAGCCCTGGACCAGTGCCCAGCATGCCTGGCACTGTATGGACACCCGAGAGACAGACTACCTGTGCCCCATTTGTGTATGTGTATATATATGTGTGTGAACATATAGATGTGTGTATCTATCTATCTCATAGAACACCAGGTTAGAAGGGACCTCAAGGATCATCTGGTCCAACCTACACATATGCAAATATACACTTAATCATCTATCAACTGTTAAAAATGTAAGATGACAGGGAGATAGGCAGGCCAGGAGTCACCACTGGAAGGCTGTTTTAAGGTGTTCAACTCCTGCCAAGTTTTTACAGTGCTCCCTTCAAAGATATTTGTAGGTTTTTCATAAGGAGGTTTCCCAAGCACAAGAGACATCCTGGGACAGACCAAAAACCTATCTGCTAGCAAATCCAGTAAGTGAGCAACTGAGACAGGAAACTCAACCAAAGGGAAACAATAAAAAAAAACACAGCCAGGAGCCAACCTCTCACTGCTATCTGACCCAAAGAAGTCTTAGGAAGGCTGCAGAGCACAAGGGAATTTTACATGAGGTCAGGCAGCTTATGCTCAAAATAAGAGAATGTGAAACAAAGGAAGAGGCAAGACAAGGACTGAAACTATCTGTGACCCAGGAAAACTGTGTGAATGCATCCTGAGCAGATGTTCCAGGAGACAAGACTGCACTCATCACAGGTGGAGACAGTGTTTTACAGTCATCAGGATGCAGAACAACCACCTGAACACTAGCTGTGCACCAGGAACGATGATCAGCCTCGGCTGTACGCAAAGTATTGGCAAGACTATGACTAAACCTGAGCTTGAGGAGCCAGAAAAATACTGTCTGCATTTGTGCAGATAAAGCAACCTGTGTGGAACTCCAGAAGAGATTCAGAAGCTCATAAGTTGAGCTTTTTCCCTCCCCCCCAACCCAAACCATTCTATGAAATTCATACAGCAGCTTTTTTTTTTTTCACCACTTACCCCCTGGGCTCAGTGGGACACTGGCTGAGTGGCTACATGGTTACATCCTGACTGTAGGAGTTGGCCTTCAAAGTATGTGACACAGAAGTGAGATATTTGAACTTTCAGTGGCATACCACATCAAAAGTAGAACTGTTAGAGCTCACCATTTTTTAAATATTCCAAAGTAAGAAAATGGGAAAGTTATCTGAGAGCACTTCCAGGATAATGTTATTTCTGGAGGTCAGACAGAAACTTCAGAGAACTACACTTCCTGTGGCTTCTTCATTTTAATGCAGGGCCAAGAAACAGTTTTGCCTCTCAGTGTCTTCATTAACTCTGTAATACTGAAGTCACCTCATAAGTTTAGTGAGTATCTTGCCATGAGGGGAAGTTCATTAACAAGTGTGGAAAAACCCTCAACATAAGAGCAAAAACACCCAGGACCTGAGTGGAATTACAGACTCCAGCCCAGAACAGCAGATGTGAGCCTGGCTCTTGGAATACAGAGGAGCCACCTGCTGCACAGTGGAGACCTGAGTGGCCCCACCAGAGCCGTGCCAGGCTGCCTGGCACTGGGAGTGGGCACCACAAGGCAGAGGGGCACCAGCCAGCCCCAGTGCCACCACCAGCAGTGCTGTGCTGGCTGCAGAGCAAACCCCTGCCCTTGCACCCCCTTACCTGTGCTGACAGGAGAGCTGCACCCTTCAGCACCTTCCCCCCTTGCCATCCCATGGCACCTCAAAAAACACAGACAAAAACCATGCAGGTGGTTACTCCCTCAGCTTCCTGATCCTCACCCTACGTATCAGCAGCTGAAGAACAGGCTACTTTTATTCATTAAAAAACCTGATCCAAACAAAAATTCACTTTTGTTTAAGTGAGGGAAGAGAGGTTAGACTTTGCCCTCTGCTCACCAAAAGCCCTTTGGTTTCTACACTCATCTTTAGAGCTGCCCCAGAATCACAGCCAGGAAGACAGCCTTTCTATTTAGAAGTGACACCTCCAGAATGTTGTTCCTTACTGAAAGGCATTTCTCACCCCAGTAAGAGACAGTGAGAGAACTGCTGATATATACATTTCCCCAGAACTACTAACCTCTTCCTGACCTACTGTACATCTACAACTTGGCATGCTGGGCTAGAATAAACACATGCTTGACAATTAAACTAGCAGTGCAAGAATCTGCAGGCTGGGTCCTGCTTACCCTTCGTGTTTTCAAGAAAATCCCTTCACTTTGTAGCACAACATTTACCACCAACTGAATTCTGGTTCCAAACAAAGACTTCCTTGGAGAAGGAGACTTTCACCTTAAAAACTGATTTTCTACCTCAAGAAATCTCCTGTAACTACTAGCAAGGGTTCCTCTGTCACAGTGATGGACCCTGGGGAGGGGAGGTGGAACTCCAAGCCAGTGAGCAGCTCTCCCACTCCCCAAAACAGTCCGAAGCTGATGTGCTCACGCTGCTCCTGCTAAGGTCTCAGGAACCTTACCTTATGTGCAATAGAGTCACAAAAATAAAGACAAAAGCCAATTTCCACAAAGATTCTGTGGACACAAGTAATGAAGCAGTAGGCCTGATTCGCCACTGAAATTCAGATGAGCAGTATCAGGAGGCATCAGTGGAGATCTCCTGACTGCCAGCCAGCAATAACACCACTGCAGCCAAAACCTAGTCTGTGTCCGTGGCTCCAGAAATTCAAAGCCACTATGGAAAATTTTGTATATTTAAACCTAACTATTAAGAGATATCCTGTTTGCAGTTAGGTAACACCTCTATTTTTCTTTGTCACAAGGAAGTACACTTCACCTCCTATCAACATCTCCGAGCGGTGCTGGAATGGCTCCTTTCCTGTTTCGGAAAATGGGCTTCAGGCTCAGGTCAGACCCTGACAAAAAGCTCAGATTATTTTTGTTGACCTTTCCCCCCGACATTTTTTTCATATTTTGAAACATTCCAAATGCATAACAGGTCCCAGTGGGAAGAACCATCCTACTGGAGGAGATGAAACTGAAACTGACTCCCTGGGTACCGCCACTGCTCCAGGATGTACTGCAAGAGAATGGGACAGACAGGAGGAGACACTGAAAAGGAGAGCTGTAAGTGGGATCTAAACCTTTCTCTTAAAAGAGCTCTGGAAACTTATTTATGCTGCAGTATGCAAACTGTGATTAGAAAAAAGCAAAAATAAACCTGTCCTTAGTTCAGGATTGAGAATTAAGCCTATGAACACAGGCACCATTCCCCTGGCACAGGCTGAGCCAGGGACTGCCCCACATCCCTCGGGCTCAAGCTGCTGCCTCCTGACTGCTCACCGAAGGAGAGAGCCCACAGCCAGGGTGAGGGAGGAGAGCAGAGGCTGCACCCCAACAAACCCCGTCCTTGAGCAGTACTGTGCTGGGACGCAGCTCCTGAACAGCACTGCTGAGGCAGGGGATGTGCTCCCGGGACTTGGCTCCTGGGTAATTAAGGGTTTTTATAGAGGGAAAACATTCCTGCAGATTAGCATGAACCATTTAAAAATCACACAGCCATTGTGGAAGAACAGCTGGAAAGCAGACATGTAAAGCAAAGAATACCACTCCACTACAACATCAGGTGTTTAAAACTTACCCTGCTGAGTCTCTCACAACAGCTGCAGCCTCAGACAACTTTTACAGCAACCCCAGAACAAAAATAACCCCTCAGAAAAGTGGCAGCATCAGCCTCCCAGTAGAGATTTTTCACCATGCACCAATTTTCTACATTAAAGACTGCTCCCCACCTCACTGTACCTTGTGATGCACCAATACAAAGCACTGCTCATTCCAGAGGAAGAGAGTTCTGTCAACTATCAAATCCTACAGCAAACAACTCACAAGCACTTTAATGTAGTTGACACAATAATGACTAAAATCTGTTTCCATCCTTGAAGCTGATTTCAGTTTTCAGACTGAGCTCAGGACTAAGAACTTGGTCTCTCACCAATCTGAGCCTTTCTGAAGGACATCAGTACGTGACATCCCCCAGCACAGCAGCCCCTGGCAGGGGTCAGGGCTAGGGGCACAGCCCTGCTGCTCTGCTGTACCCCCAGAGAGCAACCAGCCACCCACCTGCAGAAAGGAGAGGGACTGAGGACAAAGAAGCTTTACTAGGTGACCTGAACTCTAACCCAAATTTCAGATCTGAACCATACATGGAATTCCTCCTCATCCCCCACCCTCCACCCCCCACCAAAAAAATAACAATCAAGCCCTCCATATTTGACCACCAGAATATAACTGAAAGCATTACACTTGGTATTTCAAAGCCAACTCAACAAGTGAAAACTCTTTCCCCTGTATTCTTACAGCCTTCTTCCATGTCTGGTTTCTTTTTTTCCCCTCCTCAGTTTTCAGACAAAGTATTTTCCATAGCCACAGATTTACTTTTAAATGCAGTTAGGGGTTAATGAAAGTAACCAGAAATATTTATTAAGTAGCTCTTAGTATCTGGTATACACAGGCTATTGTACACCTATTTTATATCTCTACTTGAAACTAAGCAGGTTTGGGATGCTGGAATTAGCTACATCCATCCTGGTAGAGGTCACCACATCCACACCAAAACAAAAATCTCAAGTTTTCTCCCAAATTCCATAGCAAAACATCAATTTTCTTACAGTGCCTTTTCTAGGGTTAAGGACATCAATGTTCCACCCCCCAAGCCAGTTCAGGCATCCTCACCTGTGAGGTACATCGTGAGGATGCTGGCACTGGAGACCAGCACCAGCTCCTCTGCTTTTTCTCTTATTTTGAGAGTAGACAGGGCAAAGTGACAGGGCACAGTTGAACACATCCAAAATAGATCTACTTCTGTTTTCAGCTGTAACTTGCCTGTCAGAGACCCTCAAAAGACACCCCAAACTCTAGAACATTACAACTCCAGAATTTTCCTCCCTCCTCCAATTTCCAGTCTTTAATTAACAGATGGGCATTAGCTACAATGATCATTTCACAGTACATACACTTGTTAAAGTGCAAAATACAGTACGTGATGAAGTTGTGACTACTGCTGGGGGCTGCAGAGGGTTCTGGAAGCTACAGCCCTCTGCAGTTCCAAGCCCTCTCCTACAACAGATGCCTTAGGCTGCACTGTGCCACTTTAGAGCCATGAGTAGCAGCCCCTAGCTAGAAATTAGGGCATGGTGACAAGGAAATCCAACCAGGCTAGGGAAAATGAGGACACGGTTAGAGAGCAATTAATTTCCCCTTGCAGAAGTAACTTAGTTATTTCTAGGCTCTTCATTACATCAGCCTGCAAGTAATCTTTGTCCTGCTCCTGAGAGCTATCCCACAGCCTGGACATGCCAAGTGTGACCAGTGACTGACTGTCCATCTCTCCCTGGGTCAGAAAGCACAGACCTGAGCCATGCCCCAGTGCCTGCAGAGGTCCCAGAGGAGGGAATTTGTTTTAAGGGATCCCATTTTAACCAGAGTGACACAGCTCTGACAGGTATCTTCAGACATACTCTTCATGTGCAGCTTTACAGTTAAAATAATTCAGAATGAAAGCAAAAGATTTAAAGCATAACCCCAGTCCAGGTTCCCTGAGCATCCAGAACGGGTCAGCACAATCCCCTGCAGATGACACTGATGAAAAGCAGTTAAAAGCAGCCTAGATTATACCTGCTCAGCTTTGTTCTATAGTTCAGCTATGGTTTTTAAGCAATATATTATGAGTACAGCCCGGTGAGGACTGAACATAAGCAGAGTGTCAGAGCCCAGACAGATTCATAGCTCCCATATAAAATTAACGATGAATCATTAGCCACAGACTGGCAGAAATGCTCCTCAGGGGACCAATTGGATCCAAGCAAGCTGAATTCCAATTACAGACTGCAAATTCACTCACCCAAAAGAAATGACATGCCCTATATATATATATATATATGTATATGGGGTGTGGGTGTTCTATCTCTGCATCTATTCTCCTATGAAGAGTTAGAGTCCTTGAGGTGTGGTTTTGGCCCTGGCAGAGTCCTGAATGACACTTACTGCTATAATGAAAGATGAGCCATGGTGCTGCCAGGAGTTAACTGGGCAGTGGGAACACCCTGACCGTGCAGTGGGTGCCAGGACTGTGGCTTGGACAAGGCTGGGCACACACACTGGCAGCACTGGGGAGCCCAGGCTGCACAAAGCCTGCACAACACTCTCCCATCTCAATTCTTTCAGACCCTTGAAAGGAACAGCAGTGGAAAAAAGGGTGTATTAAAACCAGCACTGCCATCTCTAAGGCAAAGATTTCAAAGATCTTTAATTTCAAAGACCTCTCAAAGGCAATTTGATAGGGTCAAAAATCAATTAAATTCACTTTACTTCCAATTAGCTACCATTTCAGGTTGGAATTTTCCATGGTTAAAGAACAAGAAGGATCTAAGAGCACCATTCCATATTTACAGAAGGAACAGATTTCATTATTAACTAAAAAGCCCTTCATCTCTATTTTTAAAGTTGAGTTTCCTAGCAAACCTGGATAACTAAGGTTCACTTTTTTTTTGTCAGCACCTCATTCACAGTTCCAATACAATCAGGGACAAAACTACTTGACTCAGGAGCCTAACCCAAAGCCAAGGTTACTCAGGGAACACCTCCAATTCCAGCAGAGGTGATCCTGGAAGCAGTCCTGTGCCTACAGAACAGAAGGATATTGTTAAAGGCAAGAGGCTGCTATTCAGAGCTCTTCAGTTGAGCTATTAAATAGAACAACTACTAGCAGAAAGGAGTAGTAAAGAAGAAAAGCATCACTGTTCCCACATTAACCAAATCTTGCATGTGCTGTGAATATGTTAGCAAATACTAACACAAGCACCAAGGAGTCACAGCCTTTGTGTCTTCTGGAGCTATGGAAACATGTCATTATGTTTTTACTTCACTTTCAGAAGGCTCTCACATACAAAACCATATTCCTTCCTATCAATTTTTTGTTGCTAAAACAACAGAAGCCTGATTATTTCCACTTACTGTTGACAGGAATGAACCTACCAATTTTCTCTGAATGAAAGTAAGAGGCAAGATGCACTCCAGCCTTAAAACAGGTATTTAGTCCACAACTACCCTGAACTGCTCAAAAGTGCTCTGAAGTGCTCAAATCAACTGATTCTTTCCCAATCCACTTCTACTGGACTGTATTCCTTACTAATATGGTATAAAAGTGCAAAGATAGAGCATTTTTACTTCATGATATCTTATAAGTGTGACAATGCATTAAATCCACTTTGCCACTGTACGGAATAAGGAAAATATGGCAATTCAAATAATTTAAAGAAAGATTAAGAACTTAAGCTCCAAGTCTACTCTGGTGCTTTTGAAATGCTCTAACTTGCATTTTACCCTGCATTATCCAGTATACATTGCTTTCCACAAAGATACAAGGTACCCAAGAGAAGTTCACAGCATCCAAGGCTAAACTAGAGCTGGCTCTGAACTCACAGGGCAGACTGAACTGTTTCTCAGGCATTAACAACTCTGCCAGGCTGCCACGAGTGGAGTGGCAAGAGCACAAGAGGAGGAACAGGGAAATTCCACCACACTTCAAGAGAAAAATGAGCTATGCAAGATCTGCAGATTTGACTTCTGCTTTTCCTTAAAAGAGCACTAATCCCCAAACACAGCTCTCACTTATTTTAATCCCAAGGCCCCAACTCCCACCCCTTCAGCTAACACAAGCAGCTCTCACGCTTGCTTGAGCAAGATCCAGATCTCACGCTGCTGACAGAGGGATTCCCACAGAGATATGTGATGTGCAGCTCCCAGCAACAAGCAAGAGCTGTGGTGGGAGACGGAGCAGGAAGACATCCTACAGAAAGGGCTATGCTCACAGCGAGCACAACTCCAGCAGGCAGTTCCTGAGCTGAATGCCTGTTCAGTACCAAGTCAACCCAGACACCTCCTGAAGAAGGCAATTCCCTCACAGCCCAGCTTTCTGTCCCAGCCTGCAGTGATGGGCTGCAGTCACACATCCCAGTTATGGAAGATTTACTTTCTGGTATGTGTACTGGTATCTCCCTCAGTCAGCTTTGGTAGAAAAGCAAAAGACCGACACTAAACTTAACAGGGTTACTACCCCATTTACAGTCTCCCTCTGATGTCCACACCCAGCATGCAGTTTAGAATCATAGAGTTACAGAATCATAGACTGGCCAAGGTTGGAAGGAGCCACACTCCTTTCCCAGTTCTCAGGCCAGCTCCCACTCCCTGGGGCACCTTCACCCTTCACCACCCAGGCTCAGCACCGCTGGGAGGGACCCAGGAGAAGCAGCAGCCATGGCAGCCCTGCCACAGGTGGCACATCTCCATCATCAGACAGGCACCAAGTGCTCAGATGCATCTCTGGCACCATCTGCACAAACAGCAGCAACAGTTCAAGGACGGTTTGTCTCCAGCAGGAGCATGGGCTGCCATGAGCAGAGCCACCCCAGTGCTGCCAGCACCGGCCAGGCCCAGGAGCATGTTGGACAGGAACCGTTCCCAGTGATGCATGGGGAGGGATGGGAAGGCACTGGCATGTTCGGGAACCAATGTACTCAACCCATGGGCAGGCAACTCCTGGAAACTTTTTGGTGACAGTCTTGGCCCCTTCACCTTCCCAGCTGCTGCAGCTCACTTAGGGAAGCTAAAAATACTTTACTTTCTAAAAATTACTTTTCCATATAAGGAAGAGCTGTTGTCACCACAGAGCTGTTACCATGCAATCACCACAGAGAGGGAAGTTGGTCTATGTAACCGAGACTGGATGGAGGGAGCCCCTGAAATAATCTTCTTCTGAAGACAAAAGTACAGCTGTGGCCAGGATCACCCCACAGCCACCAGCCAGGCCCTGGGGGCCTGCAGGGGAGGGTGAGTGGCTCTGGAGGCACAGGTCTTGGGGAACCCTCAGGCACCCCTGAGCTGGCAGTGCTGCAGGAGGAAAACACCCAGCACACACCATCCCTTAAACTATCAGCACACTGGTTTTGGTTTTCATCAGTACATATGAATATTGCCTTTCCCTACAGCAAGCACCCACAAAGACCATTGGTTTTTATTAGAAAACATTGCATGAGGTGTTATTACATTGCCAATTCATTAATACAAGATCTTCATAGATTCACAAAATGGTCTAGGTTCAAAGGGACCCTTAAGGGCCATCTAGTCTAACCCCCTGCACATCTGCAACTAGAGCAGGTTGCTCAGAGCCCCAGGGTCCAACCTGACCTGGAATGGTTCCAGGGATGGGACATCTCCCACCCCTCTGGGCAACCCGGGACAGGCTCTCATTACCCTCAGGAGAAAAACGTTTCTTCCTTCTCTGCAGTCTAAATCTCCTCTTTCAGTTTCAAACCATCAGCCCTTGTCCTGTCCCAACAGGTCCTGCTCAAAACTCTGTCCCCATCTTTCTGATAGGCCCTTGAAGTACTGCAAGGCCGCAGTAAGGTCTCCCTGGAGCCTTCTCTTCTCTGGGCTGAACAATCCCAAACTCTCTTAGCCTCTCCTCTTGCTTATGAGCAATCGTGATAGACTATTCTGAATCCATTTCATTTCCTACTTTACTGATAAACACAGTCCCACTGCAGGTGCACAGCCCTCCCAGCAATGTCAACAGACTCCCAACAAACAACAGGCTCTGCTGCTCCTCACCACACACAGCTGACATGGGTTGAATTTTACACAGTTCAAGAACACGTCACTTGTGTCCTTCTGAAAGAGTCATCCTATTTTACTGGAATGGATTGAACACAAGAGTCCTATTGCTCTACTGATATGTGAACAGCAGGAAAAACGCAAAAGAGAAAGGATGTGACAGTGTAAAAACGAGTACAACTACAATAAGAAGTTCCCTAGAGAAAAGAAGATCAGAAAAGAATCATTACATAGAAGACTTACCAAAAAAGTCCCACAAGATGAATACATTCCTGGGCAGCCTGACAGAGAGCTTGATATTCCAGCTACCAGTCAGAGACAGCAAAACACTGCATCAGAAGCAGGCAGCAGAGAGGCTTTTAAATAATAAACCATCAGATTTCCAAAGTACATCACTGCTATAAAAAGCAAATGAATACCAAGCCAAACCCCTTCTCCTCAGACCCATGACCCTCAGCAGCTCAGTGCTGGATCTGCCCAGTCAGATTCCTCCAAGGCCAGCTGACAGAGACACCCATCTGAGCTCTGAATTTGAGAGAACAAACAATTTTATCTCCATTCACTGGACCTGGTTTTCAAAAACTCATTGATTTCAAGAGACTTTTAATCAGTCAAGTCTTGAGGAGGTAACCAAGAAGAGCAGTAGCAATCACTTCAATTGATTCTTCCAGCATAAAAAGCTCAGTACACATTTCCTCAGCCAGAGGTAAAGGGCGGGGGGGGGGGAACCACAATCAGTCATGATGTGATGAATCCCGACAGGTCTACAGATAACCTGAGTGGATATTCTGTGCATAGGAGAAAGAGTAGGAGTTTTCCCTTTGCATTTAAAAAGTCAGTGTTAGCAAACACTGAACACAAGGGTGGAAATCAGACTGACATTTCAAAGCTAGCTCACTCCTGCTTCCGTATTCATGGCAATACATCCACTCTGCATGGAACAACAGTCCGTGCTTACACAGGGGCCATTTATAAGTATTATTTCTTTGCTTAGTGTGGTTCATGTGCTACCCACAGCAACAGTGCCACCCATCCTGAAAGGCAGAAGCCAAGGCAGTCTTAACCCGAGCATCCAGAGCCATTCATTAAAATCCACATTTAATGGAAATGTTCAAATTGATCTGATATTTGCCATCATGTAAGAGAAATATGAACACAATGCTGTGTGAAGTTCAGCGGATTTCTGGAGACCCCAAAAATCCAGCAGCTCTGTCTCTGCTAGCTTCTCCTCCTTCAACAATTTAAACAGGCAGTCTCTCCTCTTTGTTTCAAAAGCACTTCTCATTCCTCTCAGCACATACAAAGCTTCAGTGATAGCTTTCACAAAGTTCTACAGGAACCAGGAGATCACAGCCAAGCTATGATGAATTTCACCCACATTCACATATACTGGCTGCAGAAGAATTAATAAATTAAATATTTCTATTCCCAGCAGATTGGACTGTTGAGAGAAAACAGATGCTAGGAGAGCTGGAAGTACCATCGCTGCCGAGGGCTCCTGCAATGGCTGGGAATTAATTAGGTGAGATAAGAGTGAAGATGATCACATAAAGCAATCCCCAGTAGCTGCAGATAAAGGGGAAATCTGAAGAGCTTTGCAAAGTCTATCTGCTGGAACATCTGGAAATGAGCTTAACCCCCAAACACATGAATAAAACATGCTGGCTAGGCAGCTGACAAACAAGCCTATCAGCAGCACTGGGGATGCCTTGCAGGACAAGCCAAAGGCATTTTTCCCGTGTCAGACAGGAGGGATGCTTCTCACTAGTGCCTTTTTCATGCCTATCTGTTTGTAAAGAGCAACCAAATCACCCATTCCTTTGCCTCTCCAGTCTTTGGAAATGTCCTGATCCTACCTCCTCTGAAATTCCCGGTATTGACTGTCATTGAAACCTACATCCTGGGCTGAAGCTGGAGAAGAGCCCTGGATATCCTGCTGGATCTGTTTGGTTGGGCCACTCATTGTCCTCTTTTGACAACACCTAGCTTCAAGAAAAAAGCAAATGAAAGAATCAACTCAAAGCACAGCCTTTATCTGTGTTTGTAAAACTCCACAGAGTGGGGAAAACTGGGGAGGGAAAAAAACCAGAGGAGGAAAAAAGCAGGCACCAAATTGGTTGGATGAAGCAAAAAACCAAGTTTGGCTGAATGAGGCCAATAGAGTTGTATCACACCAAGTGTGCCTCAAACACACAACAGTGTAGCTAGCCACAGAGTTTTACATGGACCTTTGCTCTGCGGAATTCACTACGGATTTCATTTGTTAAGATGTTGTATGTCCCACAGATAGCTGCTGCTTAAACCACTTTCCAAAGAGAAGGATTCCTCAGAGTTTCAGCACTCTGGCACAAAACTACCACCACAGGTGGTGTTTAATAAATAAAAAAATCAGCCAAACAACAAGAATAAGAACAATCCACAACACCACAAATGTAAAACCCCAAACAACTGCCAGTGTAAATCAGGAGGTGAGCCAAGTAACACATTGCTCTAGTGTTACTCAATGTGCCAACTTCGCAAATGTAAAATAAAATAACCTGCTCCTACAAGGAAAGGGGAACTAACAAAGCTTAATTTCTAGGGCTGGTGTTAACTCAAAATGAACACTGTAAGCCCAGCTGAAAAAAAGACTTGTGTGAGAACACACCACAGGAGATGGTGCTTGCTGCAGATGTGGCCAGTAGCCTCTCCATCCCAGGACAAGCTGGCAGGAGTCTCCCCATTTCCTGGGAACATGAACAAATCTCTCACCCACTCCCCCCTTTCCATCACCTTTGAGTTAACAGCAACAGCACTTCAAAGCTAGCTCTAAGAAAATGGCATTTTAATAACATAACCCATATTTTCCTGAGCAGGAAAGGCATGAAATCCTGGAAGCAAATGTAACCCAGGGACTTTGGTGATGAGGAGCAGCAGGAGGGGCTGGCTGCGAGCTGAAGTTTGTTGTCCTGAGGGTCTTCACTCCCCATCCTCCTCAAGAGAGGAGACAAACCAAGAGCAAGGACCCCCTCAAGGATGCTAGTTTATCACCTGCACTGAAAACACTCCAATTACATTATACAAGCTCAGGGAAACAAAGATCCACTCCAAGTGTTTGTAAACCCTGCATCCTGTCACTTAAAATCCAGCTTCCTGGTTAATCTTTGCCATCTATTTTACTTGAACAACATATGTGTAAATGCAAGTATGTAAGTGTGTATGGAGATATATACACACACAGAGAGATGGAAACACACACAATAATTTGTTAAACTATTATTCCAACCTTGACCTGAAAACACATGGCACCCAGTCTGTCTACATCCACATGCAATACTTGAAGACACGCAAAATGCAATCCCATATTGTGCTGCCAGTGTCAAACTTGGTGTATCAGTTTCTAAAAACTTGCTCAAGAAGAAGGCTCAGGCAATAAATGAGAAAGATCCACTAGGACTTGCAGGTAGCTGCTGAATCACAACATCTTTGCTTGAAGATCATCTGGAAACCCATGTTATTTGTAATAACACCACAAAGTGTACCTGAATGCAGTATATCATGGGAAAGGCTGACAGGGAGTGTGGGAAAGGAATGGCAGAGTTTTAAAGACATGGGACAAGTCCTTTCCAAACAGTGACATGTCACTATTTTCACAGACCACTTTTCAAGCAATTTATTCACTTTCAGAAGAAACAGTCTTATTGCAGTGAGCATCTGAAAAAAAAGCATGTTAATCCCTAACACAGAAGGGCCTTCTCAAAACATTAAAGGATTTGCTAAGCATAATTGTTAATACTTTGCATGTCTGCTTTGATTATGCTTGACATAGTTTCCATATGGGAACTTGCACTAAATTTCAGCAGCAGCTTTGCTTTGTTTAGATCACTGATCCATCTAATGTAATACATATTTGCAGATATAGGAAAACATCACGTTTGTGGGTTATCCTGATACAACAGGGCGAGAGAATTCACACACAACTTCAGCTCAAATGCTTCCTATTTCCTTCCTGAATAACACACACCTTCTTATTCTCCAACCCAATTCTGAGCTGCTTCTCTTTGCAAACAGCTATTTTTGGTTCACTACCGATATTTGTGGAAAATCCTTTGTTTTACTCACACTGAAAGGCTCAAGGGTTCACTTATGTTACCTACCTAAAGGTTTTAGCTTATGAAACACCAAACCAAACTAAAACTGTTTGACAAACTCCTGTTGGACATAACACCCTCGTGCTAACCAGTCAAGTTACAGAAAAAAGAAAATATATAGGAAATATATATCCTGCCATCTTCCCATTCCAGTCTTCCCTTATACACAGGCAGAGTTTCTGTGGCATTTAATAAAAAACCCACTAAACTATGTGAGAAATTGAAGCAACTATGTTAAGGCCAAAACTTAGGTTAGTAATTTCAAATCATTTTAATGAAAGATCACACAGAATCACAGAATGTTAAGAGTTGGAAGGGACCTCGAAAGATCATGACAAGTTCATATCTACCATTTAAAGTACCACCAAGCCAATGTGCTACCAGGAATCAGCCAAGTAAGCACCTGGAGACCACTTAACCTCATCCTGGACCCTCTCTGTAGACAGATGTCATGGTGCCTGGTGTCACACATGGTTCAGACCAAGGCTCCTGCCATCCACAGCCAGGACACCAACCAGAAACAGGGAAACTGCAGATGTCTTGCTTCTCTCCCAACCTCTGGGTAAAACCAGGTATGAAATGATGAGACTTGTTGGTTTAAAACATTAAGAGTAGGTTCAAAACATGATGAAAATATACAAATTGAGAGGCTAAGGGCACTTTAGGCTTGTTGCTTACTAACTAAAAGGATGTCACAGAGTTCATCTTGCTTACTGATAGGAGGGACTGACGTCAGTGTAAATGAGATAGACACTGCTGCAACACACCAACTAGTAAAAATCATTCTGAAGGAATATAACCAACAATGATTGTGTTTGGGATTTGTACTCTTCAGCTACTTGCCAGGTTTAAAAAACAGCAGAGCATTAAACTTGTTTTAAATAATGTCTTAAGAGCAACCCATTCTAGTTTGCAAATTAAAACCAGCTCTATTTCCAGATACACCAGTCCTAAATGTTGTTGAGCTACCAAAATCAGCAGTTCCTTAGTACAAATCCAGCAAGCTGCATGTTTTCATTTCCATATTATCTCCATGACAGAGCACAGCTAACGTTAGCAGGAACCAGGCTCCATGCAGCTGCTTGCAGCAGCCCTCAGCAAGTCCCTCCTATGACTGCTGTCAGGAATGAAGTCACCTCTCCAGAACTGCTGGGAATGTCTACAGAGTTTAAAAAAAGAACAGCAACTTCAGGGGAAAAAAAAAAAAGGAAAGAAAACCCAGTTCCCAGCTGTGCTTCTCACGGCTAGGGATGGAGGGAGGACGTGCCAGAGGAAGATGGCAGACACACTTTAAAAAAATACACAATTAAACAACACAAGGTAGAACAGAAATAGCACATTTCCTCCTTTTTTTCTTAAGGTTAAGCCTGATGCTGTCAGTGTTTGTGAAGAGCACTCAAATAAACAAACAAGATGCAGGGGACAAATTCCAGCGAAAGTCTGAAGCTCTGGTAAATGAAAGCAGGCAGGGTTCTGCCTTGGTTTCATGCTCTGCAATTTATCACAGATGAGTAAATCTTTCCAAAATAAGGCAGTCTAGAGAAAGGCCACCTCAGACTACTGTGCATTTCCATCCTTATCAGTATGCCTTCTGAGCTGTTGAACTGCTTGACAAATAGGACAGCGTCAGTCCGGTGCCACTAACCAGGCACACCCACAATGGCCATTTGCAGACACCTGCAAATAGGCTTGTTAAGAACTCATCATCCTTAACTTCCAGACCCAAACCCACCTGTATGCTGGATTTCCTCCTCAGACTGTGCTCACTGCCCCACAGCACCAGTGTGACTGGAGTTGGGGTAGAGGACAGAGGCATCGTGTTGGAAGGGTGTCACCAAACAGCATGGGAACTAAAGAGGGGATTCTGGCACCAGCCAGGCTGTAGACACTCCACTGATGGTGCAGCTATTCCCTAAAGTAATCTCACTTACACACTTAGTTACATTATTTAAGCAGAAACCAGCATTTTACTAGGGAAAAAAAAAGAGCCAAACTGTTGAACAGTCTCTGCAAAGCCAAAGCCCAGATTCCAGGCACTAGATGCCTACAGCTCTGCCAACCCAGCACGCAGCAATTATTCACTGTCAGGAGCCCAGGACATTTAAATGAGCTCTGGTAGTGCCACAGCTTCTGGCTTTTGCTTTGCATTTTTCCACCAGGTAAAGTGCTTGCTGTACTCCAGGCTCTGTGCCTGCATTTTAGGAAGGTTTTTATTAAAAAAAACCCCTCTGTTTTCCCATACTGAGACCTTGTCTTCCCAGCAGACACTGGCATTGACAATTACTTGTACTGCAAACTGTACTTGTCACTGGCCTCTCCAGGTGCCATGAGCTTAAATTATCACAAACACCATACTTAGCCCAGTTCAGTTGCTACTCTCACTTTAGATTTCCAAAGAGCTAGCAGATATTACAATAGACTTCAGGAATATTTACATAACACAGATTCAGACAAGAGAATTTCCATTTTATTCTTCTTTGAAGCACAGGCAATAAATAAAAGGAGTAGAAAAGGAGGTGCAAGACAGACAGAAGGGAGAGCCCTGCCATGATGTCTAGGTTACCCTTTCAAACCCAGCCAAGGATTAAAAAGTACTGAAGAGCTTTGCAGTCTCTCTAGTAACACCTAAAGTTCACCATGGCAGGATTTGCAGGATTTATCACCACCTCTTCACATTTTCTTTAAGTTCATTGCCAGAAGTCAATCCCTTTCAAAATATTTTCAGAAACCCAACAACAACCACAACCAAACCAAACAACAAACAACACCCTCACTCCCCCCAAAAGTCACTACTACCACCACCAGAAAAAAACAAAACACCCACCCACAACCAACCAAGCCACATTTCTAAACTCCAGAGATAAATCCCCATCACCCTGCTCACTGATGTACATGGTCAAGACTTTGGAGGAAGCCTGAACTGCTGGATCTCAGCCCTGTGATGTAGCCAGAGCACATCTGCAAAGCTGTCAGTGCAGTGCCTTGGCAAAAGGGTAGTGGAGGACAAAACCTGGGTGTAAATGAAGGGACAGTGCTGGCTTCAGGACTGTTTCTACGCTTCTCTTCCAGAGCACTGCAGCACACATCCACCATTAGCTCTGATGCCATTCAAGCTGACAGCAAGTAGCCAAACCAGCTGGAACTCACAGTTCTCCGAGCTGAGAGGAAGGTCTGTAATATCTAACTGCAGCAGTGTCTCAATAGCTCTACCAATCATCTTTAGATAAAAGCTGAGCAGCCTCTCTAGGTTGTTTTTTTTTTTAATGACTTCCCATAGCCTACTTGGTTTATTACTTTTTTTAAAGTGAAATTTGCCTGCAGATGACTTTTCAGTGATCAGAGTCACAAAGCTCAGCCAAAGACAACACCACAATAAAAAAAGCAGACGTACTTTCCTTCCCCCCAGTGCTCATTCAACTTGCCTTCCACCTCTGAAGGGAGTGAGGTCCTGTATAAACTTTACAGGAACAGTCAAATCACTCCAGAGGACACTGACCCGTTAGGAGACTTTTTCTTCAGAGGTCTCAGTGCTCCAAACACAGCACTCAAAGCAGTATTTTCCCCCAGACACAGAACCAAGCAATGTGGGAATGCAGTCCCTACCATCTCTTCTCAGAGATCCAAGAACATCTATGTCCACAATGAATGAGGAATGACATTTGAACTCGGTTGCTGTCGTTAGTTGGAACAAGCACGAGTCTGGCTCTCATGCTAAATCACAGCTGGTGTTCAGAGACATATCAACTGAAGCAAATCCCTCAACTTAAAATGTGGTTTTGATGAATCTACCTATTGCATTTTCACATATGATTTGCTTATTGCTCTAGAGAAAAAAAAATGCACAATCCCACAGTTACTTTACACATGTAAGATTATACTCCAAATGATACACATAAAGTTGGGCACATGGATGAAAGGAATACATTGTTCTCAAACATCAAGCAGATCGTACAGGAAGCCCATGAACATCACTCATCTATTAGCACTGACAGCAAAAACTTTCCATTCCTTACCTTAAAATACACTACCAAGGGAAGAAATACCCATTTTAAGCAAGGAAAAGCATGAAAAATGAAACAGAGTAGTCTAATAAACCAGAATGTCACATTTCAGAAGCAATATTTGGAATTCCCACATTAAAAACCACAAATCTTCGTAAGTTTTCCCACTTCTTTATAAACTAATTTCATGACAACAATCAGCTATTTCCATTTTCTTAAAGCTTTTAAGTCCACCTGTTTAATTAAGATGCTTTGGAAGAAATGCTGAGGACAAAGTAAGAACTTCAGCTCTGCTGAGATCCCCAGATAAGGTCCTTACGTTTTCCAACTAATTAAAATAGCACTGAACCTTTTGAAAATCAAGAGGGCTAGAGGAATCTCCCTCCAGGATGATATCATACAAGGAAATGCTGGTGTCCGAGTACTGAAAGTAAACACAGTTGAAGTGCTACCTCATGTATTTTCTGGTTTTCAGCAAAAGCTCTGAGGAACACAGCTGAGTGATCCAAGTATTTACAGGCTCTTCACACCAAAGGAAATTCACCATAGGCTTATAGTTACATTTGGAAGGAAAAAAAAAAACAAACCAGTAACAATAGTCCTTCCAACTATGAAGCTATGAAAAACTAACTTTTAACTGTTTGGGGATTTGGGGGTTTTGGGTTGTTTTTTTTTCTTGGGTACAGAGGGTGTTTTATTTGTTTGTTTCTAAACAAATGTTTCTTATCCAGGATATTCATTAAGACTTCTGTATTTGTGTGATGCCCCAGTGAAATGGCTGTGATTCTAAGTAGGAACACTGTCCACCCTTCCCTGCTCCAGTCCTTGTCCCTGCTTCTGGACCCCACTGCAGGAGACGAACCTGACAAGCACAAACCGCTCAGAATAAAGTGGCTTTCCATGCTTTTACAGTGTGTAGCACAATGGGGTGTCTCCCACACACACTGCTGCTTCAGGGGACAGCCCTGTGCAGGCTCCCAGGACAAAACCAGCCCTGCCAACCTCGACTAGCAGTAAGATATGGACCCCTTCAACAAAAGACTCATCATCCTCCTCTGCTGCTGTAGCCCCAGAAAGCCCTCACACCAACAGCAGCCAAAAGCCCTGCTCTCAAGGACTGCTCAGGAATTTTGCCCTCTCTCCCTCTGCAGCAGTCAGGAGACTTTCCAGGGGTGGCTGAGGGAGCGCTGCCAGAGGTTCCAAAATCTACAGCTGAAATCTAAGCAACAAGCTCAGAGATGGAAGGAGGAGACAGAGAGATGGCACTGCAAATATCCACAACTTCAGGAGACTCCACCAGCCTCCCCTCAGCTTCCTCTGCGACCCCAAATGCACCCTCCAAACCCACCACCCCTGCCTGTGTGTCCCCAGCTCCCACGGAGCAACTCGCTCCCCGAGGAACTGCTGTGACCGAGCATGGCTGTGACAGCATGGCTGGTACCCACTGCCCCCTCCCCAGGGGCTGCACACCCCTCCCCAGCTTCGGCCACCCTGCTCCTCTGGGAATACCGACACTCAGTACACCTCAGCTCCACGCATCAGGAAAATGAAGGAACCAGACGGCACTGGGACACGGTTGTGAACCAGGTGACATTGTTAAGCCCCACAGCAGGCAGGAGTGAGCTCAGGAGTGGAATCTTCTCAGCAGAGGGAAGGGTCTGAACGTGCCCTGCTGCTGGAGGCGATGCTGGGCAGCCTCACCCGCCCGGCGAGCCTGGTCCTGCTGACAGCAGCGAGGGAGCCAAGCCAAGCCCTGTCATCTTCCTCAGGACCAAGCCCTCCGTACGGCCCCCTGGACAGAGTGATGCAGACACTGGCAGAGGCTTCACTCTCCACACTCCCACTATGCAGACGAAACACTGCAAACATCAGCAGCAGGTCATTCTGCCTTACAGTCCCAGGTGATGGAACAAAAACGGAGAACAGATGATGTATATTACATTATATGGCTTTATGTACTAACACAACAGCTCCTCTCACTTCTCAGCTCGCCTCTTTGGACCACTCACACCTCACACAGCAATACTGTGAACAGTGGTAGATAAAACAGAAACACACAAGTGAAGGAGACATTCTGCTACTGAATCACTTTTTGCTGTTCCTTTGTTTGGGGTTCATCATTAGGGTTCACCATTCATCAGTGGCACTGAACCCTGCAGATCCACTGCTCTTACCAACTCAGTCACTGCTGGCTCTGGTGCTTCTAGCACCCCTCCAGTTCTGAAGTAATCTGGAGCAGCATATTAATTTGCTACTGAAATGTCAACAGAAAAGCAAACGAACAAAAACCAGTTCGAGCTGAAAGCCTGAGTTCGAGACTTCACTTCCAGCACACCCATAAAGCATATGAGGAAGCTTTCAGAAGGCTTAGAGAAACTCAGAAGCTGACAGAGACTGTGCATGCTTTTCCTCAAGTTCTCAGGAAAGCAGGACAGCCCTTGTTTTCAAATGCACACGTTCCAGCTCCCAAACAGTCCACGTTCCTAACAGAAAAGCAGGTAACAAGGGAACTAGGACTTGCCACAAGAAAAATGAATTAAGAAGTAGGCAGTCATCTTCTGTAAGTTTTGGAAAGCAACAGGCAATGGCATCGGGAACAAAAAAAACATGGGACACGTATAATGTCTGACTGCATAAAGCCAAGGTCTGGCTGAGGTTGGGAGGGACTTCTGGAGGTCACCTGGTCCAACCCCCTGCTTGAGTAAGATCACCCAGAACAGGCTGTCCAGGACATATCCAGACAGCTTTTGAATACCTCCAAGGATGGAGACTCCACAGCCTCCATGGACAACCTGTGCCAGTGCTCAGACGGCTCCAAGGAAAGGGCTTTTGCATTCTTTTTGCTCAGAACTTCTATCATCCCACCAGACAAAGGAGAGCTGGCTTCATGGCTTTGCAAGCAGCCAAGCCTGGGTAAGGTCTGTCCTTCCAGCCCAGAAAAACAACACTGCTGGTTCATGAAAACAAACTTGCTTTAGCAGAATGCTAGATTTTTGGGTCAGGTCCAGCTCTCTGCAGGGAGTGGGCTTGTCCTGTCATCCTGTTCTACTCAGCTCTTGACTCCTTCATGTGCCTGGCAACAACTGAAGTTAAAAATAATTGGAAAAAAAAATAGTTCTTCCATTTCTCCCTCCAATCAAAGTGTGTTAGGAACTCTGGACCAACACTTTCACTTCAAACAGCTGTTCTTAAAAAAAAAGTTTTGAATGGTGAGGTCAGGGATGCAAAGAGCCAAAGCTTTCCTTGTCAAAAGGAACCACCTTTGTGCAAGCTTGCTGCAATGATGGGTCCAACACCACCAGTCTGCCCAGCATCACATATAAAGGTCTGCACTGCCCAGTCAGTCCAAGAAAAGCAGGAATTCTGTCTTGAAATACACAAGAGTCCTGGAAGCAATTAAAATGCAGCTAATCTTGGCTGATGGTATTTAACAAAAGCAGAATTTTCTCAAGTGGTTGTTGATCAACTTCTCTCCATGTTTGGTTGACAGGTGAACAAACACTGCCAAGAGTTCAGCATACCCTCTTGAGGTACCTTACATCCCTGAGGTGTTCCTACAGGAAAACCAGTTTGCTTGCCCTACTGGGACTGGTAAAGCCTCTAAAATTACAGTGTGTCACGCTAGGAAAAGAAAAAACCTTCGCAACAAGCTCCCACAGGATCACCTCAAAGGCTTTAATGAAAGAATTCAGAATTCCATCCTGCTTCCAAAGCCTGCCTGACACTCACTGCTCTTCTACAGCAGTGCCAGGAGTGCCCACACCATGGCGTGTAGCTCCAAAGAGACACCCATTAACACACAATGGCTTGCAGACACATTCAAGGGCAATCAAAAACAAAACAGCTCTTTTCAAGAATGCAATGGAAACTAGAAAACGAAGAGAAAAACAAGTAGAGGCAGCTTCACCTGGTGCACAGTCCAACAGAGGAGTTCTGGATCCAGCATGTTCCCATGGCACTTCATGCCCCTGACACTGCTCCTCCTCTAGGGTGACAGCAAAGCCTTTTAACCACATCTGAACTTGCTGGAGAAAGGTGAGGTTACCTCATGTCCCATCAACGGCCTTTGCAAGCCTTACCAAAACACAGGCTGAGACAGAGCATCTCTCCATGCTTTGAATTGCTCCCATAAGAAAAGATAGCCTTTTCCTGCTGAAGTCTATCTAAAAGAGCTAGTTTTGTCATTCATCTGAGCTTGCATAAACCAAAAGAACCTCTCACTGAGCTGAAGGCTCACATGGCTTGTGTTAAACAAGCCTTTGTTTAGCCAGGAACTTCTCCAGTAATAAAATGTGGTGCATGCCCATACAAACTGTGCTCAAGTCAGTGGATTGTGCTTCTCTGCCTTCTCCAAACTGAAGGGGAAAGAGTGAGCCATCTCCCTGGGTCTGGCCATGACCTACAGTCCCTGGTGACCCCAACAGCTTACTGCCCAACTCAGGCACACAGCCTTTTGAGAGGGAAACACCACACAGCCCGCTCTGGCTGAGGAGCTACTCATCACAGCTGTCCACCCCACCATCCTCAACTTCATAACCTCCACAGTACCCTTCTAAAACCCTCCAGTTTTCAGAGGGAGAAGCAGGATGCTGTGTCCACAGCCTGTCACAAGCAGAAGATGCCTTAGGTGGCAATTCTGAGGTGCAGCTGTCTGGGGATCTGGTGCCACTTGCCCAGGGTCACACAGGATGCCTATGGCTGAACGCTAACTGAACCTGCATTTCCACCATACAGCTGTCCCCACACAGCCATCTGCAGCCAGGAGTTCTGCAATCTAATACTTGATTCATTCTAAAGTTGTGCTTAATTTAACATCACGTACGTTGCAAAGAGAAACACCCCAACACCCTGATTTCAGTGCCATTCAATACACTTTACTCCTGCCCTCCCGAAAAGTGCATGGCTTCTGTATGTGCACTGGCAAACCATCTCAAGTGAACGTTATTTAATTGTGTCTCTGAACACTGAGCGCACCTGGGTTCCTCCCAGTGACTAAATGCCATGCTGCTAGCAGGTCTGGAGCTGCTGATTAGCAGCAGGCAACAGACAGACTTTCAAATCAGTAGGCAGCTCCAGATTCTTTTTTTAAACTCTTTACAAACAGGCTCTGGCAGCATGACTGAGGGACTCCAGCACCTCAGCCCAGCATCCTGCTTGCTTCTGCAGGGAAGGGAACAGCAAAGCAGCCCCTGTGCTGCTGCTCAGGGCTCCTTCCTGACAGGGATACTCCTTCTCATCTCCCCTCACTGCCGCATCCTGCAGGCATGGAGCCCTGCACACCCAAGGAGCTCCTGATAGAGGTGCAGCCCCCCAAACATGCTGTGAGAGGTCACTGATAGCGGAGAGTCAGCCTGCTGACTGTGGGATCAACCAGGGACATGAGACACAGGCAAACACCTAAACACAGGTCTGCCTTGCAAAAAAAGAACACATTTAAGAGCTGGAAGGGACCTTTAGAGGTCATCTGGTCCAACCCTCTGCAGCGAGCAGGGACACCTTCAACTAGAGCAGGTTGCTCAGAGCCCCAAGGTCCCACCTGAGCTGAAATGTTTCCAGAGACAGGGCATCCACTACCTCTCCAGGCAACCTGAGTCTTTGAGCACAACCTCATGGAATCACCTCTTGGGTGGAGAACAAGACACTCTTTGCAGTAAAGGCAGCACAACAACCTTCCAAAGCCCAAGATAAAGCTCCATCTGGGACAGTTCTGTAGCACCAGGGGAGTTACTTCACTGGAATCACCTTGTCCTGGCTCTGTCTTTAAGACTCTTTGCCCAGTGCAGCCCCGAGGACATGTATTAATAAAGCAGATCCCTCTCAGCCGCATCCAACCCTCTCCAGCTTCCAGGGGCAGCCAATGATCTGTTCAGGGTAACCAATCTCCCCCGCTTGATTGCTTTGAGGCACACGCAAAGCTGCAAATGAAAAGGCCACTTTCCTGAGCAACATCCTCACTTTAAATAATAAATGAAGAATGAGGGGAGAGCTTTCAGGAGGAGCAAAGTGCACACAGTACAAGAAAGGGAAAGAAAGCACTTGAGATAAAGAGGAAATACATTTGCAGGGGTTGGATGTTATAAAGAGTATGATGAAATAAGTAACAGAAAAGGGAAAAAAAGGAGCAGCAAGCAAACAACAGACCAACCTTTTAGAAAACTCATTAAATCTGAGGGTTTCACTGGCACTTTATGTACAACTCCCTCTGAAGTCAAATTCTATGGTAAGAAAATTCACGATTAGGACTTTGAAACAGCAACAAACCCTTTAAAGCTTGACCCCTGTAAGAGCACTCACACAAGATAACAAACGCACAGCTTTGGGTGTGAAGTCTTCTCCCTGCAGAATCCTATTCCCATGGAGTAATATCATATTCAAATATTTTGGGGATTAAATCCTCTTAAACCACCACCCTGATCCACTGGCAATTTGTGGAAACCCAGCAAGCTACAAAATGCTAACTCTACTCCAGCTGCTACAAAACCACGTTAACAGAAAACTGTATTTATATAATGCACTTTGCCACGATCACTTTCTCATGGAAACATGTGCTTTTGCTGCTAATGTAACACTTCATAGAAAGGAGAGGAAAGATGGTCTACAAGATAATCTTCTGAGTTTCCTGCTTAAGGAAGGCTAAATACTGTATAAGCTCCCAATTAAAACTCTTTTACTCAGAGAACTGGGGAAATACCTGCTAAAAAGAAAATCTGTTAAAGAAAAAAGTGATTTTTTTAAAATGCTTTTAAGCATACCACTCCATCTTGGAGGAAAACCCCCACCCTCTGTGTTGATTAGAGCCGTAGCATCTCACAGCAAATTAGAGAAGGGCTTTTTGAATCTTAAAGGGCTTTTTGAATTTTACCAGTCTGTGGATGCACAAGAACATGCCACTGCTTTACTGCACGACTGCTCCGGGTCTCGACCCTCATTCAAACTTAAGAGGATAATATGCTCTGCCACCAGCTCTCAGGTCTTATCACACCTTATCACACCTCAGGGGGCTGGGAGCAAGGGGCTGCCCGGGAGCTGGACCCACACAGCCACCAGCCCCTGAATCACACCACGGAGCTGGGTACAGGGATGCTCCCAAGCGGCTTCACTGGTTAGGAATAACCCCACCGGCACGCACTGGTGTGCTGTCCTTAGCCTAAGTGAGGGCTGCCAAGAGCTGAGTTACTGGGGAAGCTGACACCTAGGAGGCTATAAATCAGCACCTGCACTTGCATCTTCTCTGAGCAGGCTGTGAAGGATTTAAGACAGACCTTATCAAAACCAAACTTGCGAGCGCATGGCTCTCCCTGCTCACAGTGACCCCGTCACCTACCTAAAGACTACATAACTACATAAGAGAGCTACAAACTGGTACAATCCTCCCCCAGCCATGCTATGGCTTTTTCAAAGCACAAGCATCAACACATATCACTGTACACCTGGAAAAAGCAGGGAAACTGTAGTAACAAGGACCAGCACAGGCATCACTGCTGCAGCAGCTCCACCAAAGCACATGAGCCACTTTGGCTGTTCACAGACGTGTCCCTGAGCTCATCCCCAGGTGCAGGAGAAAACAAGAGGGAGTTTCAAACCAAAACACCTCTTCACAGCAGCAGATTAAAGACTACACACAAAGTGAGGGCTGTTCAGCAGCCAGAGCCCAGCATGTTGGGCCACCTCTCAGCTTTGTTCCACTGCACATCTGGGACAACAGCTGTACCCTGCTGGTAATCCATTACCAACAATTACATTCTCAAGATACACCAGATCCCTCAATTATTAAAAACACTTGGTTCAAATGCACAAGCAAATTACTGCAAAGGGTAATGAAACAGTTCTCTTTTCCCCATCAGCATTTTCATAGCTCAAAAAGTTTTAAGGTAGGACCAAATTCTGATCTACCTCAAAATTTCACCTCCTGCAAAGGAGGTTTAGAACTGAGTAAAACAAGAGGCTCCTAAAAAATAGCATACAGCAGAAACTGTAAGAAAAATGGTGATTTGAGATTCTGCCACAGAAAAGCAACCAAACAAAAAAGTTTACAAAGTTATCAGTGGCACTCATACAAAATTAAAATCAGAAAGAACACAGCAAAATACCAGAAAATAGAAGCGAGGAATGTAGAAACAGATAAAGTCAAATTAGAGATTACAGAAGAAAGGCAATGAACACCTGGGGTTCAGGGCAGCACCCTCCGAGCTGCCAGGCTCACCCCAGGGCAAGCTGCCCTAGAGGGCTCCCAGGGTGACCTGTCCCCAGCTAGGGCTCCTTCTCCAGCTACCACCGGCTTTGGGTAGTAAAGCAGAAGGAGGAGCTTGCTCCCAAGTATACAAACACACTGGTGATCACAGAATCACAGAATGTTAGGAGCTGGAAGGAACCTCTGGAGATCATCTAGTCCAACCCCCCCGCCAGAGCAGGATTCCCTAGACCAGCTCACACAGAAGCATGTCCAGATGGGTTTGGAATCTCTCCAGAGAAGGAGACTCCCCAGCCTCTCTGGGCAGTCTGTGCCAGTGCTCTGGCACCTCAACTGGGAAAACATTTTGTCTTGTATTTACATGGAGTGATGCCAGAGCAGTGCCCTCCTCGACCACCTGCCTCTGCTCCTCTTCCTCCAAAGACCTTATTCCTGCTCTCCTCATCCCATCCGGCCATAGCTGAGTGCTGGCTCACTGCTCCCTCTCAGCAATGCCACATCAGCCCCACCAAGCAGAAACACTCCCCGTACACAGCAGTATCTAATAGAAACCTTGCCTTTACCTGGGCATGTCTGTTTGGCTTTCTCTTCCACCACAGGTCACACCAACACAGCCTGACAATCAGGATGGAGGCAGTGTTTCTCAGCAGTGAAATATGTTTTGCTTTTTTTTAATAACCACAATGAATCAAACCTTATCTTTCACTCAATCTAGTAGCTCATCATGGCTAGGCTTCGCGAACAAAGATTTGGGAAGGGCTCTAGAAAAGAGGGTGCCTTGACTTGCAACATGCAAGTCTTAATACCTAGAAATCAAAACATAACTCATACATTTTGCATCCCACTGCATTAGAAATATTCCATAAAATTCAAGTAATTATTTGTGGGGGGAAACAGAAAGGGGAGGGGAGAAACCCACCACCAAAAAACACAGGCTCCTTTGTCACCTAACACCAGCTAAATCCACAGATACCTAACACCAAAGCAAAAGTACACCCACTGCTTCAGATCAGAAAATGAAGATCAAGTGCAATAGAGACATTTTCACTGTGATCATCACCATCAGAAGAGCAGGATGCTTTTAAAAACTATTATGGGAAGTATTTCTGCTTCAAATTCTATTGACAGACTTCAACTCTTAACAGAAGTAAAGGATATTCCAAGTCCATAGTCAGAATTAAAGCACTAAATGTACCTGTAACAGTTCCATCCCTGCCCTCTTTGTGTACCGTAGGAGAAAGGGAGACTTTCACCCAGACCCTGGTTAGGTTAAGGCCACTTGGGAATGTGAAAGCTTATGGCCCCATCTTGGTGCTAGCATGTGTCTAGTCCAAGAAAATCCAGGCAGAAGAGTGATGCTGTCAGTCATTTACAGATTGTGTCAGTACCTTAGCACCACACAGCAATCCCCTAAGCTACCTTCTCTCCTCCTTCTTTATTAAAAGAACAATATTCCATGATCTGTTTAGCTTTAACCTTTCTTGTCATCATTACACTTCTATTCTGGCTTAAGCCCCGAGGATTTAACAACTGCATCGACTTCCCGCTAGAGAACACCTACGTACATTCAGTGGTATGAAGACAGATGGAGGCATCTTCAGAAGTCCCTACCTGACTTAGGCTCGCACATTCCAATCTCAAAGGAAACTGGGACAAATGAACTATTTTCCACCACAAGCAGAAATGCTGGAACTTGTATGGCTAAGTCTGCTGAGCACATTGGAAATCTTTACCCTAAAGATCTATCCTGAAGCCCAGAGGTTGTGACAACATGGATTGCTGAAGTCACCTACAACTAGAACAGAGTAAACACCATTTTCAAGCACGAGCACTAAGGTGCTTTTTCAGTATTTGTGACTGCACCCTGCTGAACACGGAGCAAATGACAAAACTTGTGAGACTGTAAGAAAAACTGAAATGCAAAGATCTCCATCCCTCAGGAACAAGCAAAGCTCCTGTGCTGTCCTGACAAGAAGATACATGGTAAGGGGAGTCTCTACCACACACAGCCCCAGTCATTCCATGGCCTCTGCCAGGCAGAGGGATGGAGGCAGGGCAGGAAGCCTGCCTGCATTCACTGCAGACAGGTTTGGGGACATGCCTGAACCAAGGACAGGCATGCCTCCCACCACCTGTGCCCCTGCATCTGCAACCCAGCCAGCTCTACTCAACCCAGCCAAATCCAGACATCTCCTCCACTGATGAACTCCCACCTGACACAGAACACTCCTGACCCTGCCTCAAACCCTCCCAAGCCCAGTCCCACAGAAGCTGTGGGGATCACTCATGAGCCCAAGGCTGTCCTCAGAGTTTTCCACCAGTTGGCTCGAGGTGTTTCATTGCAGAGGTCAGTACAAGTCTCTGGGGGTCACCCACACATGGCCCTTGGAGGAGGAGCTCACACCATCTGACAGCTCACACCAGCCCCAGCTGCTCACACCTGAATCCCAGGTTTTTGTCCCAAATTAAAATAAAACAGCATTAAGCCTTTTAGAAGTAACTGAGGAGAATGAGAAGGATACAGCAGATCAAAAAAAACCCCACCACTGTAGGAATTAAAATCCCACATGGCACAAGTGGTGCAGGGCCAGGCAGGTTGATTTTGCGACCACTACAGTGGTCCTGGCTCACTGAAAGTGAAACGTGAAGTGTTTGTGCAAAGAGAAGAAGCAAGGAAACCAGCCAGGGAGGGACAGAAGGAGGGAGAGGCTCCTATCACAGAAGGGTTTGGGTTGGAAGGGACCTTTAAAGATCATCTAGTCCAACCCCTCCTGCCTTGAGCAGGGGCATCAGAAGAGAGAAAATAAAAGGAGAAAGTGTGATCCACAAGTAACCTGAACTCCATCTTCTGCTGCTAGCAAGAGCATACTGTGATAAAACCAGGAAATGTTCATACAGCAAGACAAACACTAAATGCTTAAGTAAACACACATGTACCAAAAATCATACACATGCATATTCATGAGGTGCACGTGTTCATGGAACTGGGAGGAGTATTTCTGGATCTAATACTTCATTAACGTTTTTAATGAAGCAGCAAAACTACTCGAGGAATGAAACAAAAGCATCACAGTCCCTCTTCGCTGCTTCCATGTTTATTCATGAGCTCCCAGGTCAGCCATGCAACAGGTTATTAGTGGATGTGGATGGCTGGCAGGAGCAAACCAGTATGCGCCCAGAACTTGCTTCTGGCAAGCAGAGAGCCACAAAAAAGAGAAAAGCTATTTTCTCCTCTTAGCAAAATCATAGTCAGATCAGCTACACCAGGGATCCAGGGGGGGAAAAGACCATGCCACCCAGACAAGCCCATCTGCCAAAGAGATTTTCAATTATTCTTCTATAAAACACTGGTCTCAGCCTCAGAGCATCTGCACGTTCAGCATGTGCCAGCCCAACAAAGAGCACTCACACAAAACACATCTACACCGTGCTCCTGCCACACGGCAACGGTCAGGCTAGGATAAACAAATGGGAGGCAGGTTCATCGCAGAGCCTGCGCGCAGGGTGGGCTGGCATGGGAAGGGGCAGCAGAAGTCCCACCCTGCAGGGTGAGAGCAGGAGGAGGCCCAGAGGGGCTGGGCAGCTCCAGCAGCAGGAGATTCCCATCACCAGAATCCCCTGCTCGGACCCAGCCTGCCTATGGCAGCCCTTTACATGGGGGTTATCTGCCCCAGAGCTCTGCACAGGGACACCTCCCAGGGGAATTCTGGCTGGCAGTTAACTAGACGCCTAGAGCAAGAGAAGGCAGGACTGCATTTCAGCAGGAGGGTTGAACATGACCATCCTATCCACTCAGGGTTTCTGCACTGTGCTGTGCAAATGCACACTATCTCCAGGTCCAGCCAAAACCTAAATAAAAATGTAGTGCTTAACTAAAATGTGTATCGCCAACTCTAATTTGAAAACAGAAGTGGAAAAAATGGATTACAGGGACTGGAAACGGTCTTCCAGACCAGCTTAGGTGAAGTCTATCAAAGGGGGAGTCCTTGTTCACCCCTGAAATCAAACCAGGTCATACTAGACCACCTTACTCCTCAACTGAGCAGGAAGAGCCCAACCAGCAGAAACAGTCACTGACAGCTCCAACATGTAACCCAAAAGCTTAGCCCACAAACCAGGCTACTGTCACCTTCACTGTGCCTGAGCTGCACCAGCATGACTCCAGAAACCTGACAGAGCTGTCACCAGTCCCACCTCCAACAGCAGCAAACCAGAAGTGTAATCATGAAAGTTCAGACCAGTCTTTCCATTCCCCACCCTGCAGTAGAACACATCCAAATAAACCCAGTCTGGTTGCTCTAGAAAACTACATTTTCCATTGCAGGGGAGACGCTTGCTAGGGCGGAAGCATTCCCCTCTCTGGTCACGCCGGACGATAAACAACAAACACGCTTCAGTGAGCCTCAAACACTAATGAGGAGCAACCAGGAGACTGTTCAGCCTGGCAGCACAGGATTTCGTCAGGGACAGACGCTCTGAAGCAGCTGCTTCTATCCCTCTCAGCTGAAAGGGAAGGCAGGAGAGCACTCTGAACTGCAGGGTCTGCCACGGCAGACAGCAGGCTCAGGACAGAGAGCAGGCTTGGAGCTGGCACCTTTGGGCTCCCACAGCAGTACCAGGGACACACAGCAGCAACCATCTGTCCAGTTTTGCTCAGCACCACGCAGCTTTCAACACTGCACTGAGAAGAGGGCCATCACTAGGAAATTTATCATGAACTGAGTTGTTTCAAAGTGTTCATTTAACAAGAACAGACACATCTAAGTGTAAAAATAACAGTGGTGATTATTTGTCAAAGTTTACTAAACTTGGTGGAAGGATGAATCCCATCCTTTGACCCCATATGTGTCCATCAAAGCGTGTACTTTAAGGCAGCCTTTGAGGTGATGAGAAAAGCCAATGCTGAAGGCTGGGGGGGAACATGGAAAACCCACCCTGACTGCAACTCTCCGAGATCCGTGCTCAGGGCTGGGGCCCAGAGCAGAGCCAGCCCGAATGCACCCAGTGAGAGCTACACACAGCACAAGTCTGGAACCAGCACTCTGCCAGATGTTTGCTGCTGTGTGAACGGCAAAGCCCAAAGAAGGCTCCCTGCGCCCTATGGGACGCACCAGCACTGCTCGGTTGCAGTATCGCTTTGCCACTGACTGCCGGTGCCAGACCTCACCTGGGTGCGGCCGAGGGGTTCGGAGCCTCGCCGCTGCAACAGATGTGTCAACAGCTGCCTTAATCCAGCCAGTTTCACAGCGAGCTTTCCTCTGTGCCGCGCTTAACAGTGTCAGCTGCTGCACGCATTCCCAGTGATGGGAAAAATCCCAAACGTGTGTCTGATTTACTACACACTGAACAGAAACCAGACTGTGTTTTGGTGTCACGGCGTGCAGAGCACCCGAGGAGAGCTCGGGGCCAGACAAGCCGCAGCCCACACTCCAGAACACAGCCCGTTCCTCCACAAGGAACGGGGGCCGGCGAGCTCTCCCCCCTCCGGACCCTAACCTTCGGGACCGTGTCACACCTCGCACGACATCCGAGCAGCAGCAGGAACGCGGACAGGGCTTACTGACCACACAGACATCCCCAGAGGCCGCTCCCACCCCGTCGTGGTCCCCAGCGCCTCGCTCCACGCTCCCGGGGCCGGCAAAGCCCTCCCGGCCGGGACACCCACACCGCCCGGGGCGGGGTGCGCTGCCGCCGGCACCTGAGGCCGGGACAGGCCCGGGGCGGGCGGAGCGGGAGGGGCGGCGGCGCTGCCCACAGAGGTCCCCGAACAGTTCCCCCACGGTTGCCCCCAGGGCGGGACGCGCGCCGCCGCGGTACTTACGTCGTCGAAGAGGGACCCGACGTTGGCCGTCACCAGGAGTACCCCGGCGCCGGCCGCGGCCCCCTTCACCGCCATGGCGCCGGCGCTGGCGGCGGGCGGGCGGAAGCGGCGACGCTGCGGGGAGCCCGGGGNCTGGGCTGTGCTGTGCTGGGCTGTACGCTCCCGGCGGGACTGGGACTAGGCTCGGCTCGGCTGTGCTCTGCTCGGCGCTGCGGTGCCGCTGCCGGCTCTGGGGCTGGGCGGACCGGTAGCCCTCTGCGCCCGCGACGTCACAGCAGCCTCGCGCCGCTCTTAAAAGGGCAACGGCAGCCCTGGGGAAGAGCTGGAGACATAGGTGGGGTCTGCACCGAGTCCAGGGAGAGGGAGAAGGAATTGGAAGAGGGAGACAAAAGATGGAGAAGGAGAGGAACAGGAGAGGGAACGGAAGACAAAAGAAGGAGAAGATGATGAGAGGAAGGGGAAGAGGAAGAGGGAGACAAGTGGAGAAGGAGAGGAAGAGGAGGGGAATGGAAGGCAAAAGAAGGAGAGGAAGAGGGAGAAGTAGAGAGAGAAAGAGGAAAAGAAGAGAAAAAGAGAAGTGGCTGAAAACCTACTACTTGATAAGAGAAAGGCAAAATTATTCTCAGGATTAAATAGCAAAACTCGAGTCAGTCCTGTAAGTCTCTTCTCTGTGGCAAACTCTCAGATAGGGATGCAAGTGAAATAACAAAAGCTCTGCTAGATTGTGACCTCTAGCACCTTTGTTAGAAGGTACGAATTAAATATGGAATTAAATGAAACCCAGGTTGGAGTTGTGGCAGTCTGCCTCCTGTGTGGGATCCCTACTGACCTCCAGGCAGCTGTGACAGACATAGATGCACTGTGGAGTATGCTAAACCCTGCTGGACTCCTCTGGACAGTTTCCTTTAAGGTTTCGTGCAACTTCTGAAGTAACTGTTTCATGAAGTTGCACTGTAGACACTCTGATCTTACCTGGAAGCAGCCATGGAGGGTATCAAAGATGACCTGATCAAACTTAGTATCTTGGTATAGAATAAGGTTGGAAGAGACCTCCGAGATCATCAAGTCCAACCATAAAGTCCAACATGTTCACACACAGGAAAAAAAGGGGAGAGGGGAAGGTTTGCTGCAGTGTTTCTGGCACAGGAGTCTTACAAATGTCAGCCACAGCGATTCCATCAAAGTCCGTCTGTGCTGAAGGAAGCTGTGTCAAATTACACCCGGCTGGAAAGGGATCCTGAGCCATATGGCATCCAGGTGAAAATCCTGGCAGTGCTCAGAAACAGGAAACTGGAATAGGAAGTGGCTGCAGACCACAAGAACTTGCTCATGAAGAGCCCAGACCGCTGTGCTACAATGGAGAAAGACTTTGGCAGTTTCTTTGTTAGAGGAAGCGATACAGCACAGAAACCTCGAAGCTATGTAGAGGTAAGGTGGTGACCAACTGATGACTGAGTTGATCTGTGAATCCCATCCTGTCTTCAAGGAAAGGAGTGGGTAAAGCTGGCTGAGAAAACAGGAACATGAAATACAGCATCATCTAAAAGCTTTTTCAAAAGAATTCCTGAGGGCTGGCTCACCCCATCATCAATGGTAAAAGAAGCTGTCTCCAAAAGCAAGAAATGCTGAATATTGATGTATAATGATTTCTGGGACCTGTGGATGCCTGTGGGAAGCACAGGCTGAGCAGGATGCCCAGCATTCCCAGAGGAGAGCAAAGAAGAGGTGAAGCTGCCTGGTGCCAGCAGCCAGCCTGGCCCCTTCCTCGGCGACAGCTGCGGCAGCTCCCAGGAGCCATTCCGGGCAGCATCTCGGTGGATGCAGAACTTGGACTACCCTGTTTCAGGCCTGTGTCTTGTTTCATGGTTCCAATGCTCTGTATAAAACACCACAGAACACACTAATGTTTGTGAGAACCAGAACATGCACCACAGGAGGGTGGTAAAATAAAATAGAGACTTCAACTTTTTGCTTCACATTTATCCCTAAAGCACCATTTGTTAGGGTCTGACTTGCAGAGAAGCCAACATATTCCCTGACCCTGTTCTTAGTCCACTTTAGGCACATGATGATGACCCACCACTGACACGCGAAGCTCTTCCTAGCTAATCAGGGGTCTGGAAAACAGGCCTTATGAGGAGAGGCTTAGGGAGCTGGGCTCGTTTAGCCTGGAGAAGAGGAGGCTGAGGGGAGACCTTATCGCTCTCTTCAGCTACTTGAAAGGCCATTCTAGGGAGGAGGGTGTTGGCCTCTTCTCCCTTGTGACTAGTGACAGGACTAGAGGGAATGGGCTTAAGCTGAGCCAGGGTAGGTTTAGATTAGATATTAGGAAGAATTTCTTTACTGAAAGAGTGGTTAGATGTTGGAATAGGCTGCCCAGGGGGGTGGTGAAGTCACCATCTCTGGAGGTTTTTAAGAAGAGGATAGATGTGTTTCTTCAGGGGATGATTTAGGGGTAAGAGTAGTGTAGGGCTATCAGTTGGACTACATGATCTTGAGGGCCCTTTCCAACCGTAATGATTCTGTGATTCTGCAAGGATGCCAGCCCTGGAGCAGCCTGAGCAGCTTGGAGAGCTCCTGCACACAGTATTGATTTGGTCCTGAACAGGATGTTGTTGTGGCACAGCTAGTGACATTAACCAAGAGACTTTTTTACATCTAGCATCCTGCAGATTCACACAAAGATCTGAGAATATATAGAAAGTAATAATAAATGTTTTGGCTAAGAAAGCATCAATTGGTTTATATGGGATTCAAACATGGATGGCAACGTTGTATTAGAAAATAGGTTATTAGTAATCAAAGTACATACACTGAAAAAAAAAAAGATGGAAAAATTTCACATAAAAAGCCAGCAGGTGATTCTTGAGCATATTTTTATGTCTCAGTATTTGCTTTCTGCTTATCACACGAGGGTAACAGTTCCAGCCTCTTCCAGAGCCACCTGCCATGCACCAGGCTCTGTCAAGTGCAGCTGTTTTAAGCCTGGTCCAGTTGAAACAAGCCAGCAGTGATCCCACAACTGTTAAACCCCTTTCCATCCCCAGATGTAGGGTGAGTCATCAGGCTTGATAGGTCTGGGGGGACATGGCCAGTGTAAATGCCTCCTGGAAGGTGTCACTGTGAAATCTGTACAATGGTAAGTTGTAATGTTGGGAGAAGGAGCTTCTACAGAGCTATTCTTTCTTTATCACACCAATCTGCCAAAAAAAGCACGTTTTTATGAGGAAAAAAATCAACTAGAACCCTTCCCTATTCACTGGCACTGCAATAGAAAGTGTTTCAATGGTAGAAAAATTCTTGTTCACTGTAAAAGACATGACAAGAAATGACAAGCCCAGCTTTTCTTGTGAAGACCCCCAGATCTGGGGACATGGGGGAGGGTTGCTGTGGCAAGCACAGGTTTGGTCCCATTTTGGGGGCTAGTGAAGAGGACTGCAAGTGTGGTTCCTGAGCATTTCCTTGGTGGCTCTGTGCCATGCAGACTTCAGACTTCGATCAGAGCCCTAGGCCAGGGCTGTGTTCTGTGCCAGGGCACTCCCAAGGACAGCTCACTGCAGACTCAGGGATTAGCTGAACAAAATATCCCTTAGAGTGGTAAAGATCAGTGTGTTAGTGTGGCAGAGACACCAGAACACAGCTGACAGAGCAGAACACGCAGCTAACAGACCAGAACACAGCTGACAGAGCAGAACACACAGCTAACAGACCAGAACACAGCTGGCAGAGCAGAACACAACTGGCAGAGCAAAACACACAGCTGACAGACCAGAACGCACACAGTTACGAGACCAGAACACAGCTGACAGAGCAGAACACACAGAGCTGACAGACCACAGGTTCTGGGACAGGGGCTGCTGTGTCAGCAGCAGTGAGATGACTTTTTCCAATAGCACAGAGCTCTTTAAGGAGCCTTGTGTTAGATGCATCTTGAAGAAAAGTGCACAATTAGTAGTTCATCCTGATAACCACATGTACAGGATCATCTTCAGCTACATCAGCTTTATTTGGTGCACAGCAGAGAGAGAGTGGACACCACCTCTGCCCCATTCCTCCCTCTGAAATGAGGCAGGGACAGCCGCACGCTGCCGCATCCTCCTGGGTGTTTACGGCACTTAGTGGCTGTGGTACATGTTAGTCATTCTCCAGTCCAGGCAGTGGCAGAGAAGTTATCCAAACCCCATTGCCATTCAGTGCTCGGGATTATTCTTGCACCTTTTGCCATGTCCTCCATAACTTAGCAAATGCAGTTGCATTAATTCGCACTGCTCTATGTGACTGAAATTCTAACTTTCTTCAGTGGTGTTAGTGCTGCTCCTGGCATGAGGCTCTCCACAGCACAGGGATGCTCTGTAGACCTTGCAGCTGGCTAACGTGAGAGAGGGGACAGGGAAAAGGAGTGATTTTCTTCTTCATCTTCCAAAATGTATTTTTGTTTCCAGTTTAAGTTTCCAGTAAAGCATTCTCTGGAGTGGCCCTGTTGGGATTTACTGGCACGGTGCTTTACCACACTGCACGGGCAGCCCACGGTGTGCTCTGGATCTGAACTGTCAGGCACAGGCAGTGGTGTGTCTATTACTGCATTTCCTGGAGCCTAATGTAAGGCCTTTTAGTCTGCTGACCAACAATGTTTTTCATTAAAGCTTTATTCTGCCATTATACTGCTGGTTTTTTTCCTTCCAGGCACTCCACCAGTGTTCTTACAGCAGTATTAGTGCTGTCATCAATTTCTGGCAGGTTCTTAATTTCGGATTGGCTTTTTAGTGTCATATCACACATATTTCCAAATGAATTCCTGGAACAATCGAGGTGTAACCTCACCTACACATTTTAGAGTTTGTTCTTTTAGTAATTAACCAAAAAAAGATTAGCAGAAGGTTTTGTCCTTTTTAAACTTAAGCCAAATGCAGTACTATTGTAGAAGCTAAGCAAACAAAGTGTGTTTTGCAACATCTGTTTTTAACTTCTTTTCCAGAATAAAACATTTTTGTACAGTCTTCCACCTGTCTGAGTTTCTCACATTTATTCTCTTCCCTTGTGAGGACTGAGCTCCGGGTAGATCCATCTGGTCTGCCAGTCCAGCACTAAAGATCATCCCAACATTTGTCTTTGAACAGCTCATAAACAGACAACATTGCATAGACTTGATGTTTTGGGGTATTTCACTTACCAATGACATGCAGCTCTTCCTGGAGAAGAGCATAAAAACTGTTTATCACATGGTCTTGACCCTCTGAAAGTGGTGTCAGGTAGGACAGTGCCCAGGAAGTCACGCGCGCCATTCCCAGCATTGTTTGTGTGCTGGAGCAGGAAGCCATGTTCCAGACAACAGGAATTGGGAAAGGTTGGGCCTGTAGCATTGGGAAGCTGCAACACCAGTTATTTATTCAGCTAAAATATGGCTCAAATGGTAATTCATTCACAGAATCCCATTATCCCAGCATGGTTGGGGCTGGAAGGGACCTCTGGGGATCATCCAGTCCAACCCCCTGCTCCAGCAGGGTCACCCACAGCAGCTTGCCCAGGATCACCTCCAGCTGCCTTGGGAATCTCTCCCCAGAAGGAGACTCCACAGCCTCTCTGGGCAGCCTGGGCCAGGGCTCCAACGCCCTCACAACAAACAACTTTCTCCTCCTGCTCAGGTGGAACCTCCTGAGTTCCAGTTTGTGCCCAGTGCCCCTTGGCCTGGCCCTGGCCACCACTGAGCAGAGCCAATATGACAATAAATACAATACATGCAGCAACTGCCACAGTAGTTTTCCATCATCCTGAGTGCTCTGAGCTCCAGTCTCCTGCCAGGGCTATGGGGACAGTTGTGTGTGCTGCACTTTTGCAGCAGACCCAACAGGAGAGGTCTCACCAGGAGCCACCAGGCTCATGCTGTGGTCAGACCAGGGCTTGCTTTGGCATGGAGGATGTCAGGAAATGAATGTGCTCTTCTGACTCACCTCAAATGTACCAAGTCTGAACCTCCTCAAGCTCGAGAAATCTCATGACATGATTGGTGTTCAGGGGCAAAGAAACATGTTCCTCGATGTGTCGCTCACAGGCCTTGGTCCATCCATTGCTTATCACTGACAGCACCATGGAACTGCTGGGGTGGGCAGGGACCTGCAGAGCTACACAGACCAAATCACAGTTGGGTTATGTCCTATTTGCTGGTGACAATCTGGGTTGGTTTTCTCATTTCGGCTGTCTCTGTAAGGCTCCTAGCCCTTCAGTGCTGGAGACAAACTCTCAGGCATCCTGATGTAACAAGTCCAGTCTCTGTTGTTACAAGGCTTTAGAGAGGTACTTGAAGGCTTGATATGGAAAGTTTTATAAATATATGGAACAGACTAAAGAGATTGTGAACAGCTAAACACTGGCTAGTCTTCTGCATAACTATCTGCCAGAGCACAACAATCTCTAGCCAACCTGTGAACTGCACCTTTTCTTCCAGCTCTTGCAGAGACAATACAGGAAGGTTGGGTACTTTCATCTGATGCTACTGAAACAGCAGACAGAGAGTGGTTTAGGGCATAATAAGATCTACCTAGCTCTGCTCTGTAGCATCAATCCTTTGTGGTCACATAAAACACAAAACCCCCCAAGACCAGAGCATCGTGAGGGTAGTGTGAAAAAAAGGGATAGGAAAAAGCAGAGCTTGTTGAGCATGAGCATGCCCATGGAACTGCAGCATATGCAATTGTTTTTGAAAAGATGTATTTCTTACATTGCAATTTATGTATGGTAGACCAAAACAAAGAAATAAACCTTAAAAACAAAGAAACCAGAAAACCACTAGGGACCTGTGAGCTCTGTGGTGGCATACAGAGAGCATTAATTACTTATGCTGAGCCATTTCCTAATGAACATTTTTAAAACCCTCAGTCCAGAAGGGCAGCAATTTTCATCACAAGGAGGATTACCCATCCTCTGGTCACTTTAAATTATGGAATTGTTTCTGGGTGTCTGTAGAGGACAGTCAGGATACTTGATGTTCATTTTTTTCAGTAAATCCTGCCCTGATGGTAAAGCCAGAGCAGAGGCAGGTGGTGCTGGGGGCAAGTGCTGCCCTTGGCCAGGATGACCCTTCTGCTGAGAGTCACAGAGAGCAGGACACACTGGATGACGCCACGAGCTCCAAACTGGAGCCACTGGCACAGGGTCCTGGAGGCTGGTGCCACAGCAGGATCCCACAACTCAGGAGGGTCCTGCTGGTTCCCACAGGCAGGGACAGGAGGAACTGGCACACAGTTTGGCTGTTGCTCATGGTAGAAGCAGGTCAGTAAGGATCAGCAGAGCTGCCTCAGCCCCTTCCCCAGGTATCTTCGCAGAAGGCATCTACAAGGTCATTGCAGCTTTCCCAGTTTCATTAGCAAAGAGTTCACACACAGATCTCACATAGGGAAGAGACTCATTTATAATTTAAGCCATTTAGCACTTCTCAGAATTTGATTTCTTTCAAACAGGGAATATGATGTCATTTGGGTGTGTGTCTGCATGATCAGGTTAATTCTGCTGTCTCTGTAAGGCTCCTAGCCCTTCAGTGCTGGAGACAAACTCTCAGGCATCCTGGTGTAACAAATCCTGCTCTTCTTCTGCACCCAGATTTTTCTAGAAAGTTGTTTTTTTCTCAGATCCTTTAAACAAACCTCAAGCACTGCGTGGCAGAGCAGAGCAGTGGGACATCATGGTAAGGTGGAGGCTAGGTCCCAGGACGTGTTTCGCTCCAGTGTCTGCAAAAGCTGGAGAGAGGCAGAAAGTCTGGGCCCATTACAGCGGTGGGTTGGCAAAGTGGAAGCGATGCCTTATGAGGTGAGTCCTCTCCATCCCTTTGTGATCTGCCCACGGGTTGGTATAAAAATATAAATGTAGTGCAAAAGAGGGAGAGTCTTTAGAACACACCTGATAGCTTACACAGCCACTTCACTTACAGCCTTTTTGCACCATGTCATGAGGACAGAGAAGGCATCAAGGAACAGAACTTTTTCAGCTGAATTACACAAGGAGTAATAGTGTCAATATCATTGCTGCAGAAAGACTGTTACCTAACTACCTAACAATAAAGAAATAGATTAATATGGTGCCTGTTCTCACAGGACCATAGATATTTTTATGGGGTATGGCATTATAATAAAAATTCCCTAGACTTCAGCTTGAACTAGAAAACTCATTAAATAGATTCAATACACTATGGAATTCTATATAGAAATGTTATTGTTGAATGTGTACCATATTTCTCTGCCTTCTTGGCTCAATCATTTTTGGTTTTTAACGTATTTTGCAATGTGGATGAGCTAGAAACAAGATTCAGAACCAAGGTAGGCTTGAAAGATCACTGACCTATGTACTTTACTACATGGGAAGATAGGAGAAGGGTCATGATTTATAAATGACTTCACTGCTGAAGATAAGCTTAGCATGAACAGAAAATCAGGACTAAGCCATAACTTGGTGAGGTTTCAGATTCTCAGCCAAAGTTGTGTTACAAAAGACAAAGTGAAGGCTAACATCTGATGCAGTGTCTGTGAATCACCAGCCCTGGGGTAACCCCTGATTTCAGAGCTGTCCAAGTCATTGTGAGAGCTGCTCATGGAATAGCCAAATATCCTGCTGCTGGCAGACCAGTGGTCACCAGGATGAGAAACATCCCTGCTGGGCAGCCCTTGCTTCTTCTGCTGCTGACAAATAGCTATCCACCGTGGTATGCCTGGCTGCCTCTCACCTGAGCCACAGCAAGGCAACGTACCTGAGCACAGAGCTACCAGCCTGCAGGGAATTTTTCTGGAGCTGGAGTCTAAGGCATGCCTCACCTGGGTGGCAGGAGCACCCTCCAGAATGCTCCACATTCTTCAGGAATCTACTGTAAAGCCAAGCTCAGGATCTCCATTCTTCTTGCAAGGCTCTCCCTCCACTCAGAGCCTACACACCCTGCAGATTAATGCACATAAGGTGAAGATCATGATCAGTAGCTATGCTCTTCTGGCAACACAGAGGATAATACACGTACAGCTTTAAATGGAGAGAACAAGACATAACTGCTAGGACCAGCTTGAGTCTCCTGAAGAAGCTCCTACAGGACCAGAGGCTCATGACTGATCTCACCATCTTTTTGCAGCTGTATTTCTAGAGTAAACTCTTGCTCAACTGTGGATGTTAAAATACCACAGACAAGAAGAAAATGCTTCATAACATGGTTTATTTTTTCCACCCAGAAAGTAAATGAAATGACAGCAGTTAATCCCCTCACTAACTGCAGTAAAGCACCAACAGGGAATCAGCCCTGAAATATTAATGGCCATATAGTGGCAACTCTTAAAAAGATGCTTTGATTCCCATTTCTAAAACTGCTGATGAAAACTTAATTCTTTTTCAGCAGTCCAGCTTAAGGCGTTGTATACTGCATGATTTAGTAAACTAGAGGTGTGTTTGTATTGGGAATGTTTCCAGGCTATCCCTCAGAGTATGGGAGCCACTGAAATACTGTAAGCAGTCGTTGGGGAGGTTTTCAGTGCTGTCCCCATGCAGAATTTTTTTTGGAGGAAAATAAAACTGTCCTGCAAGGCAGCATCCTTGTTTTCAAGCAGCATATGGAAATAATAGCTTCAAAATTGTGTTAGAATAAACTTTTCTGCTTGCAGATATACAAAACCTGCATTGTATGAGGTGACTACAGAGCTCCTGTGCTCCCTTAGACACCACTTGTGTTTAAAGTAAGGTATTTGGTTAGCTTGTCTCTGTACCACTAGTGAAAGTGAAAAACATTCTCTTTTCAGAGAGGCTGAGGAGTGAGGGAGGGAGAGAGGGCGAGTGAGTGGGAAGAAGAGAGAGTTGGGAGGCTGAGGCTCCTCCTTCCAAACCAAGTCATGGAAAAACGATGTAAGAATTCCAGCGTCTGAATAAATATGTGCCCTGTGACCTTAATCCCCTAGGAACCAAAAACATCCAGAGTCAGATAAAAATAGTAAACCCTTTACATTGCTGAGGGAGAACAGCACTGCTTGCAGCTAATTAGCTAAATCCTTTTAATAGCGTGGGGGCTGGGCAGCTAGGAGGAAGCCAGCCGAGCGGGCGTATGGTGGAGGACGAAAGTGAGGACGGACACGCGTGGCCAGGCGCTGGCCTGCGTCACTCCCTGGGGAGCAGCGAAGGGCAGGGCGGTGCTGAGCCGAGCCAGTGGGTCGTAGTTGGGAAGGGGGTTTCCCTGTGCCGGGGATCCCCCAGACCATGGCAGTCTGCAACACAAGCTTCGAAAGAGCCCACCAGAATGGCTCCTGCTTGACTGCAGCTGCTGGTGTAGGCACAAAACCTCCTCCTGACCTTGCCCACTTGCTAACCTGTGCGGGAAACCTCGGCTGGGCAGGAAGGATCCCTTTAGAAAGAAACAGAAAGGGATTACAGTGATCCTGACAGCAAATGTCAACGAGCTGTTCAGGTTCAGTTGTGTCATTTTATTTGAAGTGCTGTGGCTTCACAGTGTGCTAAAGATTAACTATTTATTCAAACCTTAGTGGAGACAATAGGTTGCTTCAAACAGCCTTCACAAGCATTTGTTCTGATTCTGAATAGCTGTTTCATGAGTCAGCATTGTTTTTTCCTCATTACTCTCTATGTGCAAACATTCACACCAGGTGAGTCTTACCTGTCATGCAATATGACACAAGTATGCAAAGGTTAACAGTTCTGCACAGCCAGGAGCCCTCTGTAAATTAAATTTGCTTTTTAATAGTTTGTATTTTTCTGGCCAAATAATAACTCCCTTGTCAGAGAGCAGAACCAACACCAGCTGATCTCAATGACCTGAGCGCAGAACCAACACCAGCTGATCTCAACGACCTGCGAGCAGAACCTACACGAGCTGATCTCAACGACCTGCGAGCAGAACCAGCACCAATTGATCTCAATGGCCTGCCATGCTTTGCTGGAGGGAATTCTGGAGACAACTCAAAGCCCAGAATCCCAGCATGGTGGGGGTTGGAAGGGACCTCTGGGGATCATCCAGCCCAACCCCCCTGCTCCAGCAGGGGCACGCACAGCAGCTTCCCCAGGATCACCTCCAGCTGCCTTGGGAATCTCTGCCCAGAAGGAGACTCCACAACCTCTCTGGGCAGTCTGGGCCAGAGCACCCTCAGAGCAAAGAAGTTTTTCCTTGTGTTCAGGTGGAACCTCCTGGGTTCTGGTTTGTGCCTGAGACCCCAGACCTGCAAGGACTGTAGGATTTCTCTTGCCTCACAGAAGCAGAGCAGCACAAGGCATGCCAGCAGACCCCAGACCTACAGGAACATTTCTAGTGCATGACAGCACAGATCTGTCATTGCCATTTATGGTGTCTCAAGGCAGATCTGCTCCTCCTAAAGTGCTCTCAGCATCTTCATCTATCTGCCATAATGCAGTGGGGTTTGCCATAGACACTCTCTGCCAGCAATTAAGGCTTGAATTTTAGCTAAAGAGTTGACATGTTAATGTTCCAAGGTGAGAAATCAATTTGTTGTAGATTTCAATCCTGGTACACTTACATCATATGTCTGCAGAACCACAGCAGATATTTCTTTCTGAAATGACCTGACAGGCCATAAGAACAGTCTGCCTGCTCTCAGAAGGAAAGGCTGCTGTGGCCAGGGTGCGCTTTGAAGGCTGGGAATGCTTGATCTCCACAAAAATCATACTGAGTTTTGCCTGGAGCTCCAAGCCAGAGCTCTGATGGCAGCAGCCTTGCTCCAGAGATTGTGTGGGGAAATACTACAGAGCAAGATATTTCAGCTCATGTCTGCAGTGCCTGGCACGCTATATAGCATTTTTCACCCACAAAAATGGCAGTGTGCACTGCATGATATAGTAATCCACTGACAGAAGTGCAAGGTACAGACCCTACAGCCTTGTGGGGTGCCTGGATGGAGTCACAGTGGCAGAAAGTGCTGAGTTCCCTCAGCAAATGCTGCTTTTGCACTTGTCATGGTGTGCCATGACCATGGGTTCCCTACCCAGGGACCAGGAAAAATTGCTTCATGGCATCACCACACCAAGAGGTTACCACCCTTGCTTTGTGGTTTATCTGAAAGCATCACTTATCTCTGTGGCACAAAAAAAGAAACATATCTTTAACTGTTGTTTTATGTAGTGCACTTTCTACAGACCAAACCCCATGACTGGCTGGTAGCTACAAAAGCAGAGAATTTTCTCAGATTATGTATTTCACACTGTTACTGACTGAAGTGACGCATTTTCACTCTGTAAAAAAAAAAAAAAAAAGCTGTCTAAGAACAGAGTTACTTTCATGCCATCTCAGGCTTCAAAAGCTGAGTAACTCTTGTCCTTAAAGGAGTATAAAAATGGAGCTGTTAACAGCAACAGCCTTGCAGGCTGAAAGAGATGACTCCTGTGCTGTGGGCTGGAGCCAAAGTGCAAGGTGCTGTGCTGTGGTGGGAAGTCACAGCCCAGCAGGTCATGGAACACCAGTGAATGGCAGGGTCTCACAGCAGGGTGGCTGGAATGGATGTGGGATATGTGCCACAGCCATGCTGGGTGGCACAGTGGAGGTTTTGGGCCAACCTGAGCACCACCTGTGCACTCACTGGAAGGTAACATGGAGGTTTTGAGAAGTCCTGCCCTGGCCTGAGAGGAGCACCTCTGTGGGGAGGAATGGCTGAGAGCCCTGGGGCTGCTTAGCCTGGAGAAGAGCAGCCCCGGGGGGAGCTGCTCAATGCTGAGCAAGAGCTCAAGGCTGGGGCCAGACTCTGCTCAGGGGTGCCCAGGGCCAGGCCAAGGGGCACTGGGCACGAACTGGAACCCTGCAATCCCTGTAACTCTTGTCCCTTGGCACCACTCCCATGTGCCTTTGACTCTCACATCATGATCTCAGAGCTTGCCCACATGTGTGAGGGAGAGGTGGCATCATCACCTTCCAGGGCTGTGTGATCATTTGCTCTTCAGGCACACTCTGAGGTTTCCATGGCCCTTCACAGCTGTATAACAAATTTCAGCACAGCTCTAGCTCCCTCCTACTTTTTATTTCTCACTTTACAAGAAGAACATAGCAAGGAAAAGTTACCCTTTGCCTCGTGCTTTTGTATGTTAAGGGCAACACCTGAGCTGCTGGAGCCTGATGAGAATGTCCCTCTCAGAGGCTGAGAAGAGCCATTGAGCTGACCTCCCTCCACACCCAGACCCAGTGAGGAACAGGGGCTCTTATGGCAATACAAAGCAGAGATGTGACTGAAAAGCCTTTCCACTACTCCCCAACACCAGGGTGCATGCTCTTCCCTCAGAACTAGTGTGGACACACCACCTTTCTGTCAGTGCTAAGCTGCCTGGTGTTTGCTCTGAGGTGATCAGACCCATGGGCAGTTAGCATAGAAGAACAGAGGCTTACCTTGTCACAGGTGAGGGATGGTTCTCTAGGCACACTGAAAACCAGAACAAGAGTACTCCAGCCTGGGTATGTCCTCAACCCACTCAGGAGCACATCAACCACCTGCTGTGGGAGGTGGCATCAGCTTTATTCATCTCCCCACGGTTCCCTGGTGCTTTACACGCCTGGGGTTGTTCAGCCTGGAGAAGGGAAGGTTCTAGGGAACCTTGTTCCTCTCAGTAGTCAAAGAGCCTCACTGCAGGAAAGGTTGCACTAGATGACCTTTAAAGGCCCCTTCCCACCCAAAGCATCCTGTGATTCTATGAGACCCTCACCCAGGGATCCATCCTTCAACTCTCCTACCTGCTCTGCCTTTTCCCTGTCCTCTCCACACCCCTCTCTCCCACACTCATTTAAGCAATCCCTCCTACCTCTCTACTCCGCAGCTGAGCCCTTACAGCAGCTTAAGCTGCTCCTTAACTAGCACCTGGATTAACCCCTTCTCTGCCACATCTCCCAGGAATGGGAAGCCTCCTGGATCCTGTGGGATGACAGTGGTTGTAGCAGTAGTACTGGTGAGCAGTGTATCCCATTGCAATGTGGTTTTTGGACTCCTTCAGCAGCTGAACTGAACCCAACTTGACTGTCACAGGAATGTATTTCCATTTTAGCAAGGAAATGTAAGAGCTGAGAATTACCACCCCGTGCCATCTCCTGGTCAGGTGTACAGCACAGGTCAGGCACAATGCTTCCTATTGACACTTTCCATATAGATATATGGAGGATAAAGGGATATACCCGACTGAAAACATCTCTCCTATTGAGTTTCAGGTCTTCTAAAGAGTTAACTTTTTCCTCCTGTCTCTCCCACTATGGAGCAGGTTTATACAGAGCTTTTCCCCAGAAGCAGGCATAGTAACTGGGAATCCCACTGTCAGGAAGACAAGTCCTGAAACAAAGTGCATGATTCTTATTCATGGGCTGGCCAAACCCGTGCAATAAATGCTAAACATAGCTGTTTGGTGAGGTACAAATGCAAAAGCAGCTCCTGCCAACAGGATTTTCTGCCTCAAATTACTTCAAAGGCTGCAGCAGCAATAAAATTAACAAACATAAACCCTTGTAAATGACTTTTAAAAGCATGTTCATCCTCTGAAGGAGGAGCTGTGCAACAGACTCGCTTGCAAAACATCCAGAGGAGAACGTGGGCAGCAGCCCAGCTCACTTCAGCTCTGCTGGCTCCCAGAGCCCAGGTGGGAGCCTGCCTGGAAGAGGTACAGGCAGGAGCATGGATGTCAGGCACTGCTCTGCCCTTCCCTCTACTCCACCACATGAAAGCAGGCAACTAGGGAGAACAAGAAATAGAGTGAGTCCAGGGCAAGATACAGGTTGTTTTCAGTGACTACTTCCTTACCCCTCCCCTCTCTCAAGCAGCTATCAGAAGAGACATCTCACTGTGATCTTATTTGCAGAGATGTATTTCAATTCCTGTGTGAAACACTGCTTACTGTACTTCTTGCAGCTGAAATTGAGTTTTCATTTTGAAAGAAACAGCTATATTTTTCTTTTTTGGTAGCTGCCAAAAGATAGAAAACCAGATGAAAAGTATTCCCATGATCCTCTCTTTTCCTTTTCCAAGAAGCCTAGTAGGTGGAAGTAAATCTGGGAATAATATCCAGCACTTCACTTCTTCTAAAAATTCTACAAGACACTGTATGTGTAGGCTAAGTGGAGGGTTAGGAGCTGTGGCAGCAGCCTTAAGGATGGACTGCTTGTACCTCCTGTGTTCCTGGTGAGTACCCTGGAGAAGTATGGCTATGGGTAAGATCTGGATGTGCTTAAATGCAAAGTGCCTTTTTCTAAAGCATTCAAAAGAAAAGTTGTTTTAAGGACACAAGTCCCTTAAACAAAAGCAGTTATTTAGGAGTTACTTTTCTTGCCAAATGATACAGCTAGCTCCTTGGCTTCCCTCAGGAGTGCTCGGTCTCAGCCCTGCCTGGCCACTGTGGTCCTATTTCTGTCTTTAGGCTGCTGCGGAGAGGCTGCTGGCTCTGGGACCTGCAGAGGTGCATCTGGGACCCATCAGGAGCTGCTTGGCTTCTGAAAGCTCAGTGCCTACCATGCTTTGGGCCCATCTTGGGGACTGAAGAATCAACAATAGATGGGCATCTGCCACCCTTTTTCTGACACATGACTTTTTGGCCTCATTTTAACTAACTTGGTTTTCTTCCATCAGGAGCTGTTTGAAACCAAGGAAAAGACATGCGATAGAGACCACCCACTGGATCTCATTCTCCTCTTATGTAAGGCTGTTAAAAACAGTAATAGCCCCATTACAGTGAGTAGATTTGTATCAGGATAAAACCAGTGTGAGCAGCAAGAGAATTGGCTGCATTGGGTATAAATTCACGAAAGTAATTTGAAGGCTCTCTGGGAGCATAATTAGAAACATGAAGTCCTGGGATGTCTTCCTTCCTTTTTAATCCAAAACTACTTTCAAGAGCTGCTGCTAGCTCAAAAAGTGGTTATTAAAAGAGAAACAACTGCAGACAGTTTGAGGAACATAAGTTTCTCTGCAAATAGTGTGGTTTGGGCTTTTATTGTTTTCTTTTTCTCTTTCTTTCCCCTGTGCATGATCACTTGGCAAAAGATCCATTTAACCACCAGGGAACAAGGCACAGGCTGATTCTGGAACACAAAAGGATGTCTGGAGAGTGAAAGGGGTGTAGCCCTTTAATCTTTGTGGTGGTAGCTTCATTCAAACCAAAAGATACTTTTGCTTTGTGGAGTTTATTTATTCCAAAGGCTTTTGGTGAATGGTACCTGCAGCATTTTCAGCTGGAGGTGTGCTTTCAACTTTCATACCATCCCCTTAAGCACTGGCAATACTTAAGGGTACATGAGAGAGCAAGAGTTGTTCCAACTACAGCATCTAGGGTCAATAAATCAAGTATAGAGAGGAAACCTAATTCATCCAAGAAGTTACTTTCAAAAGCTTCTCTACCCTGATAAATAATATTTTCCTTTGGGAAGAGCAATAGGGAAGGAAGTAGAAGGAGCAGCTGCTGGTTGTGTGTTAAGTCACTGGAGGCTGCTCAGACAGCAGAGCAATGGACACACTGAAAGCTATTAAAAGGTGGCTAGGATGGATATCTGTCAGTGTCTGAAAGCCAGCTTTCCCTTCTCCTTGTCCTGTAGAGCTTGTACAGTGATCATAAATGGACCTGACCTCCTTTTGGTGCTCCATCCAAGGTCAATGCCTATCTTCTCTGTTCCCCATCCTGGAAAGGTTAATGTTGGTGTTTTAGAGAAAAGCTCTAAGTTGGGAGGGCTGCCTGCTGTGGCTGCTCACACACCACTGCAGGGCACAGAGACGTGAAGGCAGAGCATGCCCATGATTCACCACCAAGGCAATGAGAGGACAGCCTGGAAAGATGGTGGGAACTCATTCTGGGCTCCCCTGTGGTAACACCAACTTTGCTGTCTCATAGCCGCGACAGGGAGCACAGGCAGAGCGGAGCTGCTTGCACTGCAGGTTTCCAGTGATGGTGACTCGAGTGGGTGAAGTGGGGAATGAGGGCTTTAGAAATGAGTTTAATGTTTTTCAAGTGTTTGGTAATGCACAATGTGTCCCAGAGACGTGCAGCAGCATTGGGAGCCAAGCTGAGAGGCTTTGCAGCCTCTCCCTGGGCTGCAGAGGAAATGTCAAGCTGTCCTTAGCTTGGAAGTGAAAAGGTTACACTAAAATGGGAAATCAGCACTGACTTTTTCTTCCCCTTAAGTCCAACAAAATGTCAAGCGCCTGCAGCATGAGGAGGAAGGCCTGGGGGAGCCTAGCTGCAGGAGTTGCCAGCACTGGTAACGGGACCATGGGAAAGCCAGAAGGTCCCTGGGAGCAGGGAGGCTGCCGAGGTGCAGGGCTGGGACACAGACCCTCCTGTGCCCAGCAGCCCCCGGCTGCAGCAGATCGAGGAACGGAGTGTCCTGAGAGGGAGCTGCGTGCCCTCCTGGGAGGAGCGAGTGGAAACCCTGGGCTTTGATGTCTGCCTCCAGCTGATAAATAGGGTAGTGTAACTGAAGGAAACAGTTAGTCAGAGAGGAAAGTCAAAGGAAATAATGACTCATGACTTGGCAGCTGAGAAAGTGCCATCCAAGCCCTCTACCTCCCCGTAGAACCGGTCGTAGCAGTGCAAATGTGAGCTCCTTTTCCCTGGTCCCTCCTGCCTCCCTGGGAGCTGCAGCCTAGTGGGAGAAGGAAGATGGAAGGTGGAAGAGCTCTTCTCCTCTGAGGAGAATATGGTTGGGTGAAACAGGCATGAAGCCACTCCAAAACACCTTCTACTCTACAAGCACATTGCAGACTGCTATTGTTGCCTAAGATCTATGTCATTTCTGCTTCGGTAGTATTGCTAGTAAGACAGAAGTTAATACCAGCCTCTGGATACCTGTACTGGGTGATCTGTGCCCTTTGTGAAACTGCCTGATTTAGGACTAGCACCAGACTCTATTCTGGTATCAAGCCTAACAAAATACTTTTTCCTTGAGGTACTAACACATTGCAGATCTTGCTTATGTCAGGAAACAGACAGAAGATAAACTGTCCCAAAGACAGAGTGTGAAGTGAAACCCCCTCCAAAACCATACCATCTTCCCATGGGAGCAGCAGCAGCACCCTGCAAAGAGTCAGCAACTGCACCAAAGCCCCTTGGTAACAGAAGTGTCTCTGCTCTTTAACACAGACAGTCTTCAGGGCCAAATATTTTTAACTTCAGAAAGAGATATTCTTAGTGTAACTATATATTTTTTTCTTTCTCTATAATTGAGGTGAATTAAGTGTAATTGGAAGCATCTGCTCCTATTTTGGTGCCTGATATAGCGTGGTATTCTACATCTCCTGGAAGATACTCTCCTTCTTCAACTCCCACTAGATCCAGCTAAAAATAGTTAATCTAAATCACATTCTCTCAGGCAAAAGTGTTCCTCAGCTCTCAGGGTTTGCCCCTCCATGCTGCTGACTTTCTTGCTCTGGCTCCACTTTCACCCCTGGAGGGTGCATGGGACAAGGTTCATTTTGTCTGAGCAGCACGTTCTGTCCCCAGTGCCTATCCTGGGGAGCAGTTGTGACTGATGGTTAACAAAGCTGTGACACCAGGGAAAGGCATGTGGACCTGGTGTGGGGCTGTGGTGTGCCCCAACAACACCCTAAACGCCTCCAGTGCCACAGCCATTGCTGTGACTGTAGCCAGGGTAGCAAACGGCTTGGGGCCTGAAGTTGCTTCCCCAGGTGCCCAGAGGAATGTCACCTCCTGCTTCACAAAGGGCAGCTTGGTCTGGTTTGACCTTCAAGCCATCCTTGTTGTGTGGAGGAGCCATCTCTCCTGCCATGAGCATCACTCCAGGGCCACCTCCCCTCTGCTGCGGGCTGGGGAGCTCCTCCATCCCCCTGCAACAGCAGTGCTGTTCCTCATGCAGGCAACGACATATTTACTTGTAGTTACATGTCCTTGGGGCTAATATTCCAGTAACAGGTTTTTTTCCTCATTTTTGAGCTATGTATAGGCTGAGCAAGCCTGGAAAATCTCAGGAGAGAAAACAGAGGAAACTTGAACAAAAGAACTTGCATAGATGGTTTGGCACAACTGCAGAGAGTTGTGCAAGTTATGCTTTGTAGCCAGAAAGGATTTATTATGAGGTCAGTACATCTACCAAATAGTAGTGTTCTGCCAGGGAGAGCTTTCTGCATGATACTTCGACTTCACTTGACTCATACATTCAAGGATCCCCTGGCCCTGGCAGCTGAGCCCTTCCCCAGGAGCCTGGCTGTGCCTGTGAGCTGTGAACATGCACAGCACAGCCTCCAGCACCCTGTTGGCGGTGTCTCTGGGAAGGCTGGGTGGGCTTTAGGGTCAGGTCTAGAATCTAGCTCCACAATACTGGCTCCTATAAACAGCAATGTCTCAGGAACGTTTTCATGTGCTTGGATTTGTGCCTCTGTTTGGTGCTATCCCTTTACAAATATGTGCATATTTCAGGAATTAGTTTCAGTTCTCAGTTAATCCTCTGGTTTTCAATAAACAGTAAACAATGCACTGGCTTATGCTGTATGATTCATCAAGCACTATTCTCTTTAAAATCTACCATAACAGAACCAACACCTTCACTTCAGTACGAGATGTGATTCTGTTTGTGAAAACATTTTCCTGAGAAGGCTTACAGCTCTCAGAGCATGACTTGACTTGACTTTATACTCCCAGGTGGGAAATGCCACTAGGACTGGGTCGAGACTGAGGATACATGAGGAAACAAAGTTGAGCAACCAGGTAAGTATGTGGCAGTTACATTAGACCAATGACTGGAAACTCAGAAAGTTCAATTAAACCTAACTGAGAAGAAATTTGAAGCTGTGACAAAATCAGGGTATTTACTTGGGTTTCTTTGATCCCACCTCAATGCCAGTTGTCCTTGTGTGTGCAGAGTGAGATTTCCAAATAAATTTCTTTCAGAAAGTGCTTTGAAGTATGAAAGTTAAACCACAAGATACCCAAGTCATGAAATGGCAACATCTGAAGGTCTGGAAGATAACAGTGCCACAGATATTAAGGGAATTTTTTTTCTTCCTAGTGGGAACAAAACAGCTTTGACTTTTGTATTTCTCGCTCTGCTGAGGCCTGGTCAGACCAGAGAGGGGGACAGGGACAGGGATAGGGACAGGGCCACCAGGACCAGGCATGAGGTGGGAGCCTGGGCCAGGGCATCTAGGGAACAAGGGGTGAGGAAGCCAAGGGGCTGAGGAATCGAGGCGTTGAGAGACCAGGGGGGCTGAGGAGATTGAGGAGAACGAGTGACTGAGGAGTCTGAGGAGCCACAGCTCCCTCACTGCTGGGCCACCACTTGCAGGGACCTGCCACCTCTCTCTCCCTCCTTCCCTCCCTTCAAGCCCCTGGGGAGCACACACAGTATTTTTTGCAGGCTGTATTTAGAAACCAGAGGAGAGAAAAGCTGGGAAACTTCTGGCTGAAGGTTCTGAACAAGCAGCAGAATGCAGGACAGAGAGATGGTGTTGTTTTGACATTTGCTCCCTGTGAGAAACAGGAGGTCTCCACCCCACCACACAACCCTGTGCACCCACAGCCCTGTGCTCCCTGTGCAGGGCAGAGCTCCCACACAGCCACTTGCTGTCTGCTCCCACCTAGACGTGATGTGTCCAAGGAGCATTTCAAGCTTGTTCCATCCTCATTTGCCTGGGCCACCTGCTTCTGTGGGAGCACAGAGTCCATCAGGAACATGGTGCCGGTGCTGATGCCACAGGCCAGCCTGGCCACCCTCCTCCTCCACATGCTCTCCATAAATTTCTCCATAAATTCCCTTTTCCTCTGCCTGCCTAACCCCAAGACCACCCCAGAAGCCTGGTCCAGGTGGACAAGGAGCTTCTTGATAATTCCAGTTTCTTCATGTCCCACCCATGCCCACCACAGCTGGGGCTCTGCTTCCCAGCTCCTGCTGCATGCACCATAAAGGTACAGAGAGCAACCTTCCCTCCTCATCTGACATGGACCAAGGTAATGAGTGCCACAAACCTTTTGGGTGCCAATGTAGGTGCTCACAGGCACTCTCCTCCTGTCCTTGGCAGCAACGTCATGTACCAGAGGTATGAGCCACACCAAGGGGGACACATCTCAGCCCCACAGACACAGCTCTAAAGAGAAGAGGTTCCACAAAACTGTTTTCTCTTGCAGCACTGTCTCTCCCCTGCTCAGCACTGCCTGTGAGAACTGACATTCTGAGCAGCTCAAGGACTGAGGAAGAGAAGCCAGACCATGTTCCTGCCCCACAAAGCTCCTCTGAAATGGATGTGGGGCTCAGCAAATGCTCCTGCCTGCTCAGGCAGTTCTTTCTCAACTCACATCCATCTTGTATTCATAAGGGCTATAAATACAGCCTGTATTCTATACAAATAAGGCATGCACTGAAAATATTTACATTGCATCCACTTGCATAGTCCTCTGGATTCCAGTCTTGAACAGGAGTGAAAACCATCAGTATTCCATCGTGTGGATGGGAGAAAATTCTAGTGAGAAAGTTAGTTTGTCTTTTAGGGAGTTTGAGGAAACTGCACTCCTGCAAAGACTGTGGCACTGGGGGCTGGACCTGGCCCCTTAAGGAGATGTCCTCTAAAAGAAGGCAAGATTTGCTGGGGTTTATGCTGTTGCACTTTTAGACTGCTCAAAATTCTCCCAGGAATCCTTTTAATATTCCCATCAAATTGAAATGTGAGTTATGTAATTATAATTAGAGCACCATACTCTTGATAACATTCTCTTCATCTCTTTACAGACTGTTTACTTCCTGAATGGTACCTAGAAGAAATCTTAAAAACCCAGACAAACAGTTCCCCTCTCCCTCATTAAAGCACAAAACAAAACAAACAGCTAATGGCTCAAAACTTCTTACAGCAGCTGTGTTTCCACAGTGCTACTTCTGTTGTAAGCATGACCTGATGGGAAGGTTTGCCCCAGGACCTTTCCTATGTGAAGCGACAGTGGCACCTCGGTGGCAAGAGGAGCTAAAAGCCATAAGGAGCTGTGGCATTCTTCTCTCTCTCAGTAAGAGCAGGACACATGAAATGAATATAGCAGCCCCCTTATACCTCAGCTGTCTTCCCTCTCTAAGTCACAATCATGGAAATCACACAGGTTGAGCTTTTTATGCTGAGATTTGACATCTGTCAGCACCCAATAAAAGCATCACCAAGTAATTTCCCTTTCTTCACTTTGATATTAACACTCTTGTTACTAGTTTGTGCTGCCACCTTTAATTATTAAACAGCAATATCTGTAGTGTAATCCTTGGACTCTAAACTTTGCAGACTACCAGGAAACATGGATTTTAATTCACTGTGAAGGAGTTCACATACATATTCACCTTTCACAGAAGGATGGGGTGACTGAAAGTGATGAGCTCCTTCAACAGCATCTCAAAATTTCAGCATCTCCTGCATTCTCAGAGATTTTAGCCCAGACCCATGTCCAGGCTGTCCCATCTCTGCCAAATGTCCCAGTTTTGGCCGTGCTGGTTGCTGAAGGTCAGTGAAGGTCATGCTGCGATGTGTTCACAGGCTTTTCCTAGACAGGCATGCTCTCTTCATCTCTCCTCTCCCTCCCTGTTTTCCTCTCCCGCCCTGTTTTTCTCTCCTCTTTTTGCCTGTCTGGCTGGGGTATCAGGAATGGTTCTCTTCTGAGCTGCCATCTCAGCTGCTGGCAGCCATCCTTGAACCTACAGTGAGTCACACTCTGGTCTCCTCCAGTGGACTTATATGGGTGGAGACACTGCTGCCAGCCCCCGGGGCACAGGCCAGCCCAGGCTGTGGGCAGGGGGACATGACACCAGTCCAAACCAGTCTGTGGATGTCAAGAGAAGAAAACACTGGTCTGTGGCTAAGGAACGCCTATGTCTTTCCTGCAGGCACAGGGAGAGGATGCTGGCAGCCAGACCCTGGCTGGCACAGATGGAGGAGACCTTCTGTTTTGGCACATCCAGCTACTGGATACTGCAGCAATGTCCTGTACCTCCTGGTAGCTTTAGTGCTGCTCAGTGGAAACAGAGACTCCCTCCCCATCCCTGCCCACGCTGTCAGGCTGTTCTGCAGGACCTGTCCCTCACCCAGTGCCCCATTGGCACCAAAGGGCTTGATGCTGAACTCTGCCAAACTTTTCTGCTCTGCAGAGGGTCCCTGGGCTCTGCTGCCCATCCTCAGACCACACTGGCTGACAGACATATTACAGTTTTAAAATTAAAATGTTTAAGTACACCAATTACCCTGAGGGTTTAAAATAATATTTATCCTAAACACTTTTGTCCTCATTTCATGCACATTCAGAAGGTTTGTAGGTACCTTTGCCAATAGCTACAATATTCAATCAAAACCACTCCTCATATATAAACAAAATATGAACTAAGTGTAACTGGCCAGTATAAACCCCTAGGGTTATGAAGCCTGCTGTGGCTGAGCTGGGATCTGTGTGGTGCCAGAGCTCTCATCTCAGTCCCCATCTCCTTGCCCTTTTCCAAGCAGCCAGGAACAGCATGATAAATGTATTTGTAACCTTTGCAAGGGAAGCGAAAGCACTGAGGCTGCTATTTGCATTTCAAAGCTGGAACCAATACCATCCTCAGAGAAAGGGTAAAATGGAGGAGAAGGGTGGCTATTTGGGACATGAATGTTTTGAAACCATGCAATATCAAATGAAAAGATTGTTAACATTCTGCTAGCTTGCTGGAAGCTGAATAAGAACATTATGGGTAATATTATTAAATCTAAGATAGTGTGTGTCACCCAAAGATAACAGAGTCCTACTCAAAGAGCTCCAGAAAAGCAAGGCAGGGTCACAGGACATGCCTGCAGCCCTGCCACCAGTCTGACAGCACCAAAACCTGGGATTGTGCAGCTGGGACAGGGCTTAGACACAGAGACTACTCATCAACCTCTACTACTGCCTCTCAAAACCACTACAGCATTCTCCCGGGCATGGCCAAAGGAGTAAATCCCATAGAATCCATTAGCACTGAATCATAGAGTCACAGACTGGTTTGGGTTAGAAGGGACCTTTCAAGGTTATCTAGTGCAACTCCCTGCAGTCAACAGGGATGTCCACAACAAGATCAGGTAGCTTGCAGCCCCAGATGACCTGACCTGGGACAGGCTCTCACCACCCTCAGGGGAAAACATTTCTTCCTTCTCTCCAGTCTAAATCTCCTCTTTCAGTTTCAAACCATCACCCCTTGTCCTGTCTCAACAGGTCCTGCTCAAAAGTCTGTCCCCAACTTTCTGGTAGTCCCTTGAAGTCCTGCAAGGCTGCAGTGAGGTCTCCCTGGAGCCTTCTCTTCTCCAGACTGAACAACCCCAACTCTCTCAGCCTGTCCTCACAGCAGAGGGGTTCCAGCCCTCAGATCATTTTTGTTGTCTCCTCTGGCCCTGCTCCACCAGGTCCATGTCTGTGCTGTGCTGAGTACTCCAGAGCTGGCCCCAGCACTGCAGCTGAGGTCTCCCCAGAGCAGAGCAGAGGCACAATCCCCTCCCTGCCCTGCTGCCCACACTGCTGGGGGTTCAGTCCAGGAGATGGTTGGCTTCTGGGCTGGGAGCAAACACGTCCAGGTTTTCACCCAGCAGTACCCCAAGTCCTTCTCCACAGGGCTGCTCTCCAACCCTTCATCCACCAGCCTGGAATGGTATTGGGGGTGTCACCCTTGCAGAAGGCGATATGACCAAGGTGATGCGACTGCCATGGCCCGAGAGGGATCCCGGGGATGCTGTGCTAGAGGGAGCAGAGGGAGGGGAGCGGCTCCCTCAGCCACCTCCCACGGACGCTGCGGGAGGGGAAAGGGATGCCCTGCCTTTCTTGCTAGGGTTTACAGATGGGCTTGCAGCGCAGAGCCAACTTCCTGAAAAACCCTAAAAAGGAGAGTGACACTTGACATTAATAATAAAGTTGGAAAAGCAAGGGAACAGATAGTTTAACAAGGAGCCATTTCTGGTGGTTACTAGATAAGATTTTAAAAAAATTGTTTCATCTTGACTTGACCTAAATGGAGTGGAAAATTACCATGACTACATTTATCTGAAATCATAAAAGTGTGTTCTGATTAGACCATGATAAAAAGGATGGTACAAATTGATCTAAAGATAAAGAAAGGGCAGGGAAAATGAGATGAGATTAAGAAAAGAAGCAGACACTGAAAAGGAAGGGTAATACAGCAAATCTCTGAAGCTGTGTTAAAAATAGCTGTAGGAACTGGAACATAAATAGTTTGATGCTTCAGTTTCTCCTCTTTGGGCTGAAGCTTGGCCACAATACTTGGGAGTCCAAATGATCACCTCGTTAATCCCAAGCCCTTTGCAGATCCCTAAATGAGAAGTAGGTCTGGAGCCGGCAGCAGTCCTCACCTTTGGATCCAACCCAGGCTGGTGAGCACAGTCTGGGGCTGAGCCACCGTCTGTCTGTCCGTTGGGCAGGAGTGATATTTGCCACAGTGTGCCAGGGATCCCTCCCAGTGGGACCTCCTGCCTCCCTTCCACGGTGAGATCTGCACTTGGCTGACATGCTTCAGTCCCTATTGTGTTACATTAAAACTGGTCAAAGTATTAGAAAACTAGTACAAAAAAAACCACCAAAAAGCAAAATTAAAAGCAAATAGAGTGATTGGCTGAACCTCACTTCCTAGAGATAGAGCACTTGCCTCTGGCAGAAGCTTTGATGGTCATTAGCAAAATTGTCTTTCAGTTTCCTAGAAACAAACGTAAAACTATGTCATAAATAAAAATCACTATTTTTTTTTGCCCCAGCCTGGGCTGTGTAACTGGCTGTGTGAGTTCTCGGTGTCTGCAGCACACCTACGACACTGAACAGGGAGGAAAACCACAAGCCACGAGGTCACAGGAGGCTTATGAGAAATGTGAGTAACAGCCTGTGCCAGAGGAGTTCCGCAGCCCTCGCTGGCTGTGTGGCAGGGCCCAGAACTCAAGAGACCCAAGAGACTCCAAGGGAGACCCTCCTCACCTGGGGGGGCTCCATCCTCCATAGCAGTACCTGCAGGTCACACTGATGGGGATAATGTGAATGAAATTGTGCCCTGGTGGCGAAGAAGGCAAATGGTCTCCTGGGATGCATTAAGAAGAGTGCGAACAGCAGGTCAAGGGAGGTTCTCCTCATTCTTTACTCTGCCCTAGTCTGGCCAAATCTGGAGTTCTGGGTCCAGTCCTGGCTCCCCAGTTGAAGAGAGACAAGGAACTAGTAGAGAGAGTCCATTGAAGGCTAGGAAGATCCTGAGGGCACTGGAGCATCTGTGGCAGAAGGAAAGGCTGAGAGCCCTGGGGCTGCTGAGCCTGGAGAAGAGCAGCCCCAGAGAGGAGCTGCTCAATGCTGAGCAAGAGCTGAAGGCTAGGGGCAAGAGGCTGGGGCCAGACTCTGCTCAGTGGTGTCCAGGGCCAGGCCAAGGGGCACTGGGCACAAACTGGAACTGAGGAGATTCCACCTGAAGAGGAAGAGAAACTTTTTTGGTGTGAGGGTGCAGAGCCCTGGCCCAGGAATCAATACTGAGAGTAATTTGCTGTTAGGGTCAGAAAACACATTCCTGATAGCCTGAAGTGGTGCTACTGCTTGCTAAACATGGATCAGAAAGGACTGGCACAGCCTTCCTTTTCAGCTGGTTTTTTTTTCAGTCTTCAGCCTGCTGACTGGAACATCCAGCCTCTCTCTAGAGCAGGGAAGCAGTTTATTTATCTAATCTCTTATTACTCTGGTCTCAGTTGGTTTTATCTAAGAGCAGCAGTGAAATCCTCCACGTCCTGTAAACCCATGCCCCCACAGCACTCCCTCCCAGACCTTTCTTGGATGGTGAAGAATGGCTGGCGACTTTAGATAAGGCATATTTGGAAAACTGTCTACTCTTTCCATTGAGTATAAACTTCCTTTTCCACTCTCTGTTTATGTTGATGTAGACATATGTAAATCCTTCCACAAGAGATTTGCTTCAAGAGAAAGTCAAGGCTCAGAGTAAGAGGAAATCCCATTCCCACCACCATGTTTGGATGGTGTCAGCACAGAGGGTCCCTGCTGTCCCCTCCCCATGACCCCGTGGTGGGGCTCTGGCATAGTGGCTGACCACTGGCCTATGTAACTCCAGGAACTACTTGGGCTTTTCTTCTGTTTGAGAAAAAGCCTGGTATTTACACCTTTCTCCTTGCTGCCCTGCTTGGTGCCACAAGTTATTTCTCTTGCAGGAGAACTTTCTGCAATGTCATTAACCAGTCAAAGATAATTGAATTTCCCCAGATTTGCCGTTTAATTAATGTCCAGCTAGTCAGCTGTTCCTCAGGGCACCTGCACTCTCCTCTCTCCAGCTGTGGGTATCTTATCCTCGAGGAGAGATGAAATGTAGCTTCATCTGTGCAGCTCCCTCTGCAGCCAATCTGGCCCAGATCTCCACAGGCTGGGGTTCCTCAAGGCTGGGGTCCCCAGGGCCAGCTAAGGACCTGCCCCACAGGCTGGGTGGAGAGATGTGAGGGTAGCCAACCCACAGATCTCTGACCCATGGGAAGGGCCTTGGTTATCTGTGGGGTCTGTTTTGAGCTTCATCACTGCCCCGGATGATGGGGAGAGATGGTGTGGGAAGGCTCTGGGGAAGAGGCCAGGGCAGCAGCCCTGTGCCCTCGGCAGCCTCTCCTTGCCTTGCCCTCCTCCAACACACACAGCAAAAGGATTTCACAGAGATGCTGTCTGGAAGTGATATCTTGAGGGCTGGTGACACCCGTGGGGACCAAACAACCCTATTTCCAGAGCCTGCAGGATTCTTTTCCTCCCACCCTCCAGTGGGTTCAGGCACAACAGCAGCTGGGTCACCTGGGTTGGAAACCACTGGCTCTTCCTGTCCTCTCTCATCCCAGCCCTGCTGCTGATCATCCTCCAGCTACCAGGGCCTAGAAACTACCCCAAATGCTGGTACAAAGCAAAAAAGATAGTGCCCTTTCCCTGGTATGTGCTGCTAACATTGGTCTTATAGCAGAAGGTGGAGCACAGAACAAGCTCAGTTGTACATATGAAATAATATCTGATAAAATGAATACTAGGTGTGTAAAATTAACAGCAGTGGTGAAAGAAAAAGCTGAGCTCTGTGCACCAGTGAATGCAGAAAGACAAAGAATAGCCAGGACAGATTGGCAAGCAGGAGGAAAAGTCACTCAGCCGCAAGTCATTGCCACCTCAGAAAATAGCTTATGAAAATAATTCCTCAAACAAGAGTGTTGTCACTGTGGCTATATTAAACAGCACTGTAATGCTGCAACTTTCTTTTATTCTTCAGGAATTCCAAAGCCACTGAAACATTCAGAGCCCTGTGCTTAGGCTGATCCCTTCACTCACTGCTGGCCTAAAGTTACTCTTGTAGTACAGTCTTCAGACACAGAATTCACACCAGAGCGGTTTTGTAGCTGCAGAGAGCATTTCTCCTATATTAAATCTTTATCTCCCCTGTTCACCAGCCAGAGAGGGCTGTGGGGGCTGCAGGAGCACACTGCAACACCAAAAAGTAAGCTGGAGAGCATGGTAGTATAACAACAAACTCTAGAAGAAGATGCTTATAAATATACTGTTAACTGTCCTCTAACAGATGTGTGATTCCCTGCTTGAGGACAGAGATTCAGCATCACTGCCTGCTGTGTCTGAGCTCTTCTGCTTTCCCTGCTCTCCTTTGCCCAGGTTTGCTTTTATCTGTGTCTAATGGTGTTTTCTATGACCTCTCTCCCATCAAATACTGCCTTTGATGTTGGTGCTGTCATGAGGATTATTTTTGTCTGTAACTACCATTGGCTCATGTTGTCTATTTTTTTCTGCATAAAAAAAAGACATTCTGGCTGGTTTTTAATGCATAAACCTATATCCACCCTTACTGCAACTCCTTTATGTTCAGTCCTGTGTTCTTCCAGGAGGTGACCAGCTGATGGGGATGAGCAAGAGGGGATTAAACTGCACCTGAGGATCAGGGAATTTGGCTTTTCTGAACATCAAGGGAAGTAAATGTAACCCAAAATTTACACTGCAAGTAAAAGTGTGCCTCTTGGAAAGGATTCGCGGAGGGGAGGACTCACCCCTGGGATGTAGCCCTGTGCTTTCCCACCCTACTGGTCCATTTGTTTTGGTTCTGGTGCTCTCTGAGGGCTGGTTTACATGGCTCCCTGTCCAGCTGCTGCTGAGCTGCTGTAGCATTTTCCTTTTTCTTCCTGGGAATGAGTCCTAAAAAAACTTTGCAGAGATGTCTTCAGCAGTTCTGTCAAAAAGGAGACTGAAAACCAGTTGTGGCAGGTGTGGTTCTCCAGCAGCAGGTAGTGGTGGCTGATGGGGTCACGGCTGACGTCTGGACTGCAGCTCTGCAACCTTATTTCTGAGACACAGAGCCCTCCCACCACTGCTCAGGGGCTGATTTCCAGAATTACCAGCCTTTGCTGACAACAAATAACAAGGGAATCAAATAAAAAACAAAATCAAGAATGATCACTATACCTAAAGAAGGAAGACAACCTCTCTCTAGACAAGATAACTTCTCTGTAGATGTAGCTTGCTGTCTAAGCCAGCAGTGGTGGCTCTTGGATCTCAAACACAGACAGTGCTTGGCAAGAGGTGAGCTGGAGCTGCTGACAGGCAGTAAATGCTCACAGACATTTATTCACAACTACCTGTGTAAAGGTTTCATCTGCTCTTCCAACACAGCCTTTCTGGGAGCGGAACATAATGGATAGAGGGAAAGTGTAAAGGGTGCGAGAAGATAACAAAGGATGGTGGAAAGCAGAAAAAAATGCTGCCCAGATTAGCACTTGATCAGGATTATCAAGACAGAAAGATCACTGGATTTCTAAAGGTCAGTGCTCCACCATCCTCCAGCCAGAAGGCATCCCAGAAACTGCTTTGTAGTTATTAAGAGGAAAAGTTTCACCTCTGGAATCACTAACAGGTCTCCATTAGAAGTGAGGCCACACCTCGAGTGCTGTGTGCAGTTTTGGGCACCGCAGTTTAGGAAGGACATTGAGCTACTAGAGAGGGTGCAGAGAAGGGCAACTAAACTAGTCAGGGTTCTGGAAAACAGGCCTTATGAGGAAAGGCTTAGGGAGCTGGGCTTGTTTAGCCTGGAGAAAAGGAGGCTGAGGGGAGACCTTATCGCTCTCTTCAGCTACTTGAAAGGCCATTCTAGGGAGGCGGGTGTTGGCCTCTTCTCCCTTGTGACTAGTGACAGGACTAGAGGGAATGGGCTTAAGCTGAGCCAGGGTAGGTTTAGATTAGATATTAGGAAGAATTTCTTTACTGAAAGAGTGGTTAGATATTGGAATAGGCTGCCCAGGAAGGTGGTGGAGTCACCATCCCTGGAGGTTTTTAAGAAGAGGATAGATGTGTTTCTTCAGGGGATGATTTAGGGGTAAGAGTAGTGTAGGGCTATCGGTTGGACTAGATGATCTTGAGGGTCCTTTCCAACCGTAATGATTCTGTGATTCTGTGATTCTTCTTTAATGATCAGTCTGTTCAAGGAAGAGCAAGGCCTAATCCTGATTACTTTAACAGGCTTTTAAGTTGACTGCTATGGCTGGAGATGTCAGAAGAGAGGACTGATGCAGGTGGCAGATGGAGGCATCAACCTTGTCTCTTTGGAGCAGAGGTCCCGTCAAGATGAAGAACACAGGGTGACCCATATGGGCTGAGCATGAGCATCCTTTTGGCTTTGTGGTGAGAAACAGCTGAGTCCCCAGGAAAGCAGATGTTTGCTGGACAGAAAGACTAGGAGTAAGCAGGCCAAATCCATCCTCAGGGTGACTTGGCTGGCTTTAAGGAACATATAAAACATGAAGAGGACGAAATGAATGTGCGAATGATGAGCACAGATCAGCATCAAAGAAATAAGAAGTACTGGCCTGAAGTGAAGAAAAGCCTGAAACTCAACTTGGTACATACCAGTGGAGAGATGTTGGCTCTTGGGACTCCCAGAGGGGGTGGAGGGGAGGAAGAGCTTCAAGGGCCTCTGAGGGCTGTCGAGAGAGAACTTCCCCAATGGTGTGTCACACTGGGATCCACAGGCATTCCGTGGAGCAGGTGCCGCTGGCAGGGCAGGGTCCTTTCCTCTGCCCCCCACGGTGGTGGTAAATGGCAAGGACATTCCTCCATCTCCTCTCCCAACAGTGGGCAGCTTGACTCCACATGGGAAGGTCCTGCTAGATGCCTGCAGCACCTTCCTGGCTCTGCATGTGACACAGCAAGCACAACGTGCAAGCAAGTGAGCCATTGCAGGAGCAGAGTTACCATCAGTATCCCAAACCACAGTCCTGAACCCTGGGAACCCTAGGATATGCAGTGCCAGGAGCTCAGCTTCGGAACAGCGTCACTTCTCCCTGTGTGGGGAGCAGACCACTTTAGGCAGCAGAAAGAAAAGCTCTGGCAAGCCAGAGTGGGGTTACTGGAACAGGCTAGGAAAGGTACAGTCAGATATCTGCTTGACTCCACGTCTAGAACAAGGCTGTCCTGTCCATGAGCACCACCCACGGCTGTGGGGCAGAAGCAGGACCCTGCCCTCCTGCATCTCTAGCATCCACAGCTTTTGCCTGTCTTGTGTTCAGCTGGAGCTAAAAATGGATCTCAAGCATCTCATGTGAAAACCTTTTACAAATATCACACTGACATGCAAATAGGAGAATGTGGCAAAACAATACGTGACACCCAGCTTGCTCCTCTCCTTGGAAAAACTCAGATGTTTTCTTGTCACAAAGCTGCTCATTCTTTCCTCTTAACATATTCACCCTAATAAGAATAAAATGGTTTTCTTTGACAGAATGCTATCTGCTGATGTTTAAGGGAAATTAACATTTTGTAAGGCAAGTGAAAGAGAAAGGAAGCTCTTTGACAAATTCTGTGAGCAAAGAAAGTGTCGCTTTATTTTCTGAACAATTTAATTTCACTTTTCTTGGATGCCAACACAGATGCAAAGCAGAGTCCAGGGGGACTCAAAAGGGAAATGATTAAGAAAGAGAGCAAGCATATTCCCTTTGGGCGTGTGAGTCAAGGGATTTTTGGTGATGTGTTGCTAATTACTCGAGCTCCTCAGATCTTGTGCCTTCACACAGCTTCCAAAAAGGCACATAACATCCTACACTTCTCTGTGCAATTACCCTGAACATATCATTTACCCCAAGTGAACTACAGTGATTGTAGATGTTATCACCCATGTCAGGAGTCTACTGACATTACTGGGACTGTCAGGGTGGTCAGTGCTTCTCAGTTCTAGCTTCAATATATGAATAGAGAATGTTGAAGTCAAGAGCAAATTTTTGCCTGTATCTCCAGCCAATGGATGTTCAGATTGGTAATACTTAATTCTTTTAAACTTCAGGTATGAATGTTCCTTTTTTTAACCACAGGAAGCTTCAAGGAATTTAGCTGGAGAAAAAAATCAAAGTTTTTTCTGCACCAATATATTTTCTGCATGGGGCAGGGTGGTGGTAACCATGAGGTGCCTTCTGTCTTGGGTAGAGGGCTAGATGGACCATTTCAAAGGTGTGCCTAAGGCTGCCAGAGCTGAGCTGAAATCTTTCAGCCTACACAACTAGGACACCTTGCTACCTCCAAAGTCCTCTTCAGCCCCTATCTGTAAGTTTCTTGCTTTGATTTTACTCTGTCAGGTATCTGGTTTTGGTCTGCTCATTTAAGAGAGAGTAAAAAGCTGCCAAACCAGCCTGACCACAGAGGATTTCTATCTGGGAGAAGCTATGACTCAGCTTTCTCCACGTCTTCTTTCTTTGCAAGTAACAAGAGACAGAGGTCGTAGAAGCTCAGGTGGTCCTTTGCATGTAGACAAATGGAAATAGGTCACCAAGGACTTAAAAAGCAGATGGTCTACTTTTGGTAAGTCATGCCTGTGAGTCACAGGTAACTTGTTTCTCCTGCATACAGGTACAAAGTTCAGAGATTAATCTCACATTCCAAAAATCCAGCTCGGGCACTGGCCCCATCCCCAGCCAGCACCTTGGCTGGGGACCTCCCAGCGTGGCAGCACCACCCACATGTCTCCAGGGACCAGCTTCAGGATTTAATCACCATCACCACTTGGCACATTTTGGAGAACATGACATTTCACCACAGTGTGATGTTCAAAGTGAAAATACTTCGCTGGGACTTTTTTCTTCCAAGTATGTTTTCACCACGTGGGATGCTTGCTGTGAAACACTCTTTAGAGAGAGATGGGAATGCCTCAGTGGAAAAGAGTTCTTTTTTTCTTTCCTTTTTTTTTTTGTTTTTAATATAAAATTCCATTTTCATAGAAATGTAAAGTTTTTGTCACCTGTCAGCAAAGGCAAATCTCAATTGTACTGATCTCCATAGAACAGAAGGGAACCAGTTTGGTTGGTTAAAGTAAGGAGAAGAAATTAAGTTGGTATTATTGTCCTCTCCTGCTAGAGATGTATTTTCTTTTAAATCTGAAAAGTGACTATACCGCTGGTCCTGAGCAGCAGTAAGGAATCTCCTGTTGAGGCAAGGAGGAATTACATTTCTGAGTCACCCAACGAGTTCCTTTGCTCTTTGCAGCAAAGACTGTTCTTTAGCACAAGCCCTGACGGTTGCAGCCTTGGGGAATGTGCAGATTAAGGCATTATTTTGACTACAACCTAAAGACCTTGCATAAAAGTTGAAAAAGTTCCAAGGTGCTGCCAGTGGTTTTGCTGGAAACAAGATAAATGTTTGCTGTGTTTGCTGTATCCTTTTAACTGCTGCTTTCCTCCTCCTTCCAGCAAATAAATCTATTAGTTAAACAAACTGACTCAGATAGAAACCAAACAGGAGAAATACATGAATAATAATGCCCTGCTCTTAAAATAGAAAGACAATAGTAAAGAGAGCCCTTGGGTCCCAGCCTGCCACTGGGTGCTGCCTGCCCCAGTGCTGTTGCTCTCAACTCCCACCACGGAGAAATTCAGGCTGCAGGTGGAGTGCTGCAGGTAAAGAAGCATTATTACAGAGCTAGGTAGGACAGTGTCTAGAGTCAGGGCTGGGCTGACCATCCAAGCCAGGACAGTCTCACCTCCTGCAAAGCTTATGGTCTGAACTGAGGGGTAAGATGCTGCAGGAGAAGAGAAGAATGAAGTGATTTAGCAGATGATCTGAGTCTTGAGTGTGAGCTTGGTTAGCTCCCAATAAGGGCGTTTCCCCCCTTTTTCTGTATCTCAGTGGGTGCTGTGTGATACAGCAGGTGTGTGTGGGGGGCCAGGCAGCACTGCAGGAGCCACGGACAATGTCCCCAGCTGGGTATGGCACAGTCATTGTCTTTGCTTAAGAAAAAGAAGAGGTTTTTTTCCCCCAAAGTACAGATTACTTGTTGTTTGGAAAAAACAGCATGCAATTTTGGAGATGGACATCTGCTCAGCAGCAGACAATCTGCTCCAGTGTGATGTTTGGAGGTGTTGGAGCCTGGGGATGCTCTACTCCAGGGTCGCTTGTCTAGTGCTGAGGGAGGATGTGCCTGTGGGGGCCTTGCTGCTGCCTCCAGAACCAAAGTCAGGCAGTAGCTAGACATCTTTTTTTCATGTTGAATCTTCAACAGCAAAAGAAGCCTTTGGGAGCCCTTCCTTCCCTTCCCGCTCTGGGAGCAGGTGGCCAGGTCTGGCAGGACACCAGACTGCTGGGCACCTCCCTGCCTTCCCCAAACCCACTTCTAGCTCCATTGCTGTTGCCATAACAGCTGCTTTGTGCTGATTTTTACTGCACAGCTTGGACTGTAGGACCTTGCTCTGAAACAGCCCCCCAAGGCCATCTCCTCGACCTTGCTGCATGTTAGTGGCTGCTGCCATGGCCCAGGTGCTCCCTCCATCCTCACTCCTTTTTGGGATGCAGCAAGCAGTTGGCAGTCAGAGACTCAACAGCCTTCACTTACCTTTTTTGGCTGAGTGCTCTATTAATATTCAGTGATGTGTAGAAAAAAAAAACATTCTAAAACCCACTAGGACTCTGGGATGCCTCATCCCAGTCCTTCCCCAATATTTAAACTGGAGTTTGATGTTTAGGCTTTGACCTCCTCTCATGCTGCTAGAGCTCATTTGTCAGCCTGAGGGCTGGTACCTGCCCAGAGTGCCCAGGGTGGGCGTGCAAGGAGCACAGGAGACGCGATGTGCCCCGGGGAGCTGTTATCGCCTTTTTTGGAAGAGCCAGGCTGGCTCAGCGTGGTTCTGCAGGCTCTGCAGGGCTCTGGGATGGTGAGGCAGGGCTCCTCCGTCCCACATTCCTTGCTAATTTTAACCAGCTCCCTTGAGCGGCTCGGGAGCCGAGGCCCGGAGCAGTACAGACGTGATTTATTAGTCTTTCCCTTCTGCAAACTTTTGTTTGAGTGTCTTGGGACACGAGTAAAACCAGAATGGGATTCTCAGCCTGGATCCTGGTGATGTTTATCTAGACCACAAAGCATTGACAGTTTTTTGCAGCACCAACAGTTTTCTTCTCAAAGAGTCTGAGATATCAGGGGAGTGAGGATCATAGAATCACAGAATGGTTTGGATTGGAAGGGAACTTTCAGGATCATCTAGTCCTAACCCCCTGCAGTCAGCAGGGACATCCCCAACTAGATCAAGTTGCTCAGACCCCCAAGAACAAACCTGACCTGAAGTGGTTCCAGGGATGAGATATCTCCCACCTCTCTGGGAAACCTGGGACAGGGTCAGTGGAAAACATTTCTTCCTTCTCTCAGGTCTAATTCTCCCTAAAACAGGAGACACAACTGTCCTCAAGCACTTCCACAGACCTTGTAAAGGGGCAGAGGACAGTCTGCACCCTGCAGCAAGCAAAACAAGCAACAGCATGCTGAACTGGAGGTGAGAAAGGCTTGGGTTGGGCACAAGGAAACTTAGTGGTAAGTTCAGCTGGGTGCTGGAACTGACTTTCCAGGGGCTCTGGAGCATCCTTATCGTTGGAGATTCTCAAGCGCCAGTTCAACAGGCACCTGGCAGGGAAAGCAGGCAGATTTGGTCCCGCTCTGGGGGGGAAGCACAGGCTGGATAAGCCCCTGGCTACACCATCTCCTTGCCTATAGCACAGTCATTGACCATGCAGCAACAGCCAGAGCCCCTGAGAGTCCCCACTGCCCATGAGGTCCCAATGACAGCAGAGATGTAGATCCTGAAGAGAAAAAAGCTCAAGCACCTCGCTGGCTACCATCACACTTTCTCAGTACCTCAGAGTAAAATTAGAGTTTATGAATCTCAGACTGCACCAGGAATCAGCAGAGCATGAAATTCACAAAGCGCAGGATCTGTGCAGGAAACATCCCAAAGGGAAACAATAAATGTTTTCTTCCAATTAGTTTCTCTTGCTTGTTGCACTTTGAGATTTGGCATGGGTATGGACTTCACACCTACAGCCAGAACGTTACAGTGCTCTTGGAGAGCAGAGATTAAAGCTCTGAGCAAGCTTTTTCTTGTCTTGCACTTGCCCTGAATCCCAAGGGAACAGAAGGGCAGTGCTCCTGCTCAGTCACCCTGCCTTGGATCCCAGAGCTTGGGGAGCATGCCCAAGGCTCCCTGGCACTCAGGGTCAGTGACAGCAGCAGCTCAGGGCTGGGGCACAGCACTAACAACCAAACACATCAAGGCCATGGCTTAGAAATAAAACAACTCTGGCCTCGTTACTCTTACAGAACTAATGATTTCGCTAAGGTGTTTTGTGCCTAAGGCTGAGGAATTAAGCAATGCTTTACGGTTTAAGGGGGTTTTTGTTTGGTTGGTTTAGATTTTCCTATCCAGCTGCCAAATACTTTCTGGCTCAGCCTTCAAAGCAAATTAACGATCAACTGGTCTAAATAAACACATTTTGAACATCTGAGGTATGAACCCTTGAGGGAAGTGGGACTGGAAATCCTCCAACCGGCTGTTTGCTCTGAGGTGGAGCAAGGAGTCCTGCCCTGGAGCAGAGCCTTTCGCCACACTCCTCATAGGGAGGCAGGAATGAGGAAGGGATATGGTGCTGGCCAAAGAGTGTGCATGGCTGAAAACAGCACTGCTCACTGCAGCCACTTCTGGCACCTTCTTGCTGGCAAGTGGCTCCATTTCTGCTGGTCACCTGCAGGGTGTTTCCAGTTTGGCCCACTGGGAGACGCTGGGTGCTGCCCAGTGCTGTGCTGTGTGTTCCTGAGTGGCCACTCTGAAACTCTCCTGGACTTGAGGTCCTCTGGACAGGGCAAGTGGCTGCTGCCTGCCCTGGTGCTGGTGCTGGGTAGAGATGGTGCTTCTCATAGCTTACCTGGGCTTCCTCCCTGACCCATGCAACCACCCCTGCTTTGCATTATTGTAGGCTATGAATGAAGCATGGAAGTTGCAGAAGTGAATTTAATAGAAAAGGTTAACCCTAATTAGCTCTCACTGATAGTGGCAATATTGTTGCTGGTTAATCAAGAGTTAAATCCTGAGATATGGAGTTTGAGCAGAGGTCTAAAATATCACAGCATGCCAGCATCTGGTACTGACAGAAGTATTCCTGTAGCCTCCCAGGATGCCTGCACAAAAGCAATTCTTTTGCCCTGTTCCTTTGTTTCTCCCTCCCTTCTTTTTCCACACCAAACCTGAGTGCTGCTCTCTCCCCTGATGCTCTCTGTACCTCCCATATTCCTGCTGAGCTATTTCCTTGTCTCACACAATGGCTCCAGTCGTCACCAACCCTTGTATTTAGAGTTGGAAAAAAGCAGAATAAAGTTTGTTCTTGTGCTTATCTCGCTGAGGAAAGTCCTCACCTCCTTTTTAAAGAGGCTGGGCTTTGTGCTCTCCTGTCCATTTCCCCCAGGGTTTCTGTCAGAGCACACCCTTACTCCATCCCCATTTCCCAGTTACCTCTGCCAGGCTGCATGGTCTGCTGAGTTTATGAGCACTGTGGACTCCAGGCAGCTTTCCATGCAGGAAATAAGCTCCTGTCACCACTCAATGAAAAATGCAATTTAATTCTTAAAGTACCCTTGAGTCTCACTAAGGTTTGTGCATTTTTCCTGCCACATTTTAATACTTTTCTTAAGTGAATTCTATTTTCTTAAGGAATTTCTTTTATCTTTGAAGCTTTTAAATAGGAATGAGGTTGGTGGGAACCGCTGTCTGGGATTCCTCCAGGACTGCAACCCACTGGATGGACACACAGTCCTGACCGCTCCACTGTCAGGGCATTAGAGCCCAGAATACCCCCAAGCAGTCTGAGAGCAGAACTCATTCCACGAATCACTCTACCATATGTCTCTTTACGTAATTTGTTTTTATCTCATGCTCTAAATCTCCTCAAAACCATAACAAAAGTTGTGTCTGGGTAACAGTGGAAGACAAGGAAAATGGATTTAAGGAGACAGGAAGTTTAGCTTGATGTTCTTCACATCAGCCCATTAAACTGCTCTTACAAATCTCAGAAGCATTAGCCTGTGGTACTATATATTGAAATTCCTAATCTTCCCCAATTTGCTACAGCCTTAACACTTTAATCCACCTTGTTTTCTCTCCCAGATACTTCTCTCCTGATCCCATAGTTGCCTGATTAAAAGTAGTTTAAAATAATCAAACATCCAGGGAAGAAGGAATAAGAATGTCCTGGTGAGAGGCAATTTCAGAAAATGAGATTGCATTTGAAAAGACTTCACACGTTTCACTGAAGTGACAGTCCCACCAGTTAGAGACATGGAGCATGGACTTACATGTCCCAGGATAAATTGGTGCTGTTGCTCTACAACATGAGTCATCATTTTCTACCATTATGAAGATGGAACAAGACAACAGTGAAAAATAAATACAGTCTCTAACCAGATCTTCATGTTTCTGACTGAAATCTTGTTGTCCATATAGCCAACCTAGCTCAGACATTTTAAAGCAACATTTGTAAAAAGTGCAATGGCAAAACTACTTTCTCCTTGATAGCTAACATTTTAGGTCAGCTGAAGACCTACAAGGAGTCCACTTTGGTGACCGGAAGAAATGGTTCGGCCGTGGAGGAGCTGACACCAGCCAAGGTTTGTGACGGGCTGTGCAGCCCTGGCTGTGTCTGAGTGTCCAGGCAGGGAGAAGGTGATGCAGACTGGGGTCAGAGCTCTGGTTTAGACCATCAGGTTTTAACCCACCTGAGGTTCTTGTTAGGCCACCAGCCTAGCAAATACCCTTGCTAAATAAAGAGCATGGAGAAGACTTCTCCACTGTCACACAGAGCCTAGAATCAGGACACTCATGATACGTTTCAGTTCCTCAGACTGTGTCATTGCTGTGGGCACCTTGCAAGATTTCTTTGTGCCTTCTTGTGGAGAAACTTGTTTGGTGTGAGGGTGTTGGAGCCCTGGCCCAGGCTGCCCAGAGAGGTTGTGGAGTCTCCTTCTGGGGAGAGATTCCAAGCCCACCTGGAGGTGATCCTGGGCAAGCTGCTGTGGGTGACCCTGCTTTAGTAGTGGGAGTTGGACTGGATGATCCCCAGAGGTCCCTTCCAACCCCCACCATGATGGGATTTGGGGATTCTTCCAGTTCTTTTCCTTCTTCCCATACTATTTGCTATATTTCAGACAGACTTCTAGTTTGGGTATGCTTCACTCAAGTCAAACCTTCCCCCCCAATGCATGCAGCACAGACTCTGGAGAGTGGCTGAGATATGTGCTCAGTGCTTCCTGGGGCTGTGTCACTGCAGGGTGACCTGGTGAGTGTGGCTGTGACACCAGTGGGGCTGTTCCCAGGCAGAGGTGGGTGGGTACCAGAGCAGCACCTCCCAGCCACTGCTCTTAGCTATCAGATTATCTTCTGATTTGTCAAGTTGTTTATGAACATTATTGCTTGTTGGTCAAACCACTGCAGCCCTTTGGTGCCTGCTGATATCACTGTGTCCCCCAGACCTGGCAGTTAAGCACCACACATAGTGCACTTGTTTCCTCCTCCCTGTGTAGAAAAATCAATTAGAGGTTCTTGTTGTGCAGTAAGTGTCAATTTTGCTAACATTACAAAATCAGAAACATCTGTAACTATGGAAACTCTCAAAGCAAGGCTCATTTCAAGAATAAATTATGACAAGAAGCTTTTTATGGCTGTTTTTAAACAATAACTATAAATTAAAACAGCTTAATTTCTCAGAGGCAAGTTAATTTTCTTGTTTAACCATTAATACTACAGATTCTCAAGAGATCAATATTGACATAGAGGAAGATGTTATTTTAGCAATGTTTGTATCCAAACAATCAGTGTAATTATCTGTGTTGCTTAAAAATGTTCTGCTAAGACAATCTTTGATGTATTTCAGGGGGCAACGTGTTTCCAGATGACTAATGGCCTATCCTTACGGTTTATCATGGTGTGATTTATGCTTTACAGTTATGGAAAAAAAACATCAAGTGTGTGATAGAAAAACTCAGTCAAAACTTCCCTGGTGAATTGCATCCCTGTGTCCTCAACATCTTTGTGCACAGGGCAATCACTGGAGGTGGCACAGAACAACTCTCAGAAAGCTTGATTCAGCTCTGTATTTTTCATCCTTTTTCTCCTTTAACCCACTTCAAATTTAATGCAAGAGCTATGCAATGTTTTGGGATGTTTTTCCTTCTTTTTCATGTTTTTTAACTTCATCTTGCTGTCACAACAGGCCCTGCTAAAGAGCTTATGCTCAACTTTCTGATAGGCCTCTGAAGTCCTGAAAAGCTGCAAGAAGGTCTCCCTAGAGCCTTCTCTTCTCCAGGCTGAAACACTGGAGGTGTTCCTGGACTGACTTCCCTGCATTCCCAGCAGCAGGCCCAGCAGACACCCTGGTCCTTGCCCAGGTTAGGGAATGCTAATAGAGTGCAGGGAGTGCATGCTCTGGGAATGCATGGAGGTGTGCTGCCTTTGGAGCTTCTCTTGGATGTGTCCCTGGAGCAGACACCATGTGCTGGGACACAGTAGAGACATTTCCCCTGCCACAGTGTCAGCCAGGCTGCTCCCTCTCCATCACAGATGAGAGGTGGGAGTGAGTTCAGTGTGGAGGTCAGTGACTTACCCACACTCCAGTGCCTGGGAGGAACCAGGGGAAGGTTTTGCTGTGAAAGCTGAACTGACAGGATTGACAGCTTGTTACCAGTTCTATCTTTGTAACTCATCAACTACAACTGCCATGGTTTATCTTCAGCTGTTCATGTGCTTGTGTGTGCTCCTAACACAATTCCATGAAAATCCCAGTCCAGAATCACATTGAAAGAGGTTAGCACTCACCCCCAAGCCTTGCTGCTGGCAGTTGAGCAGTATCTGTGCTTCATCTGAGAAAATCCTTGGAGATAAAATCTGGATGCAGCTCCCTTCAAAAAAAGAATAAAAGCTTAAGGAAATATTTATTTGTCATTTTTTTTCCCATATGGACATGAGAGTACTCAGGCAGAGAGGATCAGGGACACATTGTGTTTTCAGCTATGTCTCTCAGTATCCTTCCACCATCCACTGCAGCTCCCTGAGGGCCAAAGGGACTCTGCTCCCGAGTACTCCTTCGTCAAATGATTCCCGAGGCACAGAAACAGACCTTCCCTCAGTTCAGGGAGACTTAGTGACTCCTAGTAACACTGAAAAAGCAGCAAAAACGGAAGATAAAAACCACAGTGATCACTGGGGCTTGGGGGACAGGGTGACATAAGCAGAAGGGACTAGAAGAAGGGGGCCAGGGGCTGATGGGCAGCCTTACGGGAGGGTAGCTATAGTCGGCATGAGCATGTCAGGGAGAGCCTGGGGCAACCTGGGGCACAGAGAACTGGGGGCATTGCTGGGGGTGAACACAGGGCACAGCTCCTCGATGTACCCTCATACAACCACTGCACTGGGCACCAGAGCCAGCTGAAAATGAACACACAGTGTGGATGGAGCTTTTCTTGTATGTTTTTGTTTTGATAAACTCCTTCTGCCTCCTACACACGTCTTTGAAAATCAGGGCACAACAATGAAGCAAACATCAACCCAGAGAAGGCTGTGCCTGTTCAGCCTCAGACTCCCTCTGCCTGCAGGAACGGAAACAAATTCTCATGGAGAAAAGGTTATTTCTCCCTCACTGCCCCCGGGCATGGCCCATTTCCAGCAGCTCCATTGTTGGGACTGTCTGATGCTAGGGAGGGGAAAACATTGTCCCCTTGCAGATACCTTCAGACGGTGCTGGCGTGAAGTGCTCCAGAAACACCCTCTAGAAATCAAAGCAAAGTGAGATTCCGAAGCCTTGGCTCTCATCACACAAACATTATCACAGGGTTCTGACTTTCTCCCCCAGGCTTTTAGGAAGTGAAAGACTTGGGACATGTTGCACAAGTAGCCAGCTTGTCATCAACAGCCTGATAAAGATTTCTAATGGCTTGAAAACAAAGATGCAAACAGGATGTGTTGGGGACTGTCAGAAATACTCAGCACAGTCACAGCAGGAGAGATGATACTTAAACACACACACAGCAAGTGTGCTTCCATGTCAGCCAAAATCTTCATCCTCTAGATAGAGTTGTCCCTGTGCAAAGCAATTGTGGTGTAATTCTGTATCTTGAGATGTGCACATTGCTCAGAAAAATGTGTCACAGAGAGGAGGGCTGGGGTGGGGAGCAGAGGACAGGGCACCTTCTCCTGTGCTATAGGAGGGGTGATAGGGGAGCTACTGACCATGATTCCCCTGGGGGGTCCTTTCCCAGGGTCTCACAGGTCACCTCCACTCCCACTTTCAGCAGCAAAGGATGCCATCAAACTGGTGAAATGATGAGCTGTGGATGGACTGAGTATCCTAATAAGGGATTACACATTTGCAGAGTAATGACAGGGAAGCAGCTTAATGCACCAGCTGCAGAGATTTTCTGTAAGAGTGACAGGATTTACTGACATATACACTTTTTAATTCTAAACCAAGCAAGGGACTAGAGGGAAGAAACTTCTGCTCCGTAAGGCACCACAGTTTCCAAACTGGCCAAGTACTCTTTGCCCAAATTAATGATCCTGGAGTCTACAGCAAAATGCCTTAGTGCAGAAAGGGAACACTATGTGTCCAGTGTGGTGTGTCAGCAATGCAGATGGATTAATGAAATTGCCATAACTGGAACTCAGTTATATAAACAAGCATAATCAATGTGCTGAAATGCTCACTTGAAACCATTGTGAGCATGGGGTAAAGGTGGCTGGACCAAACACTTCAGTGCAATAACTACACGAGTGCAATTCAGCCCACCCTCCCATGCTGCTCCAATCAGACCAAATTCCCTCTTCATCAGCCAGCAGGGTGCTGAGTGTGCTTCACACAGTGCTCCAGGCTTCCAAAGCAGGGCACGGGAGAGGAGCAGGTGGCTTGGAAAGCTGTGAGCCAGCGCTGGACTGGTTGTACATAGACATGCATGCACAGCCCCACTCTTCTCTAGCCCCACATATACTTCCCTGCACCACAAATACCCCAGAGCACTCACTTGACCACCTTTTGAAGGATCTGTTCTAATAGTAAAAGGCTAGTAAATTCCCATTTTATTCAAAAATGAATAGCACCATCCTCTGCCACACAGGCAAGAGACAAATTGTCAGATATAGCATAGCATCCCCCCAGGATTTGCCTCAGAATGGTGTCTGTCAGGGTGGAATTCAGCTCTTGGTGTTGAATGAAGCCACATGCATGGACAGATCCCACCAAGAGTTGTCCCTCTTTTCTCTCTCAGTTCTTGTACTCAAAATAGAGATTTAGCCCCAGCTGCAGCTTCCTCCAGCCCAAAATGCTGCCCCGATCCTCTGTGCCCATTGCAAGATCCCTTCAGGGACTGGTGATAATTAGGCTGCCAAAAGGACAAGCAGGACTGGGGGGAGTGACAAACTCAGTCATTTGCTGCTGTTTTACTCTGAGCAAACAGCTTGTGCCAGTGATAACCTCACACCCAGGTGAAGTGGTGGACACAGCCCTTGTGGTGACACCTTTGTCTGGCTGCAAAAGGAGTGTCACAGCACCTGAGAATGGCACCAAGCTGCTGGCTGGGGGGTGTCGTGGAGCACTGTGCTAATAGGGTACATCTTTTGGGATAAAATACAATATTCTGTCTGTTTACCAAAAAAACCCCCCAAAAAATGTAGTCCTTTACTTGGGTTGTGAATGGCTGAGGGAAACAACTCTATGGCCCCCCTCACCTTTTGGTTACCTGAGGGCAAGCAGCAACCTGCACCCTTGGCTGCACACATTACCATGTTCTGGGCAGCGCCTAGTGCCTCCTCACTCTTACCTCTTTTCCAGTTTTTTTTATTTGCGTTCTTTTTTAACACTACCTCTCCTTCCCCCCTGCAGAGCAGGCAGCTTAACTTATCTACAAGCATTGGCTGCAGGACCCCTGAGAAGCTGTTTGGAAACCTAAGTGCTCACTCTCAGGCAGCCCACCCTGTCTTTCTGTTTGACTCTTTCAGACACCCTTGGTAGACTTAGGAGTAGTTTCCTTCCATAAACCAACAGCTGCCTCTTTCCCCTCTATCACCCCATTGTCTATCTTCTAATGCTCCTCTCTACTGGTCGGGAGGATAAAGCTCTGCTCAGGGGGGAGCTGTTTCTTCCCTGAAAGTTACACGAAGTGCTTTCCAACCCATAGACGCTGTTACAGATGGATCAATAGAAATACAGCGCAGATTAGAAACGGCAGTTGGACATTTCAGCCCTAAGCCTGCTTTTATTTCTCTCTTGCTGTGCCCCTATTAAGCCGGCAGAAGGGCACAAACCCTGCTGGCCTTGTCCCCCTCAGGCAGACATCTCCTACTCTGGTTGAAAACAGAGCAAAAATTTCAAGCTCTTTTCTAAATCTAGGTCTTCTACTGGGACCTGCCTTGTACCAGACTCTGACATCAAAGCCACCAAAGCTTTTCAGAGCAGAAGGAATATTTCCATTGTACATTGCACAACCATGACAGCTGTCAAACACAACATCAAATTTCAAAGTGTCTTACTGAAACTGAACAAATTATAGCTGATTGTTTACAAAATGCCCCCAAAGAATGCAGATTCCAGGCTGTCTGACAGCATGCTGGGAATGCACAGTAAATCAGTGAGCACTGGCTCACTTCTGAGCTGTTTGCTCAGGGTAAGGATCCAAGACCTGGGAGGCAGGATGTGGTACCCCTGGACTGTGGGGCACCTACCTTATTGGTCCAGTTTCCGTGCCTGGAGTAGGCAATTAAAGTTTGCTTTCCACCAGGAGAAACAAGGCTGGTCTGTGACTAAACTGGTCCCAGTTAACCCCATTTCACACAAGTGAATGTCCATGGGAAGCAAACAGATGGGAGAGGGGAGGTGTTAGGGCAGAGCTGTGTCTAGAAGCCATTGAAGCGATGGTGAGCTATTTATCACACTGCTTCCACAACTGCACCACTTCTCCAGAGCACCATCCCCAGCCTGGATGCTGGTGCCTGGCCGCTCCTGGAGTGATACACTGATGAACCAGTATTTGCTGGTTGACATATGTACTGGTGTTAAACAAACAGCAGTGTAATGAAGTTGCATACTTGCATCTGAGACAAAGTTAGTTTTAGCACTGAACTGCCTTCACCTTACCCCAGTAAACTGATTGGCACAGCAGGACCTGGCACAAGAGATGGTGACATGCAATAATCCACCATGACCTGTTGCCAGCTCTGCTCTGAGCCAGGGTCCCCAATGTGGGGGCAGAGGCTCACAACCCTTGTGTCTATGACAACTCAGCTCTGCCAGGCTGGATGAAGTGCCAGGGGAAGAGCCTTCCTGGCATAGCTCAGGGCTATTCCTGGGCATATGAAAATCTGAGCATGAGGAAGAGCCAGAACATCAAATAAACTCTTCACAAACTGCTGCTGGCATCCCAAGCCTCAGAGGGCTGGTCATGCAGTACGGTGACACTCTGGGACCTCCCCAGTGCCCTTCAGCAGCAATAATGAGGCAAAGACCACAGTGTCCATGCTGCTTGGACCCATTCTGCTCAGCACACAGGACCTCTCTGCCAGGGGCTCTGCCAGCTCTGAGGCTGCAGCTTTCCCACCCAACTCAAACACGGCTGCCGCTTTCCTCGGGCTGCCCTTTGTATCTTCACTGCACTCCCATCAACCTCCTTGCTCTGTGAGAACTCAGTCGAAAAACATCAGCCAAGATGTGGTTTATTTCCACCTCTGGCCAGCCTAACTGGGTGCAGATCCAAACGCCCCAGGCTCACGCTCACAGGGAGGGCTCGGCCCTGGCTGCCCACAGCGCTGCAGTACAGAGGAAATAGACGTTCCTCAAATGCGGGATTCATCCGGCTGTCAGCTGCTTCCTTCGCAGCAGCAAAACGTTAGGGATTACCGTGGGGAATAGCTGGTTGTCAGATGTCCCAGCCAGCACTCGCTGTCTGTGGCTGCTCACACAGCACTACCCAGCGATGGGGTGGCAGTGCTACCCTTAGCAGCTCTGCTCTCCTGCGTTCAGAGGAGATGGGTACGAGAGCCACACGGCCCAGAGGCAGTGCAGGACAGGCAGGAGATTCCTCTCCTCTGGGGCAACAGTGTTTCTGCAAGCCACCAGCTCCTTCTGCGGAGAAAAAGGCTCTGTTTTGAACAGGGTCATTTACTAGACTAATGAGAGGTCTGTAATTGGCACTTGCAGCAGCCTGTTTTCCCAGTGAGACCTCCTGTTTCACCTCATTATATGGATGGTACCCTTCTGTACACCATTTCACTAAGAAGATTGGAACAGTTGCAGTACCAGGGCTAAATATAAAAACAAATTAAGCTCCCAACATCGAGTATATCCATCAGAAGTTTCCAGTTAAACCACTCCACACCCAATGCCCATTGCCAGCATGGCTTCCTAGCTCACTCCCCTTAGACCAGAAGTGAACACAGAGGCACCAAGAGGTGAAGGGGAATTGGACAATGTCATAGCCCATCTGCAGAGCTGGCAGAGGAGGCCAGGGCTAGTATGACCACAGCCTACAAGTACTCACATCAGGTGGGAATATCAGAGAGTAGGGGATCTATGGTCTTGTGAGTATCAAGTGGGCAGAAGCTGAAGGGCTAAAGATACTGAAGGGACTGGCACATGTCTGTGAGGAGGAAAGGCTGAGAGCCCTGGGGCTGCTTAGCCTGGAGAAGAGCAGCCCCAGAGGGGATCTGTAATTCAACTCTGCAGTGCATGGTGATGATGACTTTAAAATGAAAGAGCCTTGAAAAATAAACCTGGGATGCTGCTCCAGGGGTGTTTTCAAACACAATAAATTTGCAAACAGAAGACTTGGCAGAGGGGAGGTAAAATGGGATTTTTTTGGCACCTACACCCCAGCCAATTTAAATTAGGTAACTGAATATCTATAAATTGTCTAATTAGGTCAACTTCCACTGCAACCTTGGCCTGAAATGCCCCAGCAACTAAGCTGTCCTCAGAGAATATCTTTTACAGCCCTTGTTCCCATGTAGTACATCAAAATGATAATAATTCACTTAATTCCCATAATTGACTTGAAATTTTCCAGAAAATGCTACAACTTCAAACAAATACACTTCTCAGGAATGCAAAAGTCTATGTATGGGAGGCTTTGTGCTGAAAACCATCAAATGTCTGTAAAGAGCCCTGGGATACAGTTGTATAATGATAAAAAGAGTGGCTCCAAAGGGGCATCCGTGTTTATTTTTCATAAGGCTCTGGAATAACAGAATTTAACTAAGAAAACCTGATTTTGCTAAACTAAACTTGCCCTCTCTCTTAGTCAGACAATAAGGCAGAACTCTGTGCCAGTTCAGGTCTGCCTGCTGAGGGCATTCCTGTCTCCCAGCAAACCTCTGCAGCCACTCACACTGATGTCATCCCTCCGTGCTCCTGCCACCCCCCTGACACCATCTTGGCCTCCCCAAGCCTCCCCTCTGGCTCTCCTGGGCTCCTTGGCTCATCCCTCCAAGAGCATCCTCACCTCATCCCCCCAAAAGCATCCTTGGCTTTCAGGTGGGTTTTCCTCTGGGCTGTGGTCACTGCTGTCCCCCCTGTCCCTACCACGCTTCCTGGGCTGCACGCTGAGTTAGAGCAGGGAACAGTGCTGGCTGAAAAATAACAAAACCCAGCAATAACCAAAATTTCTTGCCTTTTTTTAGGCTGTTACTCCCCCAGTGGATCTGGCAGATTGGTTGTGCTGTCACGTGCCAAAGGGCAGGGGGAAGCAGCCAGGGTCAAGAAGGTTGGGGACTATTTTAACTGGCAGTCTGACCAAATGAATGACTGAAAACACAGAAGCTGTGAGCTCCCAGCACCAGTAGATGTCTTTCCCCTGCAAATCCTGAAGGCCCTAGAGTGCTCTGGTCCTGCCAACCCTCATCACCATTGCTCCAGCTTGCACGGTCTCATTCCAAGAGTGTTTCCTAAAAGTGCTGTGTGCTCCTCGTGTAGGCAATGTTCTGTGACCACAGCAGCCTGCTCAGACATTACATGTCCTTCCTGCTGCCTGCAAGCTTTCCCAGCCTCAGTCACTACTTGGCAAAGCACATTCCTGGAGGAGTGCATTCCCAGCAGAGCAGCCCTGGGGAGCAAGACCATGCTCATATGAAGGCTCCACATCTAGGCAGCACTCCCGTAGTGGATGCTGCCTGGCTGCACTGTGACAAGGCAGAAAGTAAAAGGGTCTTCACATAACAGATCTCTGACACTTCCCACAGTGACTTCCCACCTCATCTCCCCACCTCAATGCAGAGAAGAGACACAGGGAGAAGTCTTCCCCACCACAGGGGTCATGCTGCATCCAGCAGCAGTGCTGCAGCTTTTTGGGGATGTTCATCAGTGGTGCAGGGGATCGGCAGTTGTCCTCTGGCCCATCTATGCCCAGGGCTTGGACAGGACAGAAGGAAGGATGCAATAGTAAGAAAAGACTTTGAAACCCCTTGACTTCCTTTAAACAGGTTTTTCAGACACCTCTTGAGAACACGACTGCTCCTACATAAGGATCTCCACAGTGGGGTGACTGACACCAGCCCTGGCCAAGTCTCACCCCCATGGTTGGTCCAGCTGCCCCAGGCACCTCATGGGGACAATGCACTTGGTGGCCCCCCTTCCAAGGAGAAGGATAGGAGGAAGGGGATGGCCCACAGCATTAAAGAGGTGCCCAGGAGATGAGGATAGAGGAGCCTAATGCACACAGACAAGGGAAAATACCCCCAGCAGGTCCCTTGGGGACAGCCTGGGATACTGAGGGGGGACTGGGAGACTGGTGTGACAAAGCCCCTGTGAGGAAGCAGTTTTCCAGTGCCCTAGGAAGTGGAAGGGTAATGACATCTGCACTGAGACAGACACTAATTGAGCAAAAACTTACAGAAATCAATACTCCAGAGGACATTTCCACACAGTGGTAAGAGATAATTAACTCTCCCCTGCAGTCTGACATCCCATGGTGATCACGACCCTACCCCTGTGTTCAGGCTCCTGCCCCTCTCTCAGAATAATGTCTTTGTCAGTGACAGTTGGATGCAGGGATACAAGAGATGGGAGAGCAGCTGCTCTGCCCAGGCTGCAACCTCCACCTACTCCTCATGTGCTTCCCATGCCAAAACCTTTAAAACCCCACTTTCTGACCCTCACCAGCACTTTGATGTCAGTAACTCAGCTGTTTGTCCACATTTCACTGTCCTACCCTTTTACTGGGGGGAAAAATGGATTATTCACAGACAGGGCAGTCCTGGTGACTATGTTTCTTCTTCATCCAAAATCAGAAATGAATAAACATGTCTCAGCATTTCCTAAGAGTAAGAACAGTTTCTGCCCAGCTGCTGTGGACAATCTCCCCTGGCCACAGCTCAGAGGTGGGCTCTGCTCTGCCTTGTGCTTGAGCTCCCATAACCTGCCAGGTGTCTTCAGCAGCCCCAAATATAAACAAAGGAAAAAATGTCACACAAAATGTGTGTCACTCACAGTGCCCAAGAGCTAGTGGTGATGGTGATGGGGAGCACGCTTGGTGCTTAGGGAGCAGCCCAGAGCATCCTGGTCTTTTTCCTTCACCATGCAAATCTCCTGTACACAAAGCTGTTCCTAACTCTAGCTGGGCATTGTTAGTCCTAGCTGTATAGAGGTAGCCTCATGATGACCTTGAAAGTAAGAAACCTTGTCTTCCAGCTCACAGCCCTCCAGGCATTTTTGAAAAGGAAATCCCCATTTTTTACTGTTTTTTACAAATATTTTTCACTCCTCTGCACAAACAAAGTTCTACCCAGAGTCATAAAGAGACTTACAGAAAACCACCCCAGTGATCTTAGTGTTTTATGTGTGAGTACTATATTTACTACAGGCAAATGAAGAAGAAATAAAATTCCACTTGAACCTCATTTCATTTTGCAAGTTATGACAAATGTTTCTGGCAGGAACCTAATAAAGCTGATGGATGTGCCCAGGGGCAACTGGCCATCTGTTGAAAATAAAAATCCTGGCAAACATTTAATCCTACTATTCATTAAAATGTTGCCCTGGCAAGACACAATCCATAAAAAGGATCTATGAACCATGAAGCCAGTGAACCCAGACAGAGGGAGGAGGTACACTGGGGGTTCCTCAGAGGCTCCTTCTCCTGCAGGGTAATGCAAATGCTCCCTGTGTCTGTTCAGCCCCTATGCAGGAGATGGGAACCAGCCCTTCTCCTCCTTGTTTGGAGCACTTAAATACTTCTGTACAATCTAAGCTTTCCTCTGTGGGGAAGAGCAAAAACAAGTGCTGGACACATTTTCCTGCTCAGCTGCTTGGCTCCATCATGAGGAGAAGCATGTCCTCCCACAGCTCTTGATTTGTCCCAAACCCTCACTTCAGCCCTGTGTGACCTGAGCCCCTCCAAAATCACTTAGGTCTCTGTCTCCCTCCTGCATCACAGCCTTTTTTCTAATCAGCTTTGTCCCTGGTGGTGAAAAATCACACTAGAGAGGTTTTAGTATCAGACAGCAGAGGATATGACCTCAAACAGCATCCCATGGAAGCTGTTGCAACGTTACTGGAAATGGTAAAGAAAAAACATGACATCACTGTGAGTCAGTAAGATACAGTCAAGGTGAGGCGTGACCCGAGCTGGGTTCCTCCACACACTGAGCTCAGAATCACATTGATGACCTATCTGGGGCTAGGCTGCCCCTTTCCCTCTCTGCTGTGTGAGCTCCATGTCTTTGGTTAGTAGGCCAAAGCTGGATTTTAGCGGACAGCAGATCCCTGAAGGAGACTGGCCATCTCCCATCGGTCTCTCCCAGCTTAAGTCTCCCCTCGCCATAGAATCCCAGAATCTCAGCATGGTGGGAGCTGGAAAAGACCTCTGGGGATCATCCACTCCAACCCCCCTGTTATAACAGGGTCACCCAGGGCACATTGCCCAGGATCACCTCCAGCTGGGGTTGGAATAACTCTCCAGAGAAGGAGACTCCACAATGTCTCTGGGCAGTCAGGGCCAAGGCTCCAGCACCCTCACATCAAACAGGTTCCTCGTATCTCTTGAACTGGGGAGCCCCAAATTGAACCCAGGACTCCAGAAGTGACCTCACTCAGGCAGAGTAGAGGGGGAGGAGAACCTCCCTTGGTCTACTGGCTACACTTTTCTGAATGCACCCAATGTCCAGCTTCCCACCAGTCTCTGCCCAGTTTCACCCCTTGTCCCCATCATAGCCCAGTGACGAGAACTGTCACCCTACATGTCCCCAGCAGCCTGTAGCCTATCTGACCCTGCACAGGCTTTCCACAGCCATTCCCAAGGAAATGGCTCTGTGCTTGCTCCAAGCATATACTTTGTGGGGGTCTCATTTCATAGGAGTTACTTTCACAGCTTCCTTAACTGCCCTGCATGCTCCAGGGGCCAAAGGGATGAATGGGGTTTATTAGTCCATCTCAATAAATCCCAGTGGGCTCTTAGACTGCTATGTGTATAAAGCAGTGTATGTGTGTGTGTGTGTGTGCATCACATGACAGTCAGGAAGTAGCTACCTCACTCCAGATTCAGTAGGCTACTCCCAGGCTGGTTTTTCTTCCAGCTCTTTCATCACAGGGGTGGCAGCCCTGGAGAGTGCATGTTCCTCATGTTTGTGAGGAATCTGCATTTCTGCATCTCATCCCAAAACCTCTCTGGAACAAGATCACATTTCACAGAAAGATTCTGGGAAATTTAGATTCACATCTTTTTTACTACATGCTCCTGACAGACATCTGCTTTTTTGTAATCACAGAAGTGAGAACTAACAGGATGAAGGATGGAAGAGATCCTATCTACCAGTGGCTGGGGGTGCTGCTTCTGAGCCATTTCCAGACAGATTGGTTGTGAAAGGAAATGAAAGGAAACATACACCAGGATGATACATTATTTTCTAATAGGAGGGAGTTAACCACCGTGATCGAAACCATGGTTTAAAGGCACACAGCTCCAGCCTAAAATTGTTTTCCAATGTGCAAGCAATTGCCATGTTAGCCACAACAAAGTCAGGTCTTGGTGAACGGGAGGGAGCCGGGACCCAGCGGTTGGCTGTGACCTGGTTGAGTGAGGGCTCGTTACGATGTCAGAGAGAAGAAATTGGGGGACATCAAGGGGTCAAGTGCGGTTATTTTTTGCTGTGTTCTTGTGAAGCACAAGTGGAGGCTTGGCAGGATACTACAGCAGTGCACAGCACACACAGCCCAGCCCTACTGAGACCACCCTTGGGGCTGCTGGAGCCAGGACTGCCTGGCAGACAGGCGAATTGCCTGCTTCCCGTTCCATAGGTGAGAAACAGAGGTCGGGAATAAGTGAGTAATCTAAAATTACAGGGAAGGGGTTTGGCAAAACAATTCAGACTAGGAGCTTTGAGTCCTAAGCCCAGTACTTTAATGCTAGATAATTCTGTCTCAGGAGCTGGAGCTATTTGTATGAGGAAGGTTTTGACCATGTGCAGAGCCCCTTTTAGTAACCCCAGTTAACACAAGCAGTGATTATTCTCCAGGTTACTTGGTGAACAGATGCTGGCTTTGGTTAGCAGCTCCTGCCCCCATTATGCCTCACTGTGGGCTGTTGAGGAACCACCTCCAGGGGTTATCAGAACTGGAGATCCACCTGGTTTACAGGTAGGGGTTTTCCAGTGGTAGAAACACTCCAGCTCCTAAAATACAGACAGACTGGCAGGTGAGGGAGTCCTGAGTTCTGCTGCTTCTCTAGGAGATCTGCTGAGCATTTGGAACCAGCCTCCCCACATCTATCCCCAGGAGGATGTGTGCTTGATCCAGGCTGGTTGGCAGGAGCAGACTGACATTGGTTGTCTCTACCTGCAGACCTGGGGGCCAGCAGTGTGTGAGCTGTTGCCAGCCAGCCTCTAGATTTGTCTGTGCTATATTGGTCTCTAGTGGGTAGTGTTATTTAAGAAATTACATTTTTGTGCAAGTAGACCTTCCTGGAAGGGTGTCCTCCCAACAGCACTGCACAGCCTGCTCATGTTATTGACCATTTACATCTTTTGGATCATTAATGCAAAATGCATTTGGGTTTGCTCAGTGCAGAGACAGAGTTTGGACTTGATAGTCCTTGTGGGTCCCTTCCAGCTCAGGAGACTCTCTGATTCTGTGGCTAATGATATTAGAGGAAAGCCACCTACATGAGTTGGGGCATCCTTGTGGAGCAGAGTGAAGGAAGATAAAAACTGCTCCAATCCAGACACTGACACTGCAACTTTCCAACCCACTCAGCCTCCATGTGCACAAGGTCATTCCTGCAGTTTGAGTTGTTAAAATTAGCCCAGACCTTGCACAAGGCTGTCCTTCCAATACCACTTCATGGCAGCTAGCAACAATGGCACTTCAGAGATGTCTGAGGTCATGCTGACAGCCGTAGGACCACTGGAGAGGGTGGAAAGGGTGTTTTAATTCAAACATAATCAACAGGCACTTTATCTGGAGAAAGAATAAATTCCTCTTCAAGCTAGAGTGAAGGTCAATGGCAGGACCTGGCCCTGGGACTCAGCTCTCTGAAGCACCCACAGTCCCAGCAGCCCATGAGCAATCAGGCCAAGCTCCCCATCTGGCTTAGGGTCCCTCCACAGTGGTGGCCCTAGGGGCCAGTGGCCACTGTTAAAAGGCAGGAGCTTGCAGGAGGGGAAAGCAGGCAGTGCAGGGACTGGGGGTTGTGCTGCTGGGTACCGTGGCCTGGCCAGCTGGCCACCAGGAGGCTTGGTGACCCCCAGCACTGGAGGGTCTCTCTGACCACCTAGGAGCTGCTGGTGTGGTCAGTGACCTCCTCTTTGAAACCAGCACAAATCTAACTCTGTGGGAGCCAAAGGCCGCTATTAGAGCTGGAAAAGTGCTTTACTAACTTCCAAACTACATAAGCATGCAACTGCATTTCTTGTTTTCATCTGGAAGACTATATGGAAAGTCACTGAAGCTCTGTAGTCCTGCCTGTCAGAGGAGCATAAAATGACACACATGCTTTTAGAATCAAAGGCACAGGGATCAGAACAGGAGGGATCCCATGCTGTGCCACCCCTCAAAAACAACCATGCAAAGGGTGAGCTTCTTCCCAGCAGCACCCTGGCAGCAGAACCCACTGTGGATGCAAACCTCACCACTTCTGCTCCCAAGGGCTTTGAAGTTTATTTTTGCTTCTCTGGCTTTCCCAAAACAGGACACAGCAGTTACACCCATAGCTGTGGGCAGGGAAGGGTCTACACACAGACAGAGCTGCTTGGCTTCAGACTGCGGCAGGGGGAGGTTTGGGGTGGAGACATAATTAGCAGTTTTCAGCCTCTCATTCTCCTGCAGAAGCTCAGTTTTAACTGTCTGCTCTGCCCTGTGGCTGCTAGACTCATGCCTGAAGAAAAGGGAACGCTCAAGGGACTTATTCCTGCTCTTACTTCACAGACCAGAGCAAATAGAATAACAGCAGTGAGATACTCATGTAAAATCCAGTTTTACCTCTAGGCCAGACTAGATGCAGCTTCCAGAAGCACTGATCAGCTTGTGCATGGTTGCAGTCTGGATTTGGTAAATGCAGCTAAACACACCACTCTCAATCTCTGTGTAACAACCTTAAAAAGCTGAGTAAAATAGCTACAGGTGGAGCAGAGGCAAATCACAGCACTGAGCTCATCTGTGCTTCCTTCTTCCTGTGGGGGCAGTGAGTGGGGTGAGCACTGGAGACATTGCCACCACATCATCATCACCAAAGCCATCAGTACTGGAACATCACCAGAGCCACCACCACTGGCCCCTGCCTTGTCCTGTGCCAGGCCCTTGAGCATCTCTCTCTCTGCCAGTCATGAGCTCATCCCACCCCCAAGTCCTGCTGAAGGTGTCCCAGGCTCCTGTCCTTCCTAGATGGATCCCTGCATTGCACCCACTTGAGAAGTTTAAGCTGTCTCTCTTCCTGGAAGCATCACTAACTCCACTCTTCAGCAAAGCATGCCAAGGCTAATTACAGCTATTAAAACCAGCTGAATGATTAACAGTTATTGCTGCTGAGAGATTCACCTGCAGTCCCAGCTGACACTTGTTCTGAGCAGGTAGAGCATCCCCACACCTCCAGCAGAGTCTTCTCGTGCTGGGGATGTGACAGGCAGCACTGTGCCATTGGCACTGCCCTGGTCCCCTCTCAGACCCAGTTGCCCCTTGTCCTTCCCACCCAGTGCTAACAGCAGTCTATTATTTGAGCAGGAGGATGTCTGCTGCCTGTGGCATCACTAAATTTAGCCAGCTAGGAGACAGAAGCAGCATTTTGCTCCTCTGACTTCAGAAGCATCCTGCTTCATCATGTGGTCTCTGGAGGCCAGTGGGAAGAGACAGGAACAGGGAACTAGACTCTGCTGCAACGAACCATCTCTTGTCTGGCCAGTTACCCTCAGCTGCCACAGAATGTGGCACCAGCAAGAAAAAGTTGTTCCTCATGTCCAGCCTAAACCTCCTCTGGCACAACTTGAGGCTGTTTCCTCTTGTCCTATCACTTGTTCCTTGGGAGAAGAGACCAACCCCCACCTCACTGCAACCTCCTCTCAGGGAGTTGCAGAGAGTGAGAAGGTCTCCCCTGAGCCTCCTCTTCTCCAGGCTAACCAAGCCCAGTTCCCTCAGCTGCTCCTCACAGCACTTGTGCTCTAGACCCTGGTACCCGCAGGAGAGGTGCCAAAAGGACAGGACAGCTTTTACAAGCCCAGGACACAGCAACTCTGTCAGCACACAAAACAACAGAAAAGTGATTTTTTTTCCTCCCCCATTTTCTTTGCTTCCCAGCAGCTTGATCTCCCCTCTCTGAGCACCATACATTCACAGTGTTTAGAGTCCAGGAACAAAATGTTTCCAGCTCCAAAGCTGATGTTTTCTCTTGCTTCAGTGCTATGTGCCTCATTGTATAAACCATCTTCTCATTTTGCAGATTCCCTCTGTATTTTTAGAAGCTTTTATTTAGTCCTGAAGCAGAAATGACCCTGCAGCAGAATCCACACAACCATTTACACAGATATGTACAATTCCAAAGCAAGAGAAGCAACCAGTCCCTGCTTCTGAGGGCAGCACCTGTGCAGCAGTGATGGCTCATCCCTCTGCTCCTGGTGCTGCTTTGCCATGGGCTGGGTGGGACAGGGAGCTTAGGACATGGCAGGGAGGCAACACTTCCCCATCAGGGAAGAGCTTCTCCTTTGCATCCACCGGCTTCAAGATGCCAGTCTAGAGGGAGCTCACTCATCCCTGCTGGGCTGCAGCCCACCCAGGGGTGGGAGCTGCTCCCTGTAGGTTGTGTCAGCTCACCCCTCTTGCACAACAGGCACTGCCCCCCATTGCTGACGTGGTCTTTGGCCCTATTCCTCCCTCAGGAAGGACCACCTGGCGATGCTCAGTCTAACTACCCCCGTGGTTTGCTGCCATCAGCTTCCTGGCTTTGTCAGGAGGTGGGAGAGGAGGGTAGAAGATCCCCTCATTGACCCCCTCCATGTGCTGGGTACAGTTGCCCACAGAGATGGGGGAGAGACATCCAGAATCATGCAGTGCTGGGGAACAAGGTAGAACATTAAGGAGTCTAGTCCCTCCTCCAAGGCACGATAAATCCCTCCATGTGCTCTTTGCCTCTCTGTTTTCTGAGTGAAAGCAGATGCAGCCACAAAAAGTCCTCACCAGACATACCTGGAGGGGATACAGGGAAACCTGGGTGGGGGTTTGGAGGGGAGGAGTTCCCCTGGAAATATTAGTGGTAAAAAAGAAGTGCCTGGTGCTTCACCACAGAACTGCAGGCTGTGGTTCTGCTGGAGGAGCCTCCGAACACTAGGAGTAGGCACGCTCCCCAAACACCTATTTTTGTTTAGTGCTGAATAGGGGAACAAAGATACAGTGCTTGCCTTGTCCCTACAAGCCACAGCTTCTGGGCAGTGAAGAGGGCACTGTCTCATGCAGTGGAGTGGCACATTAAACACCAACCAGACACAGTTTCTGCCCACCTGTGTCCAAGATAGCCCACCAGGTTCTGGCTCCCCTTCCTCAGGAGACCCAATGGGGGAGGGGGGGGAGGGTAACACCACAACCACCAGGCACCTTCTGTGGTTGGGTGGCAGTGGGAGCAGCCCTAGGGTAAGTCACCTGGGCCAATGGCCACCTGCCACCTCCTGGGCACAGCCTGCCACATGCCTGCAGCTGACAACTCAGGTAGCAGCAAAGCTATGGTGGCAGAAGGGCATGATGGGGTTGGCAGAGGTGTCCTTTGGGAGCACCCCCCACCAGAGCCCCTCTAGGGAGATGTCTTGATGCTGGGCTGGTTTCTCCATTACCCACCATGCTAGCATGAGACCCTGATTTCAGCTGTAGTTTGGATCATTGTAATTCCCCAAACCAGAAATTATTGTGAAACGCATCATCTGAGCTTTTCAACTCAAAAAAAAGGCCAGAATGGGAAGTTTTGACAGCTGAGTTCTTCCTCAAAACCTTTGAGTCAGAGGATGAAGCAAAACTGCCCTTTCCGCTCTGCAAAGTCACAGTTCTGAGAAGCAGGCTTGGTGAAAGGAACAAAATTCTCCTGCAGCTCTATCCTGTAAATCACCTGCAACCCTCCCCTCTCTCAGCTTTATCCTGCACCTCTCCTCTCCTGCAGCTTTCCAGGTCTCCATTAGCTCCAGCCCTCAGCTCTCCTCTCCTGCAGGTCCCCATTAGCTCCAGCCCTCAACTCTCCTCTCCTGCAGGTCCCCATCAGCTCCAGTCCTCAACTCTCCTGCTGTTCCCAGGTTCTGCCAGGAGATGGGACCGTGCAGCGCGGAGCGAGGCTGCCACTGCTGCCGGGAGCTCTGCCCATGGGACCACAGAGGACCCTCCTGGGCTCCCCCTGCTCCTGCCGCCGGGAACCCCCTGGGGCTGTCCGCAGGGGTTTACGAGCATCAGCCAAGCTAGGAGCAGCAGTTCTCCACGTTCCGTGCCTGAATTAGCCACTTGGTTTGGAAACGCGGAGAACATTGAGCTTTGAGAGCAGAGCCACACCTTCAGCGGCGCCTGGGGGGTTCAGACAGCGTGTTGGCGTGGACTCAGCTTGGATTACTGGGGAGAAAACCAGGGATTGTGGGCAACAGATCTGACCCCGTCCGACACCGAGAGATTTCTTTGGAGAGTTTTAAAAGAGCTTCTAAGTTTCCACCACTGCCCCATTTTCCCAGCAGTTCCAGCAGCTTGCAGGTGGCGTTTTGGGCTTTAGCTGAAACCCCTGTATGCCGATAAGCAGTTGCTGCCTGTCAGCACAGAAGCAACACTGCAGGATCACACGCTGTGGCTTTCCAGGAGCTGCACAGTGCTCTGCATGGCACAGCATCACTGACATGCCTCCCACTCCCAGGACTCCCCACTGGAGTGAAACCACAGGGGTGTGGAAATGTTGGTTTATGCTGTCCCTGCTTACCACTGTCCCTTAGACTCCATCTCAGCTGCAGACACAGATCTGTGTTTCAATGACACAGCTGCAACATGGCGAGCACTGAAACTGCTCCTCTTTGCATATACATTTCAATTTTACCAGTGGAACACAACCTCCAGAGCAGCCAGCACAGGTTGTGCTCCAAACATAAGCAGACATTTGGGGGAAGTGAGCAAAGGCCACAAGCTGCAGAAGTTTTCAGCCTGCAGCTGCAATTTAATTGCTTAATACCCACAGCAAGCAGCTTTCTTGTAAATGAATAACATGAAATAATAGGAAATGAGAAAAAGGCTTCTTTGGCACTTAGGTTTTTGTGCCTCTTTACCTTCCTGGTATATTTTTAGAACAGGAGATGTCACTGCTCAGAATCTCATAAGAAGGACTTATAATAGTTAATAATTAGTGTATTAATGCACCAGACTGCAGCAAAATTAATACAGACTTTGCCTGCCTGGGCTTTGTTCACCTCCATGCACTGAAACAGCAACTAAACCAACCCTAGAAGTAGTGATGGATGTCCTGAGAATGATCTCTTGCAAGGAGAACCCAGGAGCAGGTAGGGAGCTGCAGGTCACCCAGGGTGGGGGCATGTCCTGGGGATGATCCATCAGTCCCAAAGAGCAGCACAGCAGTGAGCTGTAGCAGTGTGGACTAGTGAGGACATTGGTTCTGGTGGGTCCAAGGGGAAAAAATACTGAACAACAAGTTTGAAACACAATTCTTTGGATAACTGGAGCTTGGGAGAGCCCCTTTCCTGTGGGGAAGGGGACACACCCCCAGTGCAGCATCACCAGCACCTACCCCACAGGGTGTCCCATGGGGACATCCAGCCTTCTCCTGCCTGCATGTCCAGGGGATGCTCTGAGCTGTGAGTTATTATTGGTTCAGCTGGAAAAACAACTGCTGTGATCAATCTCCCTCTGCAGCCATCCTTGGTGATTGAGGCTGGTCAATCAAGTGGTGGGGGTGGTCTCAACTGTCCCCCCTTCATCTTCACCTTCACAGCATCCCAGGATGTTTTAAGGATCCCAGGCTCATTGTACTGCTGGATTACTTGTCCTCTCTGTGCTACTTCCCCATCCACTGACACCAAAACCATTGCAACTGGGAGAGCTCTTGAGCCAAAATATTCTCATTCACACTAACAGTTGGGAGCGCTTCAGGGTGTGGATTTAAGGTGCTTTATGATCACCCTGGGAGGATCCAGGACTCTCGGAATAGAACATTTTTTGAGCACAGAGAAAGTTTCAGACCATCATTCTCTGGAAGTTTGCTTCTGACAAGCTTTTGTAGCAGAAGAGCATTTCACCAGCTGTTAGAGTGCTGTACACAGCCAGAGCCCACCAGGGAACCAACACCCAGCACCACCAGAGGGATCAAAGCTGAAATTTAAACGACTGCTGAAGAGTCCCTGTGGGACCTGCAGTGCTTCTGTGGCAGCTTCATATCCCTTCCTTCTCACTCAGTCCCAGGGAACAGTGTGGCCAGGCAACCATCTGCAAGCCTGATGAAGTAATTTTAGCAGCCAGGCACCTGAAATGGCTCTGATTCAAACCTTCAGGACACACGAAATCAAACCTGAAGCTGATCAGCCTCCCCCCAGCTCTAGCACTGCGAAAGAGCCAAAACAGCATAAACCAACCTTTCCATACCCTGTCCCGCTTCTGGGCAGGCTGGAAACCCTCTAACAACTGGCCTGGTAGGAAAAACAGGATGTTTTCCTGCACTAGGAACCTCTCACTGACCCAAATCATCTCTGGGAAATCATGACAGTGAGGAGCGGCTGATGGGACTGAAGGAGTAACATATTTCATGATAAATAACCTCTTTATATATTTAGCATTTTACTGTGCTGAACCACAGAGGGAGCACATTTTGATCCAGGCTCCCACCCCCAGGGCTGATCCTCCCTTTCCCCAACAAATAGTGCAGGAATTTAGCAGCACTGGCTCTCCTTCTGCACATCTTTTTGCTAGTGGTGAAAGTCCTGTAACTATTAGCCTTGCTCCTTTGTCACAGATTCATGAGTTCAGATATTTTCAAACAATAAATGCAGAAAACATGGCAAAGATGCAGAATTCCTCACACTGCTACAGAAGGACAACCCAGCGACAGTTCCTTATTCCCTTTACAGAGCCTAGCAGGTAAAATACCAGCACTAGTCTCCTAACAGCTCCTCACAAGTTTGGTGGAGGTGTTGTGGAGTGGTTTTTTATCCCCCCACCACCCAGCATGTCTCCATTCTCCCAGGAGAGCTAAAATGGACTCCCAGCCACAGTTAGGGCTCAGGCAGGTACAGTTGGCCTCTGGTGAGAGCAGAAACTCTGTGCTCAAACCACTGCTCTGTGCTTCAGAAAGGGTTCTCTGAAATCCAGGAAACAGGTTACTCCTAAGCGGCCATTGCTAGAGTTTCAGTGGAGACATCCCTGTGCCAAGAGATGGTGTTTGCTGTTCACCATGTGGGCAGCTGAGCAGGGGACATCTGGGTCCCACAGAAGCACACAGCCACTTTGCTGGGAAACTGGCCAGATTTCCTGACCCAGTACTTTCCAGTTCATTAGGACATGTTGGCTTCTCCCTCCCCGGTAGGAAGGATGTGCTGACAGCAGCACTTCAGCCACAGCACTGCTGCAGCCCAGCTGCACGGCTGGGGACACCGAGGGGATGTGGCCGGACACTCAGCGACGGGACAGGGCATCACCACGGGACAGAGAGCAGCAGCCACCTTCCTCCGCTCAGGACACGGCTTCAGATCATTTTAGACCACAAACTCTGTTTCCCAGCCAGCCTGTGCCCTCCTTCAACCCATGCCCTGGGCTACCTTCCCCTGGCAAGAGGACCAGCCCTGCAGAGCACAACGTGCTGGTCTCAGCTGGCTGGGTCTGCCCCACAGGGTGAATCCCACCCACTGAGACTGGGCAGCTTGGACTCTGACCAGATGGGGATGAGGACAAGGGATGCACCGTGGAGCTGTGCTAGGCTGCTCTCAGGGACAGTCGTGACCATACGTCACCACTGACGTGAGGGTGGCACGATTCCCAGGACAGGCTTTGTGGCTGCTGACCTCCAGCAGCTTGCACGGGTGGCTCAGCTCTCCAGCCCAGTGCCTAGTCTCTGGTGCAGCACAACTGCTCCAGCACCTCCTGGGTTATCAGCTGTGAGGGAGAGCTGGCAAAACGATGGACAGGGTGTAGAGGGGACTCAGCTCATCCTGGGAGAGCTGGGCACTGAGCAGTGATACTGAGAACTGTTAACACTGCCTCTGGGAACTTAAAAATGTCAGGTGAATTCACCTTCCAGTGGAAAAGCAGCAAGCATAGAAACAAAGGAAAACATAACGAAGACATCCACAAATGCTGCTGAGCACCTCTCTCAAAGCCTGCCTCTGCAGAGCCCAGTATCCTGCCTATTTGCTCTCCTGTTTTTAGGAAAAGGTTTCAGTTATGTGAAGTCATCTTCAGAAATCAGTGCAGCCATTCACATGGTGGTTCAGTGTGTTAAATAAACCAGACAGAGGAAACCCAGGAACAAGCCTTCTCCAGGTCATAAATTCATCTACAGCATAGCTCACAAGTTAAAGCATTTCATATCACAGCATACACATATTACAACTTAAGCTTGAGCCTTGTTTTAAGAAGCAGCCTCAGTTACTGGGACTCCCCCTGAGATGCATCACTAGAAACCCTTCACCATTTCCAACAGAGGAACTTGCTGCAGAAGGTCTCCCTCATAACCTTAAGCCCTAACAGAAGGTACTTGGTTCTGTCACATCCTGAAAGCAAAAGGATATTTTCCTTGTAAGGTTTTGCAGAACATGCAACCTCTACATCTTGTATTTTCACATTTGTTGGGTTAATTGTTGTTCTTCACTTAACTCAGTAACAGGTGAAGGAGAAGTCAGCAGCACTGCCTTCTGCAGTTCAGATTGCTGGGAGCACTTACCCCCCGACTGACAGAGCTACAGCACATGGATTCAAAGCACTCTAAGCACACAGAGTTATCATGGTTGGAAGAGACCTCCAAGATAATCAAGTTCAACCATCATCTACAACCATGTCCCTAACTCCAGGTGTAACACGCAGTGACCTTACCTTCCAGAGCCAGCAGCTGTTCTCCCAGCAGCAAAGTCTGCCTCTCTTCGTGCCTACACCAGCACATGCTGCAACAATCAATACAGGACCACCCAGCCTGGAAATGCTCAGGTGGCACTAGCCAGATACAGACTCCATGCTTCAGCAGCAATGTGCTTGACTTATCCAGATGAAAAGAAGATGGACAGAGCTCCCTGGAGAAACCCCTCCATGGGTGGGAGGGTCCTGAGCTGGGTCAGCCACATCTCCCACAGGCATTAAACACGACTGGAGCACAACACCCTGCAACAGCCTTGGGCTGGCCTGAAATAGGGTCCTGGGGGTGGGTGTGGTGGGAGGGCCAGGTGGGGCTGATCAGGGCCATTAGTGCTGATCAGTGCCATCAGGGGCTTGGCAAAGCTAAGGTGTTTCCAAAGGCAGACATCTCTCACAGAATGACAGAATCGATGTGGTTGGGCCTGCATGGGTGCCCTGTGCAGCTTCCCCCAGCCCCACTCTCCCCTGCTCTGTGCCACAGCACCAGAGCTCTCCATCTTCCTCCTCACCAGGTGGGCATGCTGAACTTTCCCATTTTGACAACTCTTTTTCCAAGGATGGCTCTGCTCGGAGAGTGAAAGCAGTGTTCTGCAGGACAGGCAGCCCAGGTGGAAGGCACACCTTGGTACCTTCACTGACAACAGCACCTCCTTCTGAGAAAATAAATGGTGTAAACATGTAGTGCTGCAAAACACATGAGGATGTCTCCAAAACCACAGGAAGATCTCTCCATTTTATATGGGAAGCCTAAAAAGTAAATGAAGCATGTTCAAACTGCTCAAGAGGTAAATAGGATTTACCTCTTCTGCTTTTTCATTTTGCTCATTCCCAAACAGCTCCTAAATTTGCTTCAGAAAATACAATTCCACCCAATTGTACTGGCTTTAGAGTCTTGGGCATTCTTTTCAGCAGATTTGTCCTTTTGTGCAGCTTTCATTGTCCAGCCTGACAGCTGCTCCTCTGGCTCTGCTCAGTCCTTTTTATCAGCAATCTCTCCTTTGATTTCGGGCTGGGTTTGTTTTTTTTCTGAATGTTAGAGCTTATCTCTCAAGGTCTGAGCATAGACAAAAAGACAAGTGATGTGAGGAGAACACGTGGGATTTGGAAAGCAGCTTCAGTGTAGCCTGCACACCCCTACCTGTGGAAGAGCCATGAGAGGCTGGTCCCCTCAGTCCCGAGGAGGAGCAGGAGGAAAAGATCCCAGCATGGTCCCACTGCAGTGGTGGTGGCCAGTGGATGCCACAGGCTGTGGAGCTAGCCCTCAGCACGTGCAGCTTCTCATCAGAAACACACCTCTGAAGGTCGGGGGTTTGACCCAAAGCTCCCACAGCATTTGGAGTGGATGCTTTCTTAATGTAAATGATCTCTGCCTGCTTTTTCTGGGATCAGGTGGGAAAATGCTTCTGAGTGTGGCAGGATTTCAGACTCTTCTGTGAGCACAGACTTGCTCTTAGTCTCTTATCAGCCAGATAAACAGGACTAGAGCAAGCATAACCAATGGCCATGGCCCTGCCAGCTGGCTGCATTATGTTTGGACTTGGACATTGTGGGATGGATAAAGAATGGAAGTGTGGCTCCCAGAGGAGTGCAGTGAGCATGGGCACTGCCATGGCCAGCACGATGCCCTAACTGCTCTGCTGCTCCTGCCTGGGTTTCTCCTCTGCCTCCACGTTGGCCAGGGCAGGATTGCTCTGGCGTGTGGTGACCTGGCACCAGCTAACACCTGGTGAGGAATGAACTCAGCCAGGCAGAGTGAGAGACTGCTGGGGGAAATTCTGTCATTTTGACATTTAATTTCATCCAAAATTAGAGTGAGAAGTGGAGACTCTGAATAGTTTCACAAGATTTGAGCCCAGACAACAGTTAAATGAGCTGTGCTGGCATTCTGACGTCTCAGCGTGACACTCTAAGGTGAGAGCTTCCGTTTCAAAACACCACTCCAGAAGCCAGCCCAGGGAAAGCTGCACCCTCCCCTGAAACGTTTCCACCAGCTTCAGTACTGAATATGCAGGAGCTAAGTACCTAACAACCGCTGTGCCCAGGCACAAGTGGGCTGCTCTGCATCTGAAGAGCAGCTATTTCTCATCTCTCTTCTATAAAGTCCTGAGCAGAATGAGTAAATTTTAGGGAAATATGGGTGGATGCTCTCAGAGAAACCCATCTGAAATTCAAATGAGTCCTCACAAACACTGATTCTGTCATTTTTAATCAACTCCTATTGCAAACTTAATTTGTACTGATCATGAACATCCAAAGCTGGAGATTAACATCAGCCACTGACTACAAACTGTGCTGCTGGTGTTTGCAAACAGTTCGTTTTCACTTACAAATTGGTGGATGTTCAAGCCCTCAAAGGTAAAAAAATATTTGGGGATAAAGTATTCTGTAATATGGAGTATTCCAGAACATTCTGGATAAAATACTGGAGCAGTAGTCTGTAGCCTGTTTCTGGGTTGGGTTAGGAAGGGCTGGAAGAGCAGTGGGAGGAAGGATGGGCCGGGAGGGCTCTGCCCATCAAACAGGACTCAGGTGGCTGGTCTCCAGGGAACTCTTCCTGCAGCCTGCTAGTGCTTAAAGGGCCCATAAGAAAGATGGGGAGAGAATTTTGAGCAGGACCTGTTGTGACAGAACAAGGGCTGATGGTTTGAAACTGAAAGAGGAGATTGAGACTAGAAAGAAGGAAGAAATGTTTTCCACTGAGGGTCGTGAGACTCTGTCCCAGGCTGCCCAGAGAGGTGGGAGATGTCCCATCCCTGGAACCACTCCAGGTCAGGTTGGACCTTGGGGGTCTGAGCAAGTTGATCTAGTTGCATATGTCCCTGCTGACTGCAGGGGGTTGGACTAGATGACCTTTTAAGGCACCTTCCAACCCAAACCAGTCTGTGATTCTATGATTCTGTGGTTCTGCAATGCAAGCTCTGAAGAGGAGAGCATTGAAAAGACCCAGAGCATGCCAGGGTAGACAGACAACCTGCTGGCCACGCAGCTGGGGTGATGCCAACAGCATGGTGCAGGGCCATGGGGGGGTTCATGGGGGCTGGACCTGGTCCCTGCAGGGGCTGATGTCCCTCAGGGTGCCCCTGGTCCCTGGCAGCGCTGTGCCACTGCAGCCGTGCTTGGGCAAGCAGGGGCCTGGCTCTTCCCACCCAACTGGTTTGCAACCAGTAGGGCAAGTTGCTTAAAGTCTTCCTCCAAATGAGCTCACCTGGCATCCCTTGGATAAACACCATCAAGTGTGTTTGATGTTTCTCTTCTCAAATATTCTCTTTGCTTGCTTTATGCCCAAACCCAGAGGAAACAAGAAAATCAGAGCAACAAAGAGCCCAGACAAACCGATCTCCACAATCTGTGCTGTGCTCCTAGCAACGACCAGAGCCTGTCACCTTCACCTGTCTCTTTGTAGGGGGTATCTCAGAGAGGTGGCCCTGACCAGACCTTGATCCATGAGTGTGTTGCTGGAACTGAATCCTTTTTCCTGAGCAGAAACTGTATTCTTCCCATCTCGAGCTCACAGCAAGATCTAAGACCTGGGGCAGGGCAGCATGGAGGAGGCAGAAAGCCATCTCCATCAGCCCCATGGCCAGATCAGCCTTGCTGCTCATCTGGGGTGGGGCTGCTCCATGCTTGTGCTGAGGTACCAAGACAAGCTCTCCCTTTGCCTTTAAGGCAACTGAACACAGTCTGCACAGCAAAACATGTCGTGCTTCAAAGCATCTGGTAGCTCTTGGGGCAAACACCGCCTTCACCCCTTGGATGAAGCACCTTCAGTGCAAAGAGGCACTGGTGCTTGGACAGTGAGAAGGTTCTGTGAGGGGTAAGGGAGAGCAGGGCTGGGACACACGTGCACACACACACACCCCCCCCACACACAGGCAGGGTCTGCTGGAGCTCTGGTCCAGGGCCACCACTGTGATGGGTAAGGACACAACTGGATCCCTGAAACAGGGAGATGCTGCTGTGCCACCAAATTACCTCCTGAATGCACTTCTGGCAAGGGATTTTTGAATAATTCATTACATTTAAGAAGTGCTTCCCCTCCCTCCCCCCAGACTGGAAGCTGTCCTTGTCTTGTTCAGATGTTTCACTGCACTCTTCAGAAAAATTAACCCAACCAAAAAACTATTCTTTTTCATTCAAACACAATCAATAGGAAATGCTGGCCCACACCATCCAAGGTTCATCGCTTTCAGGCACCGGCTCATAAATATTAATTAGAGAATTAAAGAGCTATTAAGAAGGGTAACTGTTGAGGAGCCTTCATTAACTGTCTTCCACAAGAAATGGAATTTGCATTTCTCGCTGCAGAAATCCACTTTGTGAAGTGGCACCTTGCATGACAATGCAACGTGAGAGAAAGCCTGCTGGGGGAAGGCAGGAACCCCCACTTCTGACACAGAGGATGCTCTGGATGGAGCAGCTCACTTATCCAGCTGATAAAGGAACATTTCTCCTGGCCCTGGCTCCCCTCTCCAGCCCTGAGCACCTTTCCTGGCCCCTCTCCCCGACCCACCGCTCCCCACACCACAGAAGCTCCGCTCTTTTCAGTGCCTGTGATCCTTCCTGGTTTGTAGATCACGGTCACTGTCTCCACATTTCCTCTGATTAGCTGCCCACAAAGACACTTCACCCTGCAGTGCTCCAGAATTCTAAGCTTTGTTGGTATTGATCACAGCACGAGGCTGGCACTCCCCTCGCTCCGGGGCTGGGGTGCCATGGTGGGCACCCAAGGGTGCTGTCCCCATGGGGACTGTCCCCTGCCATTCCCTGGGCAGTGGTGAAGGGATCAGGCATTGCACAGACACAGCTCTAGGCTCTATACTTGCCTCCCCAGAGCACACAGTGGGGGTTGTTATTATCTACACCTGGACCCATGATCACATAAGCAGTGTCTACTGCTGCTGACCATTTCCCCCTCATGACCAAAGGGCCACCCCCTACTAGGCTACCTCGAGGAGAGGTAAGCAACATCTCTGATGGCCTGGAGGCCAAAGCTGTGCATGGCATTGCAGGGATAGCTTCTTCTTTCACTTCACAAAGGACACTGAGGTACTGAAGCATGTCCAAAGAAAGGCAAGGAAGGTGGGGAAGGGTCTAGAGCATAAGTGTTGTGAGGAGCAGCTGAGGGAACTGGGTTTAGTTAGCCTGGAGAAGAGGAGGCTCAGGGGAGACCTTCTTGATATCTACAACTCCATGAAAGGTTGGAGCAAGGTAGGGGTTGGTTTCCTCTTCTAAGGAACAAGCAACAGGATGAGAGGAAATGGCCTCAAGTTGTTCCAGAGGAGGTTTAGGTTGAAGATGAGGGACAATTTCTTCCCTGAAAGCATTGTCAAGGCCTGGCCCAGGCTGCCAAGAGCAGTGGTGGAGTCACCGTCCCTGGAGGGGTTGCAAAGCCCTGGAGATGCGATGCTGAGGGACATGGTTTAGTGGTGACCTGGCAGTGCTGGTGAACAGTTGGACTTGTTGGTCTCAAAGATCTCTTCCAACCAAAACAGTTCTATGATTCTTGACCCATCTGCAGGAGAGTGGTAGGGGCCTAAGAAAACCAGGCATGGAAGGGGCTCAGATAGGAGCAGGAGGAAAAAATTCATTTTGGGGCCAGCAGAGGTAAATTAAGAGGGCACAGGTCGCTGTTGGGGGCTGCACACCAGGCACTGCCATCAGAGCTCCCCACATGTTGGCTGACAGCTGTGTGACACAGCAAGACCAACAGCCCTGCTGTGAAGCTGGTGGTTTTCCTACAGCAGCAGCAAATGGAAATGCATAAGGGAATCCCAGGGGAGGATCTATTACCTAAAGTAATTATTTCTCAGGCTGAAAGGCAAGACAGTAATCACATCCCCTAATGCCTCTCCTAAAGCATCATTCAATAATTAATATTTGCTCTCCAGCATTTGTAAAATAATGGTGTCTGAAAATCATAGCATCACAGAATCATTTGGGGTGGAAAAGACTTTTAAGATCATCAGGTCCAACTGTTAATCAACACTGCCAGGTCACCACTAAACCATGTCCCTCAGAACCACATCTACACTTCTTTTCAGTCCCTCCATGGGATTTAAAAAAGGAGCCTGGAGCAGTCTGAGTTTCTCCTCAGCTTGGATGGAGCCTAATACAGGCGATCTTAGCCAGCAATGAGGACTGGGTTTTGGCCTGGGATTCCCTGTGGGTCCAAGGGGTCCACAACATGCAACCAAAAAAAAGCAGGACTGGTCTCAGCAACCTGGAACTCACTGGACTCCAAAGGAGAGCTTCCAGGGAACTGCACCAGGAAAGAAATACTGAAGGCCAACACAAGAGGTGCTAAAGGCTTTGCTTTAAGGGTTATTTGACACTGCAGACCATTGCCTTGGGAAGGTGAGAGACATGGGGTCCATGCAGCAGCTCCCACCACTGCTGTCTCTTTCCCAGGTCTGAAATACTGTAGTGGGCCCTTGCTGGAGGAAGAAGAGATCCCCTGAGAAATGCTTGACTACTGGAAGTCCTGCAGAAAACTGAAGTCCCATTCTGCTGCCATCCAATTAGCCATAAGTTATTGCCTCTAGTCTCTGAATGGATGTATTTAAAACTGCAGACAAACCACAGCCAAAGACTCTGATATTATGCTTCTCTGTAAAAGCACAGCAAGGACATATGTGTAAATATATACATATACACACACACAAACCTTTATATTTGTAAATAATGTCTGCTACTGTTGTGCAGTGTGTGCTCCCTGCCTGTGCCTCTCAGAAGATCCCTCACACACAGCACACGGACTGGTGGAAGGGCAGTCACCCTGAGTGTCACTTTCCCTCTCAGGCCCCCATCTCGCCATGCTGCATCCTGACTCTCTGATGCTGGGTCCAGGAGAGCCCCCAGAGTGTCTGGCTGCTGCAGAGCACCTCAGGGTAGCCAGGGTCTGGCCCTTGCTGAGGAGCAGTAGGGCTCTCCAGAAGAGTCCCTGCCAGCAGCAGGGACCAGTCGCTTCCCTGCCTGTGATGCCCTCAGTGGCACTGCATCCCACTCCAGACATGGCCATGGGTGTGAGGGTTGGTGAGCATCTCATGTTCAGGTGTGATGTTGTCCAGTGAGTGTCTGCTGCTCTGCACCAGTACTGTATGAACAGAAGGTCAACTGTGTCCTGGGCTCATCCCTGGCAATGTGGCAGCAGGGCAAGGAGGGGATTCTGCCTCTGCTCTGCTCTGGGGACACCTCACCTGTGTTCTGGGGCCAGCTCTGGAGTCCTCAGCAGAGCACAGACACAGACCTGGTGGAATGGGTCCAGAGGAGGCCACAAAAATGATCTGAGAGCTGGAAACCCTCTGCTGTGAGGACAGGCTGGCAGAGCCGGGGTTGTTCAGCCTGGAGAAAAGAAGGCTTCAGGGAGACCTTATTGAAGGCCTCCATCAGCCAGGAGCGATGGTTATAAACTAAGAAAGGGAGATTCAGACTAGGTATAAGAAGTGTTTTCCCCTGAGGGTGGTGAGAGCCTGTCCCTGGTTGCCCAGAGAGGTGGGAGATGTCTCATCCCTGGAGCCATTCCAGGTCAGGTTGTTTGTGGGTGTGAGCAACCTGATCTAGTTGGAGATGTCCCTGCTGACTGCAGGGGTTGGACTAGATGACCTTGAAAGGTCCCTTGCCACCCCAACCAGTCTGTGATTTCTATAAACAGCTGTGCACTGGGGGCCCTGGGAAATAAGGGACCATGGACATTCCTCCTCACAGCTGAGTGACAGAGAAGCATCAGTACACAGATGTTTTGGTCAAAATTGCATCTCTCTTTATTTGTGTCTTTTTTTCCCAAGTTAATTTTCAAGGCTACATGCTTTTGGGGTGAAGCTCCCCAGTGGATGAGTGAGTCAAAGCCCTGGAACAAAGGCCGGCAGCAAACAGGATGCAGAGAGTTTATCTGAAGTCATTAAAGTTATGAAACATTTTACGACTTTCAGGAATGATTCATGATTTTCACATTTTTGGGGCAGACCTTTTGGGTTAGTCACCGGCATGGTTTCAGCAACAGATTAACCTCTCAGAGCCTTTGGCTTCCATCTCTACATCCAGACTTTCAAACTCCATCCCTGAATTACAGAGAAGACTGAGACAGCTGCTTTTTCTATTTCTCTCTGAAGATGCTGTTAATCTCTATCTGGTTTTAGCAGGTGGAAAAACCTGATTTGGGGGTGACTTTCTCCTCTGTCCCAAGGCACCGTACATGGCCCTTGCTGGGATGCTGTTGGGATGCCCTGGCAGGGCAGAGCCATGGCTCCTGCTGCCAGACGTCGCATGTTTCCTCCAGGCATTGCACCCGCGTGGCCTCTTTACTGCATCTGAGATCACTACAAAACACAAACACAAATGCTGGGGTTAAAATAAAGCAGAGAAGAGGCAACAGTTGAAGTTAGCTTGATGGAATACAAAGTTTTAAAGAAATATTCATCAAAGACATGGAGACTAGAGAGTAAGTATGTTGCAAACACATCTCAGTTCCCTGTGTCAGCAGCAGGGATGGAGGTAGAGCCTGGTGCTGCCAGCCTCCAGAGCTTGGGAACGCTGGCTGCTGATGCCCACCAGCCCCAGTCACGTTCCAAGGGTTAATTGCAGATCATGACATTTCACTTGTAACACCCCTGGCATAAAAATCTGGTGCCTGTCACTTTGCCATGAGGAAGTGTGATGCCGTGCTTAGGATTCAGTGAGATTGGTGTTCAGAGGGATTTGACCTTGGCCGTGCAGGGAGCAATGCCAGAGGGAATCCACACTGTGAAGGAGAGAGAGCCTGAGAAAACCTGGCTGGCTGTGAGCAGAAATTTGGCAAATCTGAAAGCATGAAATTAAATTATTAGAGAAAAACTGAAGGTGCTACCAGACAGTGGGAGTCAGAGATTCAGCCCACCCATCAAGATCCAAATTAGTGGTGAATTAAAAGGTAAAGATGTCTTTGGGGCTGTCACCCTGTGGCTGTGATGCTGCTGTACAGGACCAAAGGCCCTTGCAGCTGAGTGTTAGACAGCCCTTATAGCTCACTCAGAATTAGGTTTTACAAGTCAGACACCATTTCTGTCTCAAAAACCTGTAATTCCTTCTCAGGTGCTGGCCTGAGCTGACAGCTGGTACTGCAGGCAGGGCACATACCTCCCTTGGTGCTCTGGAGTCCTGACCACAATGTCTCACCTGTGTGAAAGCCTGTAGCAGAGGACAACAATTCAATCCATACCTCCTGGCTGAGCCTCAGCAGCCTGCACATTCATTCAGTAAACACTTTCTTAGTTTTCCTAAAGCTCACTTCATTTAGAAGTCTTCATTTAGACAAATGTCACACATTTTGTCCCTGAGCACACCCCTGAATGCCAACAAACACTAATAGCCTTTATCTGTGAAAAGATGATGCAAAGCCCAAAGCCAAATCCATCACCTTGTTTTCTCTGTCAACAGAAGTGGGAATTGAAAGCTTTTCAGGGTGACTAATGCCAAGCATGCCTGATGCTGCATGTTAAATAAAACCTACAGGAATATGTGAGCTCTTTGGTTTTCACCTTCCTTCTGCTGCTGGGATTTGCCAGGATCATTCTGCCTCCCAGGAGGAGCAGCAGCAGCAGCAGGAGGGAGGTGCTGGCAGTGAAGCAGTTAAAGCTCTGGCAGAGCTGGGACACACATGTCAAGCAAATGCATTTCTATTTTCACCAGAGAGGAGGCAATGCAAATACACCGATGGTGTTTACACAATACAGAAGGGAGGGGAATATCTCCATTATCAGCTAGTAATTTTTCCAGACAAAGAGGTCTTTTCTGGAGCACAGTAATCCTCTTATGCAGCAGCCATATATAATTGACACTTCTCAATTATACACCTACAGAAGCAGAAGGCTGGTTCTTGTTCAGCCAGTTCTCGAGCCAGTGTGCCAGCTTTCCACATTTTCCATTACTCCACACCTTACCTATGGCTCATGTCCCTGCTAGGAAATTACACACACTCTAATTAGGGCAGGCTGGGCCTGTCCATGCAGCTCCCCCTCCCCAGTCTGGCTGCCGAAGCAGCAGAGCATTGGGGAAAATTCCTCTGCATTATCCAGGCATGACCTCCCTGACCAGAAATCAGATTCGGTCTCCCCGATGAGTGATTTTCCATTTCCTTCCCAGGCAGGTCTTGCACAATGAGCCATCTTTGCGATGGGTTCACACCATCCCAGCCCTTCCAGGTGCTCCTAGGCAAAGGCAGACAGCCCTCGGCACAGAGCATCCTCTCCTGCTGTGCCTGGAGCAGCTGCTGTGCCCGGGCTGAACCGCTCCCGCAGGGCAGGGCACGGTCACTGGCATCCCCAGCAAGAGGCATCCCTGAGCCCCAGCTTCCTGGCCAGGATGATGGAAAACCCAGATCAGGAACCACGAAAGCCACAACCCCTTGATTTCTTACAGGTGTCAGCTCCCAAGCCTCCTGCTCACTGGAGTTTTGCATCACTCGTGTCCCTTGCACGAGAGGAATTTGAATGTTGCCCTGCGGAATGGCCAGCGAGCAGCACCCTCTCTAACCCCTGTCTGGGAACACAGTGAGCCCTGCCGCCACGGCTCGGCAGCGTCCCGGCCGCTGCCGGGCTCCCAGCCCTGCTGCCCCCCAGCCACGCAGCACTCGAAGTAAGAAACCAGGCTCTGTGCCGCCCGGTCAAAGAGTGAGTGCTACTTAAGAAGCAAACACCAGGTTAAAATAGTTTGGGCAGTGGTGGCAGTTCTGCCCCTGGGAGCTCGCCCAGCACACGGCTGGGACATGGGTGGGTTACCCAGAGACCTGCACCGCTCCTGACCACGCTCCTGCACTGCTCATGGAGGGATGGTGAACCTGTCAGGATGATTCTATTCTCTTTGCTGTGGATGAGATGAATTGGTGCAAACTGGGCCACAGAGTTGGACTCCACCATTGCTTTTCTGTGTGTGTGACTTGTTTATTTTATCAAATAAACAAGCTCGGTGTAACTGAGTGACTCGGGGATAGTCCTAATGAATGTTCTGTGCTCTGTGAGATGAGCTCAGTCAGAACTGTTGAAAGACACTGAAACAGCTTATTCACCTCTTCCCCCAGCCCTGCACATGCACACACAGAGCTGAACTCTGCTTTCATCAAAGGGTTTATACTTGCTCCTTCCATCGTCTGCAGAAATCAAGGGACTCATGACTTCTAGAGGCACTGAGCTGCACTGTGTGCAACAGACCCACGCTGGCTTAAGGAGCCCAGGGTTTATTTTTAGACCCAGTTATACATCTCTCACATTAATCTCCCCTTGTTTAATCTGTTTTTGCACTCCCTTCTGACACCGGCGATTAGGCAAAAAAATAATCAGTTTCAAAAAACCCCATCCCAAACCCCAGCCCTGCCTGTCACTGACCACAGCAAGAGCAAATGCAGGCATGGAGGAAACTATTTATAGCTCAGATAAACACAGCAGAGGTTTTGCCTAATGAAAGGAAATGGAAAAATACCTCTCAGACCTAGACCTTGAACATCTCACCCTTGCTGGGGCTTGGGAAGGCTGGTGGGTCCCCACTGTCCCTGCCAGCCCACGGGGACAAGCACAGGCATGGGGATGGGGACCTTGTGGTGTGGTTGGGGATGGGGACAAAAGGTGCTGCAGCAGTTGCTGGCACCAGGCAGGGTCTCAGGCATTGAGGGTGTTTCTGGTTTCACACAAATGCTGAACGGGAATTTTTTGCTTCTGCCCTAAACCATGGATGGGAGAAGGGAATGAGACCCTGCCCAGGCTGTGAGGGTTGCTGCTGAGTGACTCCCAAGGGGGCCAAGGGCTGGAATCTGCCCTCAGCAGGGACCAGAGGAAGGATGCTTGGGGCACTGTTGGGCCAGACCAGCAGGAACAAAGGTGTTTATTCAGAAAGTAAAACAGCCCAGCTCTGTGTCACACCAACTTTGAGCAACCCTAACCGAATTAAGTAGAACTAATCCAGCTGAGTTTTCCAAGGGGAAGGAACAAACAGCAAATACATCTCAACCAGGGGTTTCCCTCAGCTTCCATGCCCTTGGCATTCTGGAGTTCAAGGGTTTTACTTTATCCCCAGTTTTGCACCAGAGAGGCTCAGCTGGGGAAGCTGCCCTAGCAGAGCAGAGCCAGGGTCCCTGGCAGTGCAGGGTGGGTGCCAGCCCAGGGGGATGTCCTGTGCCCATCCCACAGCAGCTGTCATGGGGTGTGATGCTCTCCAGCCCTCCCAGCACCCACCCTGATGCCCAGTTCATCCTGCTCCTCAAGAGCTCCAAGCAGGGAATGTGGTGCTCACATAAGCCATCTGCAGTCCCATTTTCTTCACCTGCCTGAAGACAGCATGAGCTAAATCAGAGGGTTAATCCCTCAATTTCAGGCCCAGGGAACAGGGCTGTGCTAATTCTTTCCTGTAGATTTGCTAATTTGATTTTTCTTTTCCTGAGACATCAAAGCAGAACCTCCAGAGGAGAACTTCCTAATCAGCAAAGAGAAAAGGAAATCACCTATTTAGTAGGTGGAAGGATGTAGATATACCAAAGGGAAACATTTCCATATTCTTTTTATAGCTATGAAAAACAACTTTAAAGAATGAGTCTCCTAAATCCTCTTTTTATTGCAAAGAAATGGAGCTTTGAGACCCTTCTGTGTAGTCATCTCCTTCTATGTACCTGTAACTGAGAACTGCATTGAGATAAGCTGAACTGGAACATCTTTTCCTTGTGCAAAATATTGTAAATTATTTATTGGAAGAGGAGGAAGGAAGCCAGGAAGAAGCATAGTACTTGTGAAGAGTGCAAAGCCAACCCTCAGATTAAACCTCCTGAGCACTGACTCAGTCCTGCAGTTTCTGTGCAGTCTGTGAACAGTTTTTGGACTCCCTAACTACAAAGAAATCCAAGATGAGATCCCCTGGATCCTACTGTTGTACACAAAACCCAGCCTGCACTGCACAGCAAAGTGTTGGCCAGAGAAGCCTCCAGTGGAAAGCACAACTTAACTTCTATCTCCGTGGGGAAAAGCCATGGCACCAGCACTTCATCAGCCAGTGAACCTGGCACCTCTGTGTGCCAGGCTGCAGCCTCCAGCCCTTCCACCAGCTGCAGCTTTTCCCTTGGTGTGTATTTTGGCAGGTTGCAGGGTCCTTGGAGACCAACCCCCACCTGGCTCCAGCCTCCTTTCAGGGAGTTGCAGAGTGAGAAGGTCTCCCCTGAGCCTTCTTTCCATAGATTTAAATTGGAGTTTTAAAGCAGATGTTTCCCCTGGACCTGTGCCCTCCATTGCTGCCTGATAGCTTTTACTGGGGAGAGGTGGCCACACACCCTGAGAGGGATCCTGTGGTCCTCAGCACAGTGTGAATGTTGTCTGCCCCTCACTCCTGGCAGTTCCCAAAAGTCACCTCGAGCTCCTTTCCCCATGCCCTCTGCTTGTTTCCCCTTTACTCTGCCTGGGCTTGCACCTCCTCACATCCTCAGCACCAGCTGCTGCCCTTCCTCCTCCTGCCAGCCCTGCACAGGCCCAGGTTCTCCTGGTGTCACACCTGGGGTGAGCACACAAACAGACCAGTTCCCACCATGGCCACTGGCACAACAGGATGGTGGCCAAGAGCCACCCACTCTGGGGGTGGTCACTGATCCTTGCAGAGGCATCCCTGAGACAGGGCAGTGAGTCTGCAGAGTAATTCATGTCCTCCACAGCAGCTGATGGCAGCACATCACACCCTGCCAGAGGAGTGAGGACATAAAATATACCTCTTCTAGGAGGTCAGCTCTCCAAAGATTAAACTAGGGCTGCCTGGTTTAGCTCAGCAGGCAGAGGCTGCTGTTGGCAGTGTGGTCCAAGAGCAATGCGAGCTCGGAGGTGTCACCACAGTCTGCTGGCAGTGACCATGCTGCCTGCTGGGATGCCCACTCGGGTCAGCTGCACCATGCTCTGCCAGCTGTGTCCCCTTGGTGGATGCTGGAGCTGTTTGTAATCCAAAGTGCAGGAGGAGAAGGAGGTGAGGTGAGGAGAAGGAGCTGAGGTGATGCTTCTGGGAAAGTCACACCAAATTGAACAGAGAATGGCAACATTCCCAGAGCAGGAGGCTGACCTGCACAGCACTCTGTAGTTAATTACAAAAAGGTGATGTTCATTCCTCCTTATTGGACAGCAATATCATCTGGGTGCTTTTGATAGGCTTTGAGACCAATGCCTACAAACCCCCTAAGCTTTCCCTGCAACTCTTGCTAAGCTGGACACTTACTCCAAAGCCCAGCTCCAGCTGTACAAATTACACATTGCTTAGTGACTCATAAGAAAAACTGTTAACAGCCAGGGGTGGCTAAGAAAATAATTACACAAGAAATCCTGCAAATTGGAAACATCACAGGACACTCCCAGCACAAATCCCAGAGCCTGGAAGGAATCTCAGCACCCCCAGGCTTCTGCTGAGGGTGGGTAGCAGCAGGCTTGGGCCTGGGCACCAGGGGAACGGTGTAGGATGAAGGATGTAGGGTCCTGGCTGAAGAGTGAAGGGTCCTGGGTGCAGGGTCTGGGGTGCAGGGTCCTAGGTGCAGGGTGCTGGGTGCAGGGTCCAGAGTAAAGGGTGCTGGGTGCAGGGTGCAGGGTCCAGTGTAAAGGGTGCAGGGTCCTGGGTGCAGGGTCTAGGGTGCAGGGTCCAGTGTAAAGGGTGCAAGGTCCATCCCTGCAATGCAACAGAGGCAGCAGCAGCAGCAAGCAGGGCCCTTGCCAGGGGCTGCCATGCTCTATCCCCTCCCCAGCTGCTAAGCACCAGAATTTCTCCAAATGATATGTGAGCTGGAGCTTCCCCAGGTATCTCCTGGGTCTCTCTCACTAATCACATCAGATAATAACAGAGTGGTGCTAAAAAAACCAAGAAGCCAAAGAGCTGACAGGGCTGTGAGATGCCCTTCCAAACACCCTCCTCTTAAACTGCTGTCTAAAGTCTTCAAGGTGAGGAGCCTGTGCTGAGGAGCCCTTCCTGCTGCCTCTCATGATGTGCCCGGGACATCCGAGGCCACCTTGTCTTCAGCCTCTTCTGCTCTGGGCATGGGAAGGAGGTTGTGGGCAAGTGCAGGGGCTGAGTGGGCAAGAGGCAGAATCCTAGAATCACAGAATGCTTTGTGTTGGAAAGGACCTTAAATATCACTTAGTCAACCCCCCTGCAGTGAGCAGGGACATCTGCAACCAGATCAGGTTGCTCAGAGCCCCAAACAACCTGAGCTGGAATGAGGCATCCACAGCTTCTCCTGGGTTCCAGTTGGTGCCCAGTGCCCCTTGGGCTGTCCCTGGGCACCACTGAGCAGAGTCTGGCCCCAGCCTCTTGCCCCCAGCCTTCAGCTCTTGCTCAGCATTGAGCAGCTGCCCTCTGGGGCTGCTCTTCTCCAGGCTAAGCAGCCCCAGGGCTCTCAGCCTTTCCTCCTGCCAGAGATGCTGCAGTGCCCTCAGCATCTTGGGAGCCTCTGCTGGCCTCTCTCCAGTAGCTCCTTGTCTCTCTGGAACTGGGGAGCCCAGAGTGGACCCAGGACTCCAGAGGTGGCCTTACTGTGGCCTTCCACTCCAGTATGACTGGGAGCTTCTGGAAATTTTGCATGGATGTCCAGGTTCTCCTGGGAATCCTTCACTCCCTCACAGGAATTTCCCTGTGTTAACCAGCAGTGGGGTGGCTATGGAAGAGCAAACCCACTCTGGTACCCCAGTGTCCCTTTGTGCCACCACCAGTAGCACCCAATGTGCAGCCCCAAGCCTGGTGTGATGCTGCTGCTGACTATGCAGCGTCCCCTCTCCTGGGGGAGGTGTTTGGTTACTCAGACATAATTGGCCAGAGCTTGCATAGCTGCAGATGTTATAAATGGACACAAGATGATCCAGCCAAAGTTTTTCTTTTTGTTCTAGCCAATCTATTTGTTTAAATGTCCTGAAGAATGAATTCCAGAGAGATACAATATCCATGAAAAGAACATTTCTTCTAATGGTTCTCAATGTGCCAACCTTCTCATTGGTACATAGCCTCTTGAGAAATACTGCAGTTAATTATTATCATTACTGGATCAGAGGAAAAGTCTTGAATTTTAACCAACAAATTTAGCTGAGAAAGAAGAGTAACTCAGAACCTTGGAAATTACATGGATCTCCAGTGCCTCTCTTTTAAAGACTTACTCAAAAAATCTACTTAAAGCCTCCTCACACTCTCCTAGCTTGTTTTGATCTTGTAATTCAATTGGTTTGTCCCTGGAAATCATTAGACCACAAAGAAAGCACAGTTGAATTTTCCACTTCTAAAGCAGAACGTATGAACAAAAATAATTATCAAGACCACCAGCCAGGTGGAGAATCCTGCAGGTCATTGCATTGCTGCAGGGAAAGCTGGAGCACCAGACCCATTCACATGTGTGAGAAATTCACCTCTGTTCTGTTTCACTCTCCTCAGTGGGGGAGTCATGTTCCAGAGAGCTACCAGGAGCACCACTGGTGTCACTGACCCCCTTGGCAGAGCAACCATGCCCTGACTTCACCCACACAAAGCACATTCTCTGCCTATATTGCATTTACAGCCCAGTGATGAGACCTGCCCTTGGGGTTTAGCATCAACAGATGTTTGACAGCACAAGTACTTCAGGCATCACCAAAAAAACCCAACCCAAAACCCCCCAAAACCTATCCAAATCACATTGACTACTATGAGCACAAGTGAGAGCAGCAGTGCCAGGGGTGGGCTTTGAGCATGGCTCTTGTGTGGAAACTGTGAGGCTGATGGTGTTAAAGGCTGAGGTGAACTCGAGCCTGAGTGGAGCAATGGTGAGGTGAAGATCTGAGATCCAGAGAGCTGGAAGGAGACAACTGACCTGGAGACTTCCCTGAAAGGAAACCAGGTCCTTGAGATAAGGGGGAAAATGTGGCACAGAATCACACAGAACCCAGCATGGTGGGGGCTGGAGGGAACCTCTGGGGTCCAGTCTAACCCCCTGCTCCAGCAGGGTCACCCACAGCAGCTTGGCCAGGGTCACCTCCAGCTGGGCTTGGAATCTCTCCCCAGAAGGAGACTCCACAGCCTCTCTGGGCAGCCTGGGCCAGGGCTCCAACACCCTCACACCAAACTAGTTTTTCCTCCTGCTCAGATGCACCTTTGACTGCCACTCTGGAGCAAAAGGAGGAAAGCAAAACCCTAAGAAGCAATGCCCCTGAGGGAGGTGAAGTGGTTGAGGAAGCTCCTGGCTGATCCCTTGGCCAGACCACCATTCTCTGAGGAGTTCTGCTTGCCTGCAGTGTGGAGGGAAGGCTGGAGCAGGCTGAGGGCTCAGGACCAGCCCATGGCTCAGCTCCAGGGTATCAACTTTCCATTATTTTTGGATTATTCTTCAGTCTAGTGTGTCTCTGTAGGTTGGCAGGAAGAGGCTCCAGACTGAGCATGTTGGCAGCCACGTGTGCAAGGCAGAGCGTGGTGGCACAGCCACGTACACTCCTAGCACATGGGACCAGGTGCCTTTTACATTTGTTTACACACTATAGAGAACTAATCATAAGGAAAGCAAACACTCCAGCCTCACATTCCCCCAGCACCATGGTTCCTCTGGCTTTTATTGCTAGAAAAGTCTTTCTTTTGATGTCCTTTGAAAGCACGTCCTTTGAACTGCAGCATTTCCCCCAATGCTGCTGCTCAGATCCCACTCCTGACAGCTGAGAAATGTGGGATTGGATTTCAGGCTGCAAGGGAAACTTCCATTGCAAATCAATGTGCTTTAAGCAGGAGATACCTGGAAAGTATCTAGTAAAAACCAAGACCTGCAGTTTTCCCCCCAGGCTCTCAGGGCTCTCACACATCTTGGCAGATCAGCAATATTTAGCAGTAGCTGTTGCTACCACTGAAAATAAAAGCCCACAGAGCATTTGGCCTTCACGTACACAGGGCTAAATATAACACCTGATGGAAAATGGCAACAAACCAGGTGGTTATGGCATGGGATGAGACTGAGAGACAAACAAACCTTACCCATAAATAAATAAAGAGGTAAAGAAAAGGTAGCCACTTTTCCAAGTTCCCACAGACTCTTTCAAAATAGGCATTTCTCTGTGTGACTGCAGAGTCTGCAGAGAAAATAAAGAAGATTTTAAGCCACCTAATATGTGGAGGGATGAGTGAGCCACATCCGTGGTCTCCAAGCCATGCCTCCACCAGGGTTGCTCAGCTTCATCACTTCAGGTTCGTTGCCAGGGAAAGGAATGTGCAGAAAGCACTGCAGGTCACCACTAGACCATGTCCCTCAGCACCACATCTCCAGGGCTTTTCAACCCCTCCAGGGATGGTGACTTCACCACTGCACTGGGCATCCTCTTCCAGGGCTTGACAAGTCTTTTGGGGAAGAAATAGTTCATAATATCCAACCTAAACCTCCCCTGCTGCAATTCAAAGCTGTTTCCTCTTGTCCTGTCACTTGTTCCTTGGGAGAAGAGAGACCAACTCCCACTTGGCTCCAACCTCCTTTCAGGGAGCTGTAGAGAGCAAGAAGGTCTGCTCATCCCTCTTGCAATGGGAGTATTCTTCCCATGACAGCCTTTGATCTTGGGCTGCATTAGGCACCAGAAACACTCCCAGTGCTGGAAGCCGTTCCCAGAGCTGACATTCACACTTGCTGTTGTGCCTGCACAGATGCCACTTCTAACCTCAGCCTCCTGCTCTGAGGAAGACACCTGCCAGCAGCCAGAAGCAGCCTTCAAGGGTCTCTCTCCTTGCCATCATGAGTGATGCTCATCCTCCTCTGCCCAGGGCAGGAGCTGGGCTTGGGGCCAGCTGGTAGCCCTGCTCACATGGCCACTGGCCCCTTGGGTGCCCCATGCCCTGCTCTGGGGGGGCTCAGCTGCTGCTGCACGTCTTGCTTGTTGGTGACACATTTTCTGTCACAGTGAAGTCTATTTTAAGCTCACCTGTTGTGGACAAGTATCCATAGCAAGCTCAAAGCCAACAGTTTGAGTATCTATCATCTCCTGTGCAGGGGAAGGGACATGGAGCCCAGCTCCCTCGCTTGCCTGGTATTGTTTCCATTTTGCAGGGGACAGTTGAGGCATGGGGACAGTCAGACACCATCAGCATCGGAAGCCAAACGCTGTTGGTGGCACCTAGAGAGCATCTGTCACCAAAGATCACAGCACTGGGGCCCTGCCTGCAGCTCTGAGCACAGCCAGAAAACCTACACCAACAAACCAGCCACCTCCTCCTGTTTCATCAGTGCTCATTAGGAGGGTTTGCAGTGGCATGGGGGAAGCTCTGCCAGCTGCATGTAGTGTTCAAATATACCTGCAGGATAGCGCACACCCCCCCAGGATAACCACTAAACTTATCACAAAGAAGCATCTGCTTCATGGAGCTCACACCTATGGAAGAAGAATCCAGATGTGCAGAGTCACAGCCAAGCTTTAGGCTTGTGTCCCTGCAGCTGACCTTCCTTCCAGGAATACCCTCAGATGAACCAAAGTAAACAGAAAGGGCCCAGGAAACAAAGCTGTGCACATCTCTGGAGGCTTCCCCACCACCCTCCTCCAAACTGTTCGAAGGAGTCATCTGATGGCAACCAGGTCTTGCTGGTATCTTTAGAGGGGATATTAAACATCAGCTCAGGACTCTGGTGATGGTGAAACACAGGCAAGTGCTCTGAATGCTCTCTACACTGCAGACCTTCTCCTGAGTAAATTTTCTGTCAGTTCTATGCTGTTTTAATGAGGCCTTTCCCCATCCTCCATTCAAAATGCTTCTTGTCTCCACAGCCACTGTCTGTCTGTCCAGCACCCCAGCCCTTTGTCCCCACAGCCACTCTCTGTCTGTCCAGCCCTGGAAGGAAGCAGCCTAGATGCAGAAAATGTTTATTCATTGCCAAAGGGCAGAGATGTGAAGCCTCCCTCTGCCCCCTGGCTCTGAGAATATAAGCCCTGGGAGTGGTGGCTCCTCACCTCCTTTTTCCTGACTGGAGACCAAAGAAGCCTTGAATGCAGGCAAGTGTTTTTCTCTCTGGACTGTGCTTTTAGAGCTGTCAAATCTTGCCCAAGACATTTGCTCCTCCCCAACTGTTTTAGGGCACTGCAGCATAATAAGTGCTAACAAAAAGCAGTGTTTAAACCATCTGGCCATAAATCTCCTCTGCTTTCAATTGCTCAGCTTTCATCCCCTGTCATAATTATTTATATTTCCCTACACTGAGTTCCTGGACAGATGAAACCTCAACATCTCATGGAAAAAACCAAGCAGGGTTAAAAAAAAGACAAAGGAAAATAAAAAAGGCAAGCAGCAGCATATAAAAAAATCCTTGAGTTCTGGAGATGCCTCATCCAGAAGCAAACCAAGCACATGCCTATTGTCATCACCCTGGCAAGCCACCCTGCCCTGTCAGCAAACGGCAAGGCTTACCGGATGGGTTCCACCTCCTGCTTGTCCCATGGTTTATAATCCCTTTGTCTATTTAAAAGCCACAGTGAGTCAGCCCAAAGCACACACAATGCTGCCAGGCAGCCCCAAGAACACCTGGCAAATGAACAACAGCAGACAAGGGTTCCTCTTCCAGCAGCCTTCATCTGTCTGAGGGTGAATCCCAGGGACCTGCTGGGCAGCAGCAGCAGCAGGGTGGGCAAGGGGAGGGCAGGCAATGCTGGCAGTGCTGCTGCTGCTGGTGAGCCTAAGAAATGTGCTTATCAGTGCTGATAGAGAGGATTAATTGCCAGGCATGCATCACCCACCAGACTCAGCTCCAGTAGGGACCAGGATTTACACGTCCTAAACTTTGTCAGATTCTCCTTTATTGACTCAAAGAGAGTGTAACTCCCTTGGAAACATCCCAGCAAAGGCTCTCCAGGGTCAAGTTCAAAGTAGAAGCTCAGACCTTGGTAGATAATGTGCTCTTGACTGCTGCTCTAAGGAAGCCTCTACCGTGGTTGACTCATTAATGAACTTCATGTCAAACATAATCTGTGTTTCTAAATGTTAGCCACAAATAACTACCTCATTTTTAAACACCATTTCCTTTCCTATATCTGATGTCTATCTCTACTGAACACTGCATTAACTCAGTGGCACTAGTCTATATGTCTGCAAAGCAAGCACTGCTGTACAGCCTCCAGTGAGGAGATGATCACCTGGTTTGGATGGTTCAAGCACGAGTGCTGCAGGCAGACCCAGTCTGTGCTCCACTTGCTTTACAGTAGTTGTACTGCAGAGAGAGGACAGGGGTCTGGGTTGGAAGGTAACTCCTGCACTGCTCAATTTGCCATTGGAATGTCAAACGTTTCTGCAAGGAAACATCTTGCTCCCTCTCCTCACCTCAGATCCTAAACCACCTCAGATCCTTCGGCTGAGCGAGAAACCAGGCTGATGCACGCCAGGGCTTGTGTCAGAAGTGGCTTGACTCAGTCAGTGTCCCTGGTCTTCTTTGTCATCCAGTGTGAGCAGAAAACATGAGACGATAAGAAAAGCAAACCAGAGAAGGAGTTCATTTGGTCTGTCCAGAGTCTAACTCCCTGTGCTCAGGGGATTTTGTTCTGCTGAAGTGCAGATGGCTTTTGGAAACAGAAATGCTGCTAACAGAAGAAATGCTCTTGGCACAGCTAGAAACACAAGAGCTGTGCAACCTTTTATCTTATTTTTTGCCTTGCACTAAGTGTGCTGAAGTACCAGAGTCCCCTGCAAGCAGCACATCCCAGAGCAGTGAGTTTTTATCTGGAGAGCCCTCCCTGGGCAGGAAAGACAGCCTCTCCCATCAATGGGGGTCCTTTCGCCTCCCATCCTCACATATGTAAAACTACAACACAAACTAAATAAGCACATCTGAACTTTCCTCAGGTAAATTTTAACTCCTGTTGGTTCTGGGAACTTGCCACCTAAACATCTGGTCCTCTTAACTCAGAAGAAGTTGGCAGAGAAAAGTTTGAGACAAATAGACAAATTTCCTTGATGTAGAAGTTGCTGCAGACCTTTGTCCCCAAGCTGGGTGGTCACTGTCATGGCTTGGGGCAGGGCCAACAAGCTCCATCAACATCAAGGGGCAAGGGGTGCCACCATGCTGGTTTCTGGACTGCTGCCTACTGAGACTCAATGTCCACAGCCTTTGCCCCCAAACCTGCAATAACCCAAAGCAGTCAGCACCAGCTGGCACTCCCCACTATGTAGCCATAGCCCCATGATGAGGCCACCTCTGAGTCCTGGGTCCAGTTCTGGTCTTCCCAGTTCCAGAGAGACAAGGAGCTACTGGAGAGAGGCCAGCAGAGGCTAGGAAGATGCTGAGGGCACTGCAGCATTTCTGGCAGGAGGAAAGGCTGAGAGCCCTGGGGCTGCTTAGCCTGGAGAAGAGCAGCCCCAGAGGGCAGCTGCTCAATGCTGAGCAAGAGCTGAAGGCTGGGGGCAAGAGGCTGGGGCCAGACTCTGCTCAGTGGTGCCCAGGGACAGCCCAAGGGGCACTGGGCACTAACTGGAACCCAGGAGGTTCCACCTGAGCAGGAGGAGAAAGTTGTTTGTTGTGAGGGTGTTGGAGCCCTGTCCCAGGCTGCCCAGAGAGGCTGTGGAGTCTCCTTGTGTGGAGAGATTCCCAAGGCAGCTGGAGGTGATCCTGGGCAAGCTGCTGTGGGTGACCCTGCTGGAGCAGGGGGTTGGACTGGATGATCCCCAGAGGTCCCTTCCAACCTCAACCATGCTGGGATTCTGTGTCCCATGGCCACCTGCCCTCAGACCCACAGCTGAGGGGAGTCTCTGTCACAGTCCCTGGGATGCATCTGCCCACTCAGACTGGGTCACCTGCTCCAATCTGCCATTCCCCGGGCTACCACTTGACTTCCACCAGCTGACCACCCCTTCCCCTTCCCATCTTAATTCACTCAGCCTCACTCAGACCAGGGTGACAAGACTCATCTGCACTTTTGCCATGCTTGAAGAGGTTAAAATCAGAGGAACTCTGCTCTCTATCAGGGTGAGGTTTGATTGCTTTGGGAGGGGTGAGGTCCCAGGCTGATCCAAGTGCTGCACCTTGGTGTGACTCAGCTGAGCCTCCCCACATTGCTGCAAGGCAGCACAGCCTCAGGGGCTGAGCCCAGCACGGGCTGGGCACCAGCACAGCCTCTCCATCCTCACATGTTAGCCCCACACTCAACAGGAGATGTTTCAAGACATGAGGATGTCCTGTGGTGCCCGCCAGCCATCACCCCAAAGGGACTGATGGGAGATGAGAAGTGTGCCCAAAGAGCCAGTGTCATGCAGACACTCAATGGATGATCAGAAGAAACCACACTCATTTCATAGGCACTTAGGCTGATAACCAAAGCCAGTATCAGAAAACCTGGCCCTCCTCCACACTCCTGCTTGGGGTGATGGCCCAGCAGCCAGCACACAGCACTTCCAGTGCCATAAGTGCTGCCAAACTGCTCAGAATTGCTCTTCTGTCATGGTGCCAGTTTGTAAACACCATGAATAGTTAATTTCTCAGCTACATTCAGCCCAATAACTATATGCTCATTAAACACTGCTAGCAGAGCTCATTAGGGAGTGCATGTGCCCCTAGCTGATGCACAGAGAGCATGCATGGCTGCAGGGTAATGCTAACCTGTCCCAGGGATGGCTGCAGGGTGATCCTAAGGTGTCCTGGGATGGCTGTGGGATGAAGCTAATCTGTCCTGAGCTGCAAGATGATGATAACCTGTCCTGGGATGTGCTGAGCACCCCTGGAAGCTGCATAAGCAGTGCAGGGCTGGTTGCCCCATGAAGCTGGCATGGGCATTCCCAGGGGAAAAACTGCCCCTGTGTCTCCTGCCCATGTCTGCTCCTCATCTTGCTGTGCTCTGCCCACTCCAGCTGACAGCAGCCAGGTAATCCAGCCAGGTAACCAGCAGCATCACTGCCCTGCCCTGAGGGCAGCCCCCTCAGGTTGGCAGTGCCAAAACAAGATGAAAAGCACCAGAAAAACCTGCACGAACACCTGCAGCACAGCAGGCCCCAGGCAGAGGCCAGAGGCACACAGCACACGTGTGTCACTATTGGCATGAGAGCTGCAGCCTACGGGGAGCAGGCGTGCAAGGACGTGGGGTGGGTGCCACCACACACCATGCTGGCACAGGCTGTGCCACAAGTGACAGTGATCTCACCCCACAGCAAACACACATGGTTGAGACATGCTCCCTGTGAGCAGATCCACTCCTGCCTGCTGAGGGTGAAAGCTGCTGCTCCAAACCACTGGGGCTGCATTCTGCAGAGCCTGCTGAGTAACTGAGAGGTTATCTTCCATCCATCACTAAGAGCAGGAGCACAAAGTGCTTCTGGCAAGGTAAAACCAAACAAATCTTTAAAGTGAAGCAAAGACCAAACCCCAATAAACTGCAGATTAACATCTAGGAGCACCCCAGCTACCCATTCCCTGGCCATGCCCATCCCTTGTCTGCAGAGCTCCTCCAGTGGGTCTCAGAGAAGCCCTTGGGAGCTCACCAAGCCAGATAATACGAGAGCAAGAGGATTTCCAATCCAGGCACATCATGAGGGATGTCTTGCCAGCAGCTTATGTGTCTCAAATCTGCCTAGCTCGTCAGCATGCCCCACCTAATTACAGTCAGGGCAGGAGCTGGAAGAGGACATTTTTATTTGCTGTATATGACATCTTATTGGCATATTTACAAAAAATTCTGAATTCATTTTTAAACACAACACCTTGTCATTAACCTGCACCACTTGCAGTTGCTGACTCCTTCACAGACAGTGCAGGGACAGTGGTATTTTGGGGCATTCCAGCTAGAGATGCAATACACTAATCACTAGAGGAGGGCCACCCCATGGCACACCAGTGCTGCCAGCTGCAGCCTGCACCTCAGGGCCAGAAAGTAAACTGCAAAAGAAGACCTGGTCCTAGAATCACAGAGTCACAGAATAGTTTCAGTTAGAAGAGACCTTTCAGATCATCAAGTTCCACTGTTAACATGACACTGCCAGGTCACCACTAAACCATGTCTCCATGGCTTTGAAACCCCTCCAGGGATGGTGACTTCACCACTGCCCTGGGCAGCCTGGGCCAGGCCTTGACAACCCTTTTGGGGAAGAAATTGTTCCTCATGTCCAACCTAAACCTCTCCTGGCACAATATGAGGCAATTCCCTCTTGTTCTATAACTTACTCCTTGTCTCCCCCAAGTCTCCTCTTCTCCAGGCTAACCAAGCCCAGTTCACTCAGCTGCTCCTCACAACACTTGTGCTCTAGACCCTTCCCCACCTTCCTTGCCCTTCTTTGGCCACACTGTAGCACCTCAATGTCCTTCCTGGAGTGAGGGGCCCAAAACTGATCCCAGTGGTCAAAAATGGATCTTGTGTGTTCTTCAGCTTACAGATTGGGACCTCCAAGAGTTTTGGGACTAAGGTAAAGCTTCTGGCTGGCCTGGTTGATAACCAGCAACTACAGCCTGTTTTCACCTCCTGAAACTACAGGCATGCCCACATTGTCCATGTGTATTTTCCAGGCTACTGGAAAATCACCCAAGTCACCATGCCACTCCTCCCTGCTCAGAAGCTGCTGCCCATGGAGGTGCCCATGAATCACACCCATAACCATGTGTAAGCCTGGCACTAGGGACAGCCTGGCAGCTGCCCTGCACCAAGCAGATGAAGGCTGCCAGCTCATTTCTTCTGGTGATTTATTGAAGGTGACTGTTCTTTCCGGGGACTGACTTCAGCCTCTGATTTATGAAAACTCCATGTGTGCTCTTGCTCTTGTCACCCATGGCTCAGGGTTTCCCTGCTGCTGGCTACTGTCCCTGTCCCCATCCCTGTCCCCCACACAAAAGCCTGCAAGCTGCCAAGGGCCAGAGCTGCCCCGGGCAGGAACCAGGACCGGGGTGGCACGTGGAGCAGCAGCTTACTGCCATCCCTTTACTCTGCTTGCCAAGCAACAGCATCTAAATTTAGTTCTCCATCTAATACCCTCTTTGGAGGAAGTGTCAGTTTTCCATCAGCCATAGGCCGGCTGCTTGCTCAGTGATGGACCCTCCAGCACCAGCACTCCATGTCCCACCTACAGCCCTCCACTAAGAGGGGCTTGCTGGTGTCATTGCTCAGGTATCACCAAAAAAACAGAGGTGGAGGAGAAGCCTCCTCAGTGCTCTGCAGAACACTGTCCCTGCACGCAGAACAGTTCTAACAACAGAATGCAGAGAGGGATTCATGCAGCACAGGCTATTTCTGTGCTGGGTGCTAGCGGGGAGCTCCTGCTCTGCTCACCCCTCAACACCTGGTCAGGAGCAGAATGGCCTTGCTGTTGCTCTTCATTTCAACATCTCTCTTCTCCTTAGTCCCAGCACCCTGAGCAAAGCCACCTAGTGAAAATGTCTGCCTCAAAAAACAGATGTTAGGTTCTAATCTTCCTATCTGAGGAGAAGGAAAAGGGAGCCAAGCTCACCAAAGAGAAACCTAAAGGGCACATAAAAGCACATTTCTTAGTCAATGAATCCCACAAGCTTGCGGATTTTAGGCTCACCATCTTTCAGCAGCACAGCTGAAGATGGCAGCTCCTGAGAACATTCCAGCTCCCAGAGGCATCATGGCATCGTGGCTGGGCTGGCAGCACCCTCACACCTCACTGCTGCTGCTAGAGGATGGTTCATGAGGAGGTGTCACTGAGCTGCTCCCAGCTGTGATCCCCCCGCAGCGAGGGCAGGATTTCATGCTGCAGGGATGGGCAATGTGCCTGTTGTTGTCAGAGGAATGGCACTGATCTCAGCAAAACATTGTGATCACTGACAGAAGGGCTGCAGAAGGAGCTCTCAGAGGCGCAAATGGCATTTCACAGTCTTACTCCTGCCGAGGAGTTACAAAATGCAAGCCCCTGGACTCATGCCCAGAGCAGCAGGTAGGAAGGGAATTGCCACATGAGCCTCTCCCATCGCTAGCATTTATGGCATCTGTAAAGTCACTTGGCTTCCACTCGTGAGGACCACGCAGAAATCCTCCAGGAAATCCTGATGGAAACAACCTACCACACCCAGGCAGGGCTGACCCAGAACCACAAGGAGAGCAGAGGGTGCACAAAGGCTTCAGCAAGGTGATCTGCATCCTGCTGGGTCACATCCCTCCCAGACCTGGAGGATCGGCTGTGAAGACGCATGAGGTTATGCTGCCTGGTGCAAGGAGAAGTTGATCGAGGAGTGATTTATTCCTGCCATCAATAAATGAGGTCATTGCTTCGTAGGGAGCAACAGACAATTTCTTTTTCCTTTCCTGTGATCTTGGCTAACTGACTCACAGCTGGCAACCAGGTTGGCTGAGGGGTGAGGCTGTTAGACAGACTCAGCATCGAAGATGAGGAGCTTAATTTGCCAGGCATCCAACTGGGACCAGTCCTGGCCACAGACACAGTTCCTCCCACTGCAGCAGCTTAATGGCATCCCAGGAAAATCCCAGGTCTGCATTAGAAGAGGGGCCAGCCAGTGGTCCCCAGCACTCACAGGGTCTCCTCCCACATCACCTGGGTTTGGTCTGCCCTGTGGCAGAAAGCTGCAGCTCCAGGGCCCAGGGGTTTGTGGCAGGGCATGGTGGCCATGGCCTGCCAGCAAGGTCCTGCTGGGGCACCTACCCCTTTGTGCATTTGAGGGTTGTGCTGTAGAGAGAAGCATGGAACAAGTCCCCAGCCCTGCAGGACACCACACTAAGGATGTTTCCCTCTCCATCATGGACCGCAGAACATGCTGGTGAGGCACCACCACTGAACATCAGGGATGTCAACCTGGCACTGATGCAGGCTGGAGAGCAGCTCTGCCCACACCTCTTGATCTTGGCTAGTGACAGGGCTTGGAGTTAGTGCTCCAGAAGAACCAGGAACATGGCTTTAGTGCTTGGGGTGCTTTCACTGCTGACCCTGCTCTGCAGCACTGTACATCAGAGCTGTGTTGTTAGATCATACAATCACCATAGAATCACAGACTGGTTTGGGTGGGAAGGCACCTTTCAAGGTCATCTAGTCCAACCCCCCTGCACTCAGCAGGGACATCTCCAACTACAGCAGTTTGTGCAGAACCCCAAACAACCTGACCTGGAATGGTTGCAAAGATGGGCAACCTGGGCCAGGGTCTCACCACCCTCAGGGGAAAACATTTCTTCCTTCTCTCCAGTCTAAATCTCCTCTTTTAATTTCAAACCACCACCCCTTGTCCTGTGACAACAGGCCCTGCTAAAAAGTCTCTCCCCATCTTTCAGATAGGCCCTTGAAGTACAGGAAGGCTGCAGGAAGGTCTCCCTGGAGCCCTTTTGGGTGTGCTGTCTTTATTACCTAAGGAGCCTTGTACATACTGCAAAGACCTGTCCAATAAATAGAATTACCAGCAGTTCAGGAACAAACCAGCAATAGTAGCCTGGGTCCTGTACTGGGCTTGTAGATCAGACACAGCAAGGTGAAAGGCTTCCCAGACCACAACACCATCATCCATCTGAGAAAACACAGTGAAGATGCCTCCTGCCATCCCTGGGCTGTGCATCTGCATTGCATCAGGCACAGAAAAATCCACAAGCTCAATGAAAAGACAGAACAGAGCTTCTGTCCTGGCCACATGCTGAATTTCAGTCCCATGGGATCAGGGGCTGAATGTCACCACAAAAAATTATGAGCCACAGTGTGGGAGTCAGGAAAGCCCAAGGTGGGAACAGGAGCAGAGAGCACTTTTCCACAGTAGCCTTTGGGACACTTGTCTCGACTCTCAGTAACACTCCACTTCCAGTCTCCTCCCTGGAAAAGCACAAATGCTTTCCCTTGCCCCCTCACCCCCCTTTTTCCTCCCCTTCACCCGCTGGGATCTCCTCTCGAGATGCCCAGTGCCTGCAGGGATGCTCTGGCCAAAGCAGAGAGCATTGTGAAGACACCAGTCCTGCAGAGCCAGCCCAGCTCTTGCTGTGCTCTTTCCCACAGAGGTGCCCCGGGACAGAGGGCCGGTCTGCTCCTCCATCCCCTCCCAGTTCTCACCACGATCAGACTTTTGCTGCTGAGGCTTCAGCAGCAAACGAGTGATGCCAGCAATTCCCACCTGGAAAGCTCTGCCTAAGGCAATCGCGAGTAACAGTGATACAGTTACTGCCGGTGCTTGCAATTAGGTTAGCAAGACCTAATAAATGCAATTAAAAAGGCAAAACAAAATGCTTGAAATCTCGAATTCATAGCAGATAAACAATTCATTTACCTCCTTTAAGTGGAAGATCTGAATTGCTGCAATAACAGGCTCCCTGCATTTGTCTGGGTTTTAAGTTCTGCTGAAAAAGAAACGTTTTATTGACATAAGTGGCACTTCCTTGTTCTTTAAGCATTCCTGCAGCAGCACATTAGTGATCCATTACCCAGTGCTGTATTTTAAGCCAACTGAGTGAGATGAGTGGGAAGTTGCTACAGCAGACAATATGATTTTTGCAAGACAGCAGAATTGCTTTCAAATCTCACTGGGACAAGTAATTTATTAAGGGATCCCTGATGAGGTCTGGCAGCACTTAGCAGTAAGTGTGAGCAGAACACAGCCCCAGAGAGGCTGCTTTGGGCTCTCTGGTAAGCAGGAGCAGGGATGTGGAGCTGAGCTCCCCAGCACTGTGCCAGCAGGGCAGAGAGGGCACAGCCAGAACCTTTCCTGGCGTGGAGACAATGCTCCTTCCAGCCCAGAGAGCGGATGTCAGCGTTAAGAACATATTTTCTAGACAGGAAAACAACACAATTGGACAGGAATGTTTCTTATTTTGCTCCTGCTGCATGGCCTCACTTATTTTTCTCCAGAGCCCTCTGCACCTTGGGTCACTGTTGGTCAGCAGCCCTTCCCCTTGATGCTACAGGTGGCTGCTGAACTTCCCAGCACATAAGCTGTCCCCATGTCCCCTCCTCACTGGGCTCTCCTCCACCCACCAGCCATCAGGGTTTTCCCTGTAGCACTGCACAGTGGGTGGCAGGGCTGGTGAGGTTCATAGAATCACTGAATGGTTGGGGTTGGAAGGAACCTTTAAAGGTCACCTAGTTCCAACCCCCAACTCTCTGAAGAAAAGAAGAGGGATGTGGTCATATGTCAACTACCCCAGCAAGCCTTTGCCCAAGCTGCACCTTCCAGCTCCAGCTTTAATCCAGACTGTCAGGAACAGAAGTCTGGGTGACCTATGTCAGGCTGAAAGGTGTATGGATTCTTCTGCAGCAGGTGCAAAGTACCTGAATAGCAAATGAATGATTACTGTGCCCATAAACTCCCAAGGGACAGAAGTCCTGGCTTGGCCACGGCCACTCATTCCCTCACACAGAGAATTACAGGTCGTGTTCTGCAGTGACAGAGGGTGGGTATGGGCAGCACTGGTAAACAAGTTTTGTTTGCTGACTTGTAGCAAAGGGAAAAGCCCAAAGCCCTGCACAAAAAATTGCTTTTCTAAACAGAAAGCTTTGCCATGTTTCCCAGAGAGACATCAGTGGCTCATGATAAGGGAAACACTAGTGACACTACCCAGAAAAGTGCATCCATCACTGTTGGGCAAGCAACATTGTAACTAGTCCCTAGTACCTGTAGGGGAAGGGAAAAAATCACTAAATACAGCCAATAATTAACATCTGTGATGGGAAGAATTGTTTAACCTTGAAATAAGGATGAAAAGTTTAGGCAGAAAGCTGCCTGTGGTGAGAGAAGCAGCAGGACCCTACCACAGACCCTTCCAAGAAGGTGGGGCTGGGACCAGCCATGGCAAACAGGGAAGATAACATCTCCAGACAGGTTTAATTAGCCAAGCAAGCATTAGCTTTCCCCCAAAGCCTTCTGCAGCCTGTACAGAGGAGGAGAGACCAATTCACATGTCAGCAAGGTGCTGGTGTTCTGTTTGACCTGTTCAGCATCACACCGAGCAGATGTTGGCCATGTCAGTGGTGCTGGCAGCACCTGCAGCAGCTCTGCTGCCCATGGCCCCATGGCACACAGCTCACATGTGGCAGGATGGCTGTCCCCTCACAAGGACTGGGGGTGAGGGGGGGTCTTGTGTCTCACCACCCCTCTCTACTGCATGACACGGCCATATTTAGCTTCTCTGGAGGATTCTGTGCTGACTGTGCCTGGCACAGCAGCCTGATGCTGAGCCAGCTGAGGTCTGCAGACAGAGGAGAGGAGGGTCTGAGTCAGGCCTTTCCCAGGTCCCTTGGGAAGTCATGTTTTCCAGGTCTCTGGATGTAACAAAGCTTTTGTGGCCTGGCACCAACCCCAGCCATTTGCTTCTCCCCCAGCAAGCCCTCCAGTTAGCACCTGCAGCTTGGGCAACCTGATGTTGGCTTGGTGCGGGGACAGCACCCCTCTTCCTGCTCCCCAGGCTGCCAGGACACACAGCTTCATCACCCAGTGATCCACCTGAGAGGTAACCTCTCTCACCCCATCCCACATGCAGACACCCCCTTCCCCAGTCCCATCCAACGCCAAGGCTGATGGCCACATCCCATCTGTGGCTCTGGACGTGCTCCCCCCAAACCTCATCTCACTGCCCTAACAGGCAGCAGGAGTGCTCAGAGTGCCCCTCATCACCTCCCTGCCATGGCACCCATACCCAGCAGGGACCACTGCTGGGGCCCAGCCAATTGTGGAGATGGACCTGTCTCACCTCATCCCTTTGTGGCCTTTCAGTACTTAAAGAGCCTGTAAGAAAGATGGGGACAGACTCTTGAGCGGGGCCTCTTGTGACAGGCCAAGGGCTGATGGTTTGAAACTGAAAGAGGAGATTGAGACTAGAGAGAAGGAAGACATTTTTTTATGCCGAGGGTGGTGAGAGCCTGTCCCAGGTTGCCCAGAGAGGTGGGAGATGTCCCAGCCCTGGAACCACTCCAGGTCAGGTTGGTCCCTGGGGCTCTGGGCAACCTGATCTAGTTGCATATGTCCCTGCTGACTGCAGTAGGGTTGGACTAGATGACCTTTAAAGGTCCCTTCCCAAACTGTTCTGTGATCCTGTAAGAAAACAACACCATCTGCAGAACCCACCCAATTCCCCTCAAGCCGCTTTTGTGCTCCCCTATTAGACTTGAACACTTTACTTTGCTAATGTAAGCCCTATTGTCCCCAGGCCCCTCTCACGAGGGCCATTACCCCACTGCACAATCCATCTGAACTCGAACCGAGTTCCTCCTGCATTCAGAAGCACCTTCAGATAACTGACATTCACACATGGCTCTAACTGGAGGAAGCAGCAGTTCGTCTTTATGTTTCAGGATGTGCTCGGGAGAGCAGCACACACCCACGGAAGCAGCTCTGAACCCCCCACGAGCTCCCACCCTCCCCTGCGAGGGGAGAGACCCAGATTCTAAAATTATCCACTCAAAAGGAGCATTTTCTCAGCCCACTTTGTATCAGCAGCCCCTGAGCAATTCACAGCAGATCTAAGATTAGCTGAGGGAGCGCAGTGACTCAGCAGCCAAGCCTCCGCGCCCCTGGGAAAAATCCATCTTCCTTCAGCAGCACAGCTTCAGCTGTGGCAATTACAAATAAATAGGGTTTGGAGAGGCCACAGCAACACCAGAATTCTTATGGAACACTCACTGACACAGACATTGGTGCCCAGGCACTAACTGCACCCCTGATGGCTTGCAGCAGTGCAGGATGGTGTCCAGGATGCGGGTGGCAGCAGGTCCGGCTGCGCAGGAGCACACGGCGGTAAGGCACGGAGCAGCAAAGCCTGATTCCACACCACCCATTAGCTCACACCCATCGGCAAATTAAAACCAGGCAGAAGCATTACAGGCTTCTGCAAATGATGTCGTTGAGCAAAATGATGGGGTGGAGGAGAGTCATAAAGAGAACCAAAGCAGAGAGGATCCCCACCCCAGCCCGGCAGTGAGACGCCAAACTAGACTGGATTGCACTGGAGCCAGGCAGGCTGCAGGGCTTCTCCCTGCAATGGTGGTGGGAGCCCCTCGGGCACCCCCCTCCACAAAACAGGTGGCATAAGCATGCAGGAAAGACATTGGGATTGGGCCCCAAAACGTTTTAGAGTATCCCAGCATGGTGGGGGTTGGAAGGGACCTCTGGGGATCATCCAGTCCAACCCCCTGCTCCAGCAGGGTCACCCACAGCAGCTTGCCCAGGGTCCCCTCCAGTTGCCTTGGGAATCTCTCCCCAGAAGGAGACTCCATAGCCTCTCTGGGCAGCCTGGGACAGGGCTCCAACACCCTCACATCAAACAACTTTCTCCTCCTGCTGTTCAGGTGGAGCCTCCTGGGTTCCAGTTTGTGCCCAGTGCCCCTTGGCCTGGCCCTGGGCACCACTGAGCAGAGTCTGGCCCCAGCCTCTTGCCCCCAGCCTTCAGCTCTTGCTCAGCATTGAGCAGCTCCCCTCTAGGGCTGCTCTTCTCCAGGCTCAGCAGCCCCAGGGCTCTCAGCCTTTCCTCCTGCCAGAGATGCTCCAGTGCCCTCAGCATCTTCCTAGCCTCCAAGGGATTCTCTCCAGTAGTTCCTTGGCTCTCTGGAACTGGGGAGTCCAGAACTGGACTCCAGATGTGGCCTGACTAGAGCAGAGTAGGAAGAGAACCTTCCTCAACCTGCTGGTCACACTCTTGTTAATGCATCCCAGGATACCCACCTCCAGGCTGGGCAATGAGAGACTCAAAGCCTGGCACAGGGTTGGTGATGTGGGGTGAGCTGCAGACAGCAGCCCCAGTCCCTGGCAGGAGCAGACCCTCGCATCTCCTCCAAAACAGGACCCGCTGTGTCCCTTGGGACAGTGCTTCCTCCTTACACATCTTCAGTGTGACACCACTGGCACCAATGACTTCCAGCAAAGAAAACCAAACAGCTCTCTCCCTCCTCCAAGCCCATCAGGAGGGATTGCTCCATACTCTGTTCAGCAGCATTCCCTGTTCTAACTAGATTCTGTTTCAAGCCACATTAAGCTTTGGTTATCAAAGCCAAATGCTTCAGGTTTTGGTGTCTAATGAAAACCAGCTTATGATTCATGTGTTTTTCCTGAGAAATTAGTTTTAAAAGCAACTTGCCCAACCTTGTGTTTTATAATATACACTTACCAAAAAAATTGAGTTTAGGGGAAAGCAAGCATTTTCCATACAAAAGGGAACATTTTCTGCACAGCTGATTGGATTAAAGCAAGAGTCCCTTTTCCTGAGCTTGCTGGAGCACCACTGCAGACAGGCAACCCTGCCAGTTCTCCATGGTGCCTGCCAGGTCAGGCTGGTCCCTCCTGTGCAAACCTGGAGCTCAGTTGGGAAGCATGGAAATTAGGAATGATGCTGATCAAAAGCCAGGCTGCTCCCCAGCCTGGGCTCCTGGCAGCCTCCAGACACAACCTCCCTGCTGGGATGCAGGCAGGGATGGACATGCTGGGATGAGAGGAACAGTGGCAGGAGAGATGCTGCAGGTGCCCTGGCCTGGGGGGTTCCTGCCAAAGAATGGAGTGAAGGGAGCCTACATCCTAACCCGTCACTGGTGCTTGGGGCCTCTCCTCAGTCTCACAGCAGAGCCATTAGTCACCAAACACAGAAGGAAGGCTGCTCAGAAGTCCTCTGCTACAAGCAGTAATAAAGAAAGGATAGCAGTAACACTCTTAAGATCTAGCAAAACAAGAAAACCACTACAGACCAGAAGAGCAGATATTTCTTTGGCCAGCATAAAGCTACCTTCATCTTTAAAAGTTCAACTTCCCAATATCTCCTGCCTATTAAGGGATACTGTAGCTGCAAGAAGGCTCAGTGCTGTGAGGCTGCAGCCAAACCAGGAGGGTAGATCAGCATAAAACTATTGCTAAAACACAGCTTGCTCAGTGGTGAGGAGAGGCCTTCCACAGGGACTGACTGAGCACCCCATGGACACCAGAGTGGTGCCAACAGTGACCCAGACACATGCAGTCACAAAGGGTGATGCACCTGGCTGGGGGAGAAGCTGTGATTGACCAAGAGGAGACCTTCTCAGTGCTCATCACCACCTGAAGGGTGGGGGCAAGAGGAGGGGTCACCTCCATCAGGATGCCAAGCACAGAGGCACCCCCCCAGCTGTCCTTGCCACAGGGATTAGTGCCAGCTGAGGTGAGGAAGCACACTGGGTCAGGGAGGCTGTGGCTCCCTGCTCACCCTCTCCCCAGTGCCACCTGACCCTAGACCTGAGTTCCCAAGGGGCACTACAGGGCTGCCACCAGCCCTCACCAACAGCTCTTCTGAGCCAGCCTGCAGCTCACAAAGCAAAAGGACAATGAAGGTAGGCCACCTACAGAACACACTACACCAAATTTATCCTACAGATTCAGAAGATTGGTAAAATGCCTCATTACCAAAAATACTGACTCTGGTATTGGCTTGAATAATGTCAGAATGAAACAGTGACCCCCACTCAGAAAACCCCCACTCAGACTCTGCAGGGCTTGCACTTCAGAAATGAGCTGGGTGAGTTGAAGGACAGCAGTGGGCTTCAGGAGGAAACCTCCAAAGCCACAGTGTGGGGCAGCAGAGGTTACAGCAAACCTTGAGTGTAACAAGGCTTGAAATGAGCTGAGAAAGGCTCAATGTTTCCTAAAGCCATGCACAAGTCTTCAAAGTATAAGGAGGAAAACCTTCACTGAACAAAAACCTGAAGTTTCACAGCACATAGGAATCTAACAACTTTCCATGAGTAGGACAGAACCTATTACAGACAATACTAAAGGCCACTTACTAGTCCTGAACATTGCCATTTAGACTTCAACCCAATGGAGCTTTCCCCCTGACAGAACAGAAGACCAAAGCAAGCCACTCAGCCTTCACAGGATTACAAATGACATTTAGAAACTTCTATGTTAGCTTTCTAAAGGGAGTTAAGAAATGAAGCCTCACTGTGCTCCTGGTTTGTGCTTCTGCATTTCCTGAGCAATTGTTTTCATTTCACAGAGTCACAGAATGTTAGGAGCTGGAAGGGACCTTGAAAGATCATCTAGTCCAACCCCCCTGCCAGAGCAGGATTCCCTAGACCAGGTCACACAGAAGCATGTCCAGATGGTTTTGAGTATCTCCAGAGAAGGAGACTCCCCAGCTTCTCTGGGCAGTCTGTTCCAGTGCTCTGTATTTATCTGCACAATGGCTGAGGCAAAAATAACCATCTGCTACAGGAGTTTTGGGTTAAGCCTTGCCAAAACCAAAGAACTGAGGTGAGCAGGGCCCAAGTTGTGCTTTTTGCTGGGGTAGCGTTTCAGGCTGGTGCTTGACCCCCACATCCGGCACGGAGCCACTTATGCAGAGGAGGACCTCAGGGTCCAACCCCCTCCCCCATGCACCATTTTCTCTGTCATCTCCACTACTGAAACTCTCTGCAGTGGTTCTCAGTAAAGTGGCAAAAATCAAGCAACTCACCTGCAGTGCTTAAATTCCACCCTTCTGCTTCATCCTGTAAGCTGGTGCAAACACACCAGTGTCTGCGAGGCCACCTGTCATCACAGGGACAAAAACAGGAGACCCAGAACAGACAAACTCTTAGTTCTCTTTGGAAAAGGCTCCCTCCCCAGCACCCCCCGACAGATAAGGGCAGCAAACCAGTTCTTCCAACCTTCCCACTGCCACCACAGGATCTGGAGGCTGTAACACTGACATTTTTCCCTTCACCTCTGCACTGGCCAGGAGTCTCAGGCAGTAAAAGCCCACTGGTTGCTTTGTAAGGGCCCAGCAATGCCAGGAATGTCACACATCCAGGTTCAAGGACAGCAGGAGGTGCACCCTTGGCGATAGGGGACTAGCAGGACTAGCAACCTGCAAGGGAAGAGCAGGAAGGTTCCTCCAGAGACCCCTCCAGCAGCACTGCTCTGAGGGCACGAGGCGACAGCAACTATCAGGGCAGAAGGTGAAGGCCAACAGGTTTCTCTGGACGGTGAAACATCTGGCAGGTGTTTATGTGCACCAGAGGTTTTACTGCAGAGCCAGATTATCATGGGGAAAAAATTTCTCAGACATCCTCCCACTCACAGGCAACTCCATCCTGGGGAGCACATCCAGGGTCAGAGGATGGACACTGGATGGCAGCTTACCTTCTCCACCGGTTATGTCCCAAGCCCAGAGAACATCACTGGCCTCAAGTGTGAGCTATCCTCTCTCACACCCAGCCACGACTGAATGGCTGCTCCTAGGGGTGTTTTTGCCTGCTCACAGACCTTGGGTGACATCTGCTAGCCTTGAGTGACATCCACAAGCCTTCTCAGGAGGGTAGCCAGCACCCACCCATTCTTCCTGGCACCTCCTCTGACCACAGAGCAGCCTCTCCAAGAGCAGGCATGGGCAGCCGCTAGCCAAGTGCCTTTCCTTAGAGCAGGGGTAGGGAGTGGGGGTCTGGTTATTTTTGGTTTATTTATGTTTAAATGAACAGAAGGCTGCTGCTGTTAACTCCCTTCACCTAACTGCTGTAACACTGCAGTCCAAAAGCTCAGCCACACTTTTTGGCAGGGATTTTGTACAGTAAGGAACTGTCTGAGCTGAGAACACCAAGAGACCCCAGAGAGCCATCAGCTAACCCTAGGCCTAGCTCGAGAAGATGCACAACACAAAGAAGCTCCTAAGATGGACAGAGATGGGCAAAGAAAGGTGGAACTGTGTTCTCCATGAGAGGAGCGCTCCCAGCATCCCTGCTAGCCAGGCAGGCTGCTCTTGGGATGGGCAGAGCAGTGCCCAGGTAAACAGCTGCTCCACAAAGGCTTCACACACACTGCAGGACACATTCCTGCCTGGACACTGCTGCCCTTTCACACTTATTTTTGGAAAACAGGAAGCTCACAGGTTTGTTTGCAGAGGTGGCCAGAATGGGCCCTGGGAGACAGCTGTCCCCTTTCAGCACTGCCTGCTTTACACCACAGCCTTCCAAGTGTCTCAAGGGAACCAGGTCTGACCGACTATATGCTGGCCCTGAGACTCAGCAGAAGAGGTTTTGGTGTTGAACTGTTCTTGTTAAGAGTTTGTTGCTGTTCCACAGAAAAGGGAAGCTCTGACCTCTCCTGCTGATATTCAAAACATCGCAGTATGAACCAGCATGAAGCGGGAAAACATGAGCTGCTGTGTTTTCTATCTGCTGGTCCTTCAGACTCACAACAGTTCATCAGCCTCTGCTGCACAGACGAGGAGCAAACAGGAAGCAGAACCTGTGCCACAATCCTGCAGATCCAATCATCTCCTGCAGGCCAACACCACTTCACCTGGCAGGGACAACTCTGAAGTCTGTTCTCCAGCATCAGAACCAACAGATTACCACAAAAGAATGTTTCTAGGCTGAGGGAACCCAAGGGGAAGCCAGACTAATGCAAAACGAAAATACTCAACCCAAACAGTTTCAAAAGCTTGTCCATAGGTCACTTGAGTTTGTAAAGCACCTGTACATTTGGCACAGGAGCTGCAGGCTGTTTGTTTTCTGTTTGTTAAAGACTGCTAATCATTCCTGGTCAGGCTCAAAGAACCACAGATTCATTAAGGTTGGAAAAGACTTCTAAGATCATTAAGTTCAACTTCCAATGCCATCATTCCACTAAGCCATATTTGGAAGTGACACATCCACACATTTTTTGAACCCCTCCAGGGATGGTGACTCCACCACTGCCCTGGGCAGCCTCTTCCAATGTTGAACCACTGTTTCACTGAAGAAACTGCTCCTAATACCCAACCTAAACATCCCTGATAAAACTTGAAGCCATTTCCTCATCCTGTCACCAGTCACCCAGGAGAATAGACCAAGCCACACCTGGCCTCAAACTCCTCTCAGGGAGTTGCAGAGAGTGAGGTCTCCCCTGAGCCCCCTCTTCTTCAGGCTAACCAAGCCCAGTCCCCTCAGCTGCTCCTCACAACACTTGTGCTCTAGACCCTTCCCTAGCTTCCTTGCCCTTCTCTGGACACGCTCCAGTGTCACTCCTCAATGTCCTTCTTGTAGAGAGGGGCCCAAAACTGAACCCAGGATTTGAGGTGTAAGGATGAGGATCCTTACCATCCAACAACATGTGTTCAAGGGCCTTACATTACACCTGCTAAGTGTGAACACTAAAGTTAGTTCAAAAAGTTAATTTACTCTCAGTTTGGAGCCATTAGGTTAAGGACCCACCTTCAGACTGGGCTGTCAGCTCTTCCAGGGGACAGCACACCTTTAGGGGACAACCCCATCCTGGTTACCAGGTGACTGCTTCTTCACATACCTGAAAACACAGGTTCTCTGAGCTCTGCAGCAAACCCCAGGAGAAAGCTTTGACAGATGCAATGACAGCCACGTGGTGATGTGTTGCACATTTTCCAACTTTTAATAGACACAAAAGTGAGTCCATTGTACTTAAGACACTACAATGATTTCATCCTATTGCATGTCCTGCTCCAATTACATTTCTCAGAGTACAGTATTGAGTAGAAGTTTGGTAGCTTTAAAATTAACAAGTGTGTGAAATCTGTAAGTAAAATAAGCAGCAGCAATAACTTTGGGGATTTTATCAAGAATAGCTAACTTTCAGGTAATAAATACATTCCAAGTTGTGTTTTTTTGCTGTTCTCCTAGTTCCTGGCTGTGTGACTTGCCCCATTCTCATTCTAGGGTAAGATATCTTTAAGACTTTCCTGCCAGCCTCACACCAGAAGAGCCACCTCTAACTCCGAGTCCCGGTGCCTGTCACCTGTCCCAGATGAAGAGCAGTGCAATCTGACAAGGAAACACCTCCTCCTGCCACGTGCACGGCAACCTCCAGACCCTCCTGGGGAGCATGGCAGGGTGTTGACAGACTTGGTGACCCTCTAGGAGAACAGCTGTGCTCTTATCTTCTGTTACCTTGAAGAAAGCGAAAGAGGGAGAGGTTACTGCAGGCGGCTTGGAAGGCACCGGCACATGCTCCGGGTTCCCTCTAAACGTCACCATGACTTCTCCTGCTCTCAGCAGGCAAAACCATCAGCAACTACAGCTTTGGAAGAAACTCATCAAGTTAACAAAGCCCTAGTGAGAGCAGGAATTTTCTCCAGGACAGACATGATATGAATTTCAGTGAGGGTAGTAAATCTTCAGTCTCTGGCTTAGAGACCTGTGAGCCCCCGCCTGGGGTGGGTTACTGGAGGTTAATCTGCCACGAGTCCCTGCAGAGCGTGTCACGTGAAGAACATCTGCCTCCACTTTTCAAACAGAACCTAGAAAATAGGATTATTTCCCCCCTGAGAGCAAGCTGGACAGAAAAGCTTTTCTAAGTACCTGCAACTGCTACAGACACTGCTGCCAGCTGATGTCTCGAGCAGTTGCAGGCACTTAGAAAGGTGATGTGCTGATGAAGAGGTAGAGCAGCCATGCCACCTTCTCATGTTGCCTCCTTCCTCAGGTTCCAGAGTGGAAGCTGTGGAAGAGTTCAAAGGGAGGATTCATTTGTCTTCAAGGTCAAGTGAAGAAACCAGAAGACACGTGAAACAAGTCAGTGATACAGAAATGAATGAAAGAATGGCATGGAGAGCTACAGTTCCCAGCTGCAAAAGCATCACTGCCTCACACATCAAACACAGTCTGAGCCACTCTGAAGGTCTGACCATCCCTAACACATGTCCATGCCAGGTCAGACAGGACAGACAGGCTCAAATCCATGTTCCTGACCAGCAGGGTTAATGCTATGAGACAAAAGATCAAAGACCTTTCAAAACTCCTCACAGCTGAGGTCTGTGACTTGCAAACAGAGAGCACAATAAGGCAAGAACACCAACACCAGCACAGGAAGATGATGACATTTCCACTGCTGTGGAAAAGGCAGCAGCACCTCTTCTGCAGGCAGGGAACCAGAAGCGACACTCATTTGCCCATACTCAGCATCCAGAAGGATCTTCAGCACTGCCAGCACAATGGAGACTTCAAAGAGCTGATTCAATACACCATGAACATCTGCCCCAAAACCTACATTCCAGGACTGCAACCAGGTTCCATAAACTCCTTTGGTACTGAGCAGAATCATCCTGCTCCTGAGAAACTGGGATGTGTCACAACCAGGCTCTGCTACCCACAGTCCACAGGGCATAAGTTTAACTTGCAGGAGAATCTATCCTTCTGCCTGCTGGTGAGATTTTCAAGATCACACAACAAACTCACTTGCAGGTTTATTATCTTACACCTACCAAAGCCTTAGTGAGGTCCATGGCCTGGGCAGAACATCCCTCAAATGGTTTCTGCTAAAAGCTGACCCTTTGGAGACAGATCACAGCTTGAGAATGTTTGGTCTAAACAGGAAAAACTGCATTTCCTTGTTGAGGAGCTAACAGCAAACCCTCAGGCTGCTTTTATTCTTTGGGATTTTCTCATTTGGAGGAAGGAAGCATGATGCCAAACAACTTCCCAGAAAAGGCTTCTCCCTGTGTGAGGGCAGACACTGCCCTGTCACCACAGGGACAGGGCTGAGGCTGAACTGCAGCTGCTGCCTGGGATCACCTGGGGGTAAGGTCAGGGATTCTCTCCTGCTCTAAAGCAGCTGATGCTCCACACCTTGCAATGTCGAAGCCTCAGCACCCTGCTCAGCTTTGTGAACCTGTGGACAGACAGAATTCTTGTCCCTGGCCTGGACACACCGAGTTCCACAGCCCAGCTTGGGTAAAAGGCATGGATCATCCCTGAGAGCTCAGGGTTCTGTTCTGGGCAATCTCCTGAGCAGACCCAGGAAGCTTCGACTTGTGTTTGAGAGGGAAGAGATCAAATGCCTAGGAGGAGTGCAGTCTAGGGGAAAAACTACTTCACCAATGTCCAGTTTATTGGACAAGAAGAAGGTGTTGGCAATGTAAGATTTTTCTGCCTGAAAGGCTCAACATCTTTTCCTTTCCTGACCACTGCCTGTGCATTCAAGCACTGAGCCCTCTCGAATGAGCCTGTGGAGGCTGAGCCTTCTACCTTTCTCCTAGCAAAGCTGAGACATGAAGCAGGAGAGAGAGCACGTTTTGCAGGGCACTACATCTGCACCATGAATTAACTGTCAGAATTAGTTGGCTCTTACTCCACATTTAGCAAACATCAATTCACATTTTCCATCTCAGAGAAACAGTCTGAGAAAAGTAGGTGCAGAATGTCTCTGTAACAGAACAGAACTATTGTAAGCCCTCCATGTATGCTTTCCATGCTGTTCCTTTTCCTTGCTCATTTCATTCGACTTTTCCTGTGTGCTGTCAAATATTCCTGCTGTTCTACACAGGCAGAGTCAGCGAACACAAATGTCACTGCTGCAGAGAGATCACAGACACATCCATCCCCTGCTGGAACCTCGAGCCCTCTGCCAGCTTCTTACATCAGGGAATTTCAGAGTCATGGAAGAGAGCAGGGGCAGATCCCGAGCAAGCTGCTGTGGGTGACCCTGCTTTAGCAGGGGGGCTGGCCTAGGTGATCCCCAGAGGCCCCTTCTAGCCCCAGACATGCTGGGATTCTGTTAAAAAAAATAAATCTTCAAGGTGGAGCAGCAGCTCAAACTCTAACTACTGGCCACTGGAGCAACAGCTCCAACTGAACATTCTGGACATTGCTGCAGCCTTAACACAGGTATGAGTAATGAATACAGAACAGAGTGACTCAGGACAACAGCATGACCCAGCAGCCTGGGAGCTATGTCAGAAGGAAAGCCAAGAAAGCTCTCCTGAAGCCAACTGCTTATTCACAGTAAAAAAAAAAATGAAGTTTTGGATGAAATAAAGCCATTCACAAATCCAGATTTAAGAGCTGCAGCAGAGTGCAGAAAGCTCATCTACCTCTCCTTGTGTGCCAGTGTATGGGGCTCCAACACCCTCACAGCAGAGGAGATTTTCTGTATGGAAAAAGGGAACCATGAAGTGGTTGTATCCTCCTCCAGCCACGAGATCTAAGACCAAGCCCTCTGACAGGAAGCCAAGTGGCTCTGCAGGGCTTTGTTTCTAAAGACAGCACCTGCTTAACAGCCTGAGCCAGGAGGGGAAGGTGAGGGGACAGGTGAGAGGCCACTGCTGACAGCAGTCCAGGATAATCCTTCCTTCCCAACCCTTCCTCCTGCAGGAAGGGGGGCAGGGTGGATGAGGAGCTGAACTGCAGCTGGGACCCAAACTCAACCTGCTGGATGGGGTTCTGAAACCATCTCCAACTTTCAAGGCACCAGTATCCAGCTGGCTTGAAGAGGCTGGCAGCTCTGTTCTCCAATATTAATTGAACTCTACCATCTGAGCAACTCAGGGAAAAATCCTGCATAGGGTTCAAGGGTTTTCTGCTTTTAGAAAGGGTTTCTGCTTGAAGGAAAGGCTCAAGTTATTGGCTTGTATCAAAATACAGCAAGCCATCATCCATAAGGGAGGTTAAACCAGTAATTTTGCTACAAATCACTTCTTCAACTGCAGAGAGCACAGAGAAAATATGCTTTATAAAGAAAACAAGTTTCTGATCCCACAATCTCAAGCAGATTAAACAGGAACTGTGCCTCAGTTAAAAGCATTCACTCCAGAAATTAATCAACTTAATGAAAAAAAAAAAAGCCTTCATTAAAACCTGCCCAGCTCCTCCCTTCCAGAGACACACACACACAGTGACCAGGAGATGATTACAGAGCTCATGCAGGGCAGCTGATGGAGTCCACGTGGGAAAGCCTCAGCAAAAGATGCTGGAGAGGATTTGTGACCCTCCTGCTATGGTGAGATGAGACATGTTCACTTGCACAGCCAGAGGAGCCACACATGGACACCTTGGCTCCACACTGCATCTGTAAGGACAGGAGAAAAAAAGAGCTTTTTGCTGCCCTTGGACACCAGGACCTCCCTGTCAGCCCTGGGACTGGCAGGAGACACAGCCCACACCCAGATGGACATTGCAGCAAGATCCCACCCTGCTCCTGCTCTGAGGCAGGGACACACCAGAAGAACTGAGAGAGCACTTTCCAACTGATGGAGATTTAGAGCTCAGGAGGGCCCAAAACTGAACCCAGGATTCAAGGTGTGGCCTCACCAGTGCCCAGTCAAAGAGGACAATCCTAGTCCTAGTCCTGCTGCCACATTAGTGCCAACTCAAGCCAGGATGCTGTTGGCCCTCTTGGCTACCTGGGACACAACTAGCTCATCTTCAGCCACTGTCAGCCAACATTCCAAGGTCTTTTTTCCAGTGGGCAGCTTTCTAGCCACTCTGCCCCAAGCCTGGAGGATTCCACCAGGTTGTTGTGACCCAGCACTTGGCCCTGTTGAACCAACCTCATTACCATACCAAAAGCTACAGAAACTCCCTTTTTCAAACTATTTGCAATAGTTTTCAAAGAAAAGTTTCCAGGCTCTTTGTCCTGACATCAATCCTCACCATGCTGACATAGCCTGTCTCTCCCAGCCCAGGAAGCCATGCTGGAGAAAGGGTTGCTCTGTGGACCCTGGATCCTCCCACACCTTACTGTAAGTCCCTGTCTCCCTGAGCCCCTGGCACAGACCCTGCTCCTACACAGATCCAGCCAGCACAGAGAACCCATCAGGCCAGTGACACCACAGAGGGACACCCACCATGGGGACGTTCAGCTGGCACAACTAAAGCTCCAGATGGGGCTTGGAGACCCCCAGCCCAGAAAGCAGCTTTGCTGTGCTCGCAAAGGGAGTTGTTAAGCCCTTTGGTGGATACAAATCTCCTTTGGCAGCTGAAGTTACAGCTCACATAAGCAGATCGCGTTCTTGGGCATCTGGGCAGCTCGTGTGCAGTTAGAAATAGCACAATGTATGGCCTGCTGGCATCTCCAGAGAACACACCCAGGAGCAGGGAGGGAGATGGCCAAGAAGAAGCAGCATGGGTGTCTCCAAAGGCAGTCACAGTGGTCACAAGCCAGGAAGAGGGAGATCAGCAGGATGCCACCAGATGTGTGGCTCCAGACAGCCAGCACCGGGGCACACAACCACCCAACGCAGTCTGCTGTGGACTTGTTCTCCTACTTTGTATTACTATGCAGAGACACTGACTCCAAGCTGCTTGGAGGAAGACTGAGAAACAGCAATTAAGTTGGAAGCTTGGTTTTAGCTGACTGAACCATCCAGAAACCACACCGAGAACAATCTCAAGCATTCATCTTCTGGGCTGAAATATTTCAGGTAAGCAGCCAGGTGCTCTTCAGAGTTTACCTATCACCACCCCAGCTTTACATACAGCCACATAGCCTTTTTGTGCCACTGGCAGAGCAGAAGAGAAGAAGTAGAGGGAAAAATAAGAGTGATTTATGCTGCTTCACACACTGCTGGCAAGCAGTGCTGGCTACATGCACATACAAAGCCCTGAACATCTTTGAAGATGAAGTCATAACCCAACGTTCCAAATTTTACATTAGAGCTTACTATATATAGCAAGCATGCAACAGGCCTTGATTCTGCTGCACACAGTAGCAGCCTGCTCTCCTGGGATGAGTGGCTAGAGGGACTGAAACCCAGGCTCTACTAAGCTAACAGCAGTAAAGTTAAAACGTTTCCGAACTGAATGGTTCCACGGCCACAGCTTGGGGCTAGAGAAGATAAAGAGAGGGAGGAGGAATAAAGGATTCTCCAGACTGACAAAGCAAATCAATGTGCACATTGTAAACTTGTTTCATCCAGAGATGTAGATGAAAATCTACCAGCAGTTTTTATTGCATGAAAGGACTGTGGGCAGGGAGGGGGAATCTGTCCTGAGGAAGCCTTCAGGAGGACCACAGAGCAGAGAGGGATTTGTCCTGAGGAGCCACTCGAGGACAACTGAGGAGAACAAGAGACCCAGCCTTGTGGCACTGCAGGATTTGCTCAGTCATACCTAGAGCCCTGTACCTGCATGGCCCAACATGCTCACTGTGGAGTAAGGGGCTGGAGAAACACATGCTCCTTGCAAAGCCCCTGATGCCACCACGTGATGTGCTCCCTGGAGCAGGAACAGAGTGGCTGTAGGCTGTCTCCCCCCGTCCCGTGCCCCAGCCTGTTGCAGAGCCAGACCTGTGGCCCTATCCACTGCTTGTCCCCAACACCACGTGCATGATGTGGCAGCAGCCCTGAAGGGTCTGTCCTAGGACCAGGAGCGTGCCAGCACGCTGCATCCGATGCCCTTTGGTGGCTGGACACAATGCCCCTGGTATGTCAGCAAACCTGCTGTTACAGAACCAGAAAGGAGCTGGGCTGCTCATCACCCTGGAAGGTGTTTGACTCAAGGTACCTGAAGTTCATACAGCTGTAAGTTTAAATATCTTATCATGGAAGTGAACAGAGAAGAAAATGCATAAGCAAAAAGAAATTTTCTTATTCTCAAGACAAAAAGTCAAGCTAGGAATGCCAAATCCTGCAGAATCAGCTCTTGAAGGAAGTCCTGCACATAGACCTACTGCCCCTGCTGAGACACACGTGCTTGGCATGCCACACACAACACCTGGGAGAAGAGACCAACCTCCACTTGGCTCCAACCTCCTCTCAGGGAGCTGCAGAGTGAAAAGGTCTCCCCTGAGCCTCCTCTTCTCCAGGCTAACCAAGCCCAGTTCCCTCAGCTGCTCCTCACAACACCTGTGCTCTAGACTCTCCACCACCTTTTGGACATTCTCTAGCACCAAAATGTTCTTCTTGGAGTGAGGAGCCCAAAACTGAACCCAGTTGAGGCCTCACCAGTACTGACGGCAGGAGGACAATCCCTGCCCTAGTCCTGCTGAGGTATGTGAAAGATGTGTAGCTGTGGTGCTGAGGGCCATGGTTTAGTGGTGACCTGGCAGTGCTGGGTTAACAGTTGGACTGGATGATCTTAAAGGTCTTTTCCAACCTAAACAATTCCATGATTCTATGATTTCTGAGAAGACTTTCTGACTGAAACAACTCTGGAGACAAGAGTCCTGAAGGAGAAATGGGTGATGGATGATGCGTCCAACAAGGTCCTCAGCACAGCCTCATAGGTAGTGACATCCATCAGGATGGTCTGGCAGGATGGATGCCCCATGCACATCAGAAGCTCAGCTGTGTGGGCAGCCACCACTGCTGCCACTGCTTCCTACTGAGAGAGGACCTTATGAATAGCTAAAGGGTGGGGGCAAGAGGAGGCAACATAATGTGGGTGACCTACTGGAGCAGGGTGGGGCTGGACTGGATCATCTCCAGAGGTCTCTTCCAGTCCCTACTGTGCTGTGATGCTGTGACACAATCCATTATCCTGGCACCACCAGAGTGTTGGGTCTGGCCACAACCACCTACTGCTATCAGCAGAGGCTGGTGGTCAGAAAAGCATGACTATTGGAGGTGAGCCAGTATCTGGTGCTTCAAAAGCAGTTAAGAACACTTCTCCAAGCACCCAGCTCCAGCAGGGCCATCTCTGCAGCATGGGCAGCGTGCACAGCACCTGACACACAAGCAGAAGCTACAAAGCAGCATGAGAAGATGCTGAGTGGGGATTTTTCTCCTGGCACTACTCTAAACCAAGAATGTCATGCCAGTCTGAGTTCTGGGGGTTGCTAGTCTGCCTGCTGTTTTTCCAGAAACCCTGGGTTTTTATTCAGTTAGTGGTGGCTTTATTAAAGTATTTCTTCTGCAAAAGAAAGGACAATGAGAGAAGAATAAAAATGTGAAATGACCACAGCAGCTTTTCCAGTAACTGCACTCCATGCTCTGCAGAACAGCATCATGTACCAGAAGACAGCTTCACAACACTAAGTGCCACCAGTCACAACCTTCTGCTGTGCCCAGGATCAGCAAAGTGCTGCTGCTGAAGGTCTCTCCCTGACTCCTGCTCTTGTCCCCTGCTAACCATCACAAGCCCTGGCACAGCTGCCAGGGAAGCCACAGCACAGTGGGTTGGACAGCAGCAAGGTGCAGTATTGCCACTCTTGATGCCTGTTTTGAAATTACTTCAACAGATCTAAGGCTGCACTGCCTTCAGAAGATGTAAAAGCTGCCAAGTATTTAACTTCAGCTCAAGTGCCATTGTGGTCCTAGGGCTTGGAATTGCAAACATTAGTGAAAACTTCAGTCACACCCTTCAGGAGAGAACAGTCCATGAGCAACTGATGGGAACACCTCAGCTCTACCTCAGGGAAGTTCAAGGAAAGCAGTGACATTCAAATCTACTGAATGGAGAGGAGGAGGCACAGGGCAGCCCTCTGAAATAAGGAGTTGTTGCACAGGTGCTGTACCAAACCCCCGCTCTGACCAGGAGCCGATGTAAACATGATGTGGAACATGGGAAGTTGTTTTGTTCTGATTGACTGCAGTTGTGTATCCAGCTATCATGTCATCTCCAGACAGACACTGGGCTGGAAGCTCACCTCAGACACAGCTAAGGCAGAACACCACCTGTGGGAAACCAGCTGAAGGAGGCCAGTAAAATGGTGATAATGCAGCAAGTGTATCTATATACCAACATACACATGCAGAGCTCTGGTCAGAGTACAGAGGGAAGGGAGGGTCTGGCCTAAGCTAGGCCATTCCAACATTTTCTTCTTATCTTTCTCAACATGTTCTTCTTCTCCCTAGTTTACAGACCTGCTCCACCCCTCCTGCTCTGAACCTATAGCTCTGATACCCACTGTGTCTGCAACGACCCAGGTCTTCTCAGGAGCAAGGCCTTTGTCACGTTAACAGGTGAGACCCTGACCTTCCCAAAGCCTTGCTCTACAGCCCTTCACCTGACACTCCTGGCCAGGTGCCACCATCAGCACCACAGCTGCAGTGCTCCTACTGGTAAGGCCTTAGGCTAGCATGTGACTGGGCAAGCATCCTCCCACTTTTGACTTCCAGGTCTGGCCTCTGAGCTCCTCTTGACTGACTGGCATGGCCAGATGACTGCTCTGAAGCATTAAGTGCTTCTCCACCCTGACCCTCCTCCTGCCCAGAAGCCACCAGATGTGGCACACCAGAGCTCACAACAGCAAAGACAGCTGTCAGGAATGGTGACAACATTGTTCTGCTCATACATATACATGCAGTGAAGACAGTTCAGAAGGAGGATGAAGCTTTGCTGCTCCTCTACATGGAGCACTGTTCACACAGTACAAATGGATTTTGACCACGATTCTTTCACTGGTGAGGACAGCACAGCCTGGGCATCAGGTTTGTTTATACTCCAGATCTAGCTAACAGGAATTTGTGTCCAGTCCAAACACTCTTGATATAATAAAGTCTATAGCCAGAGTTAGGCAGCGTTTGAAGGGGTGAGAGATCAAGGAAGAAGCTGCAATGCAGTTCTTTGTTTTGACTTGCTCGAGCATCCAGTTGTCCAGACACCTTGAGCACACTGCACCAACATGCCAGGCACTGATTCATTACTTCAGCCAGGCTTGCTGTGATGGAGTAACAAGTCAAGTACAGCAGGTCCTCCATCACTCTCAAATAAGTGGTGAAATCCTGTAACAGAGGGTACAAAAAGCATCCCTTCTCCTCCTCTGGATTACATGAGCACTGACCATCGCAGTCCCGCTGCACTGCAACAGCTCAGGCAACAGAGAGCCTACAGCAGGAATAGCACAAGCTTGGTTACAGACAACCGTTCTACCATAGAATGCATTGAGTTGGAAGGGACATCCTAAAGGTCACCTAGTCCAACCCCCCTGCAGTCAGCAGGGACATATGCAACTAGATCAACTTGCTCAGACCCCCAAGGTCCAACCTGACCTGGAGTGGTTCCAGGGATGAGACATCTCCCACCTCTCTGGGCAACCTGGGACAGGGTTTCACCACCCTCAGGGGAAACCATTCCTTCCTTCTCTCTAGTCTCAATCTCCTCTTTCAGTTTCAAACCATCACCCCTTGTCCTGTCACAACAGGCCCTGCTCAAAAGTCTGTCCCCATCTTTCTGATAGGCCCTTGAAGTACTGGGAGGCTGCAGTAAGGTCTCCCTGGAGCCAAAGAGCATGAAGAAAGAGCAGAAGAATCCAGGGGACAACATAATGAACCAGACTGTATAAAGCAAGACCTTTGACAAGAAAACTCTTCCTAACGATTAGTTATGGTTTTCAGACAAAGAGTTAATCCCTTTCCTTGTTTAACAGTATGACAGATGACAACTTGCCTAGACAGTGATGACTGGAAGGCTGCAAAGACTCAAGATCTTACTCAAGCTGCTGGATTTTTCCCATGGACTGCACTGAGGGCAGTGCAGTTGGAAGCATCCCCTGAAATTACAGATGTAATCCTATTCCTAGTCACGCCACATCCTGTATCTTTAGGTACCAAATAGTCATCCAGGGCAAAGTTTTGACTGTTTGATGAGAAGGGGAGTCCTGTCCCCTCCACCCTTGCAATCAGCAAAAGGAAAACATGGAGGCATTCCAAAGAATCAGTTCCCATGTTCACATTCTCACCTTATATTGTCAAACAAAGAGGTTGCAGGTGAAGCCCAAATGAATTTAATTTGATGATCCAGCCATTCCCCAGCAACCCACTGACATTTCAGTCACAAGACAAACCTCCTGCACTGCCAACAGTACTGAAATAGTGTTCCCCAGTTAGAGACAGTTTTTGGTACTATCATTTTGAAGAGCCATAAAGGAAGTGCCCTCCTATGAAATCTATACCAGAGGGGTGAGAGAAACCACAGGGGAGCAAAGGGCCCCCAAGGCCTTTGACTGTCATCAGTAGCTGTTGGGCATCAGTAACTAGGTATGATCAAAACAACTTCAATTCCAAGAAGAGTTTTAGTTCTTTGAATCAAAAGACACTTTAGCAAAATTTAAAGTCTGGGAGCTCTTAGCCCTCCAGACACACAGGATCAGTTTTGACACAAATGAAGCATCCTCACTACTCACCACATCCCAGCTGTACATGGCATCAACACGACTACAACGCTGTTAGTCCTTTCCACAAGGGATACTTGCCTCCTCACGATGGCAGCTGTGCTGCTCTCCCTTCTGGGAGGAGGGGCTCCAATTCCCAAGGATCCCCCCAAAAGGTTTGAGCTATAGGTTCTTACCCCCTCTGAAATTACCATCACCAGCTAACAGCCAGGTATTTAACAACCATCAACCTCCGTTTCCACAGAAAAACAAATGCAAGCAAAGAGTGGCACAGAGATTAGAAACCACATGGAGCTTTGTCCATGGGAAGCATTAGTCCAGCGAGCACTCACCTGATACTGGAGGCAAAGTTATGTCTCAAACTGTGTTAAGAGATCTCTTATTTCTGGAGTCAGGTGCTCTACTGCCTTTGCAGCCTCTGTGATCGCTTTCCGATACATCCCTTTCTTCTTGCGGTTAAATCTCAGTTTGAAAAACTCCGAGAAAGGAGAGAGTTTTGAAACAGATAAGAATGAAGTCGTTGGAGAACCAAACCATGACACTTTTGCTTCTCGCCAGGAAGGCTCCCCATTTTCCTTCTGGCTAAGGTTTATGTCAAGAACACGTGCTGGCCACCATGGAAACCCATGGATCTTACCCCAAACGATATCCCCCACTGAAACAGTCCTTCCATCTTCTGTGACACATTTAGACACACTCTGGGTATGAAGCCTAACTGTCAGTGGCGGCACAATTTTACGCTCATCTTTTGAAGATGAAGAGACAGACGCATCATCACCAGGCAAAAAGTCACACATTTCTGGTGATGTCACTTCTGAACTAGAAGACTTGGATTCATCTAGACTGTCATTACTACACACCGATAAACTAGAAGAATCTGCTTTTCTTTTGCGGTAATTCATAAGGAAAGCCAAGTTATCATGTCCATCTTTACCTTGGGGGAACCTTTTAAAGTCATCATCTTCGCCTGAGCTTCCTGAAGACATCTCAGCTAAACCTCTGTCTGTGGATTCATCGTTGTAGAAGGTGCCAGGGTTGGACTCCCTGCTGTTCTGAAGGACGTTTATCTCATCGATAAGCTCTGCCTTGTAAATTGAAACACTCTGACCGTCGTTGATGCGATGAGGCTTCAGCCGTATCTTTGGGGGCGGGACATCCGTGCTGGAATGCACCGGCCGCGTCAGCTTCAGCTTTGGAATGGAAGCAAGCTGGCTGCCTGCTGACTTGTCCATTAAACATTTGGTTTCTCGACACCGCTCAGAGTCTCTGCTCTCCTCTTGGTCCTCCCCTCCGTTCTGCAGCATTCGTTCTGGACAAAAGGGTTTGACGGAGCCATGAACCCGCGAAGGGATCTTGACAACTTCTCCTTTCCCCTGTGGAGTGCTGTAGGATATCTTTATAACGGGCGTTCGATGCAGGAGCTCCCCAGAGAACTTGTCGTCCTCCCTCTTCTCTCTCTTGTTCCTCTTCTCCACGTAGTCAGAGTCGCCGTGCTTCTTCTGCTCCTTGTCCTGAGTGCTCAGCTTCCTCCTGGTCTTAGCGTTCTGCCTGGCCGCGGTCGTGTCCTCGGGGTTCAAGGTGTTCTTGCACTTCTCACAGAGCACCTGCCGCGGCCGCAGCCTGATAGTGCTCATGATAAGCCTTCCCGGGTCTCGATTGCGTGACAAACGCCTCCTCGTCCTCTTTATAGTCCGTGGTGGCGGCTGAGGAACCCACTGGTTGTACGTGTGCCGCAGCCAGAGCGGCCGGGGAAAGGGAGCTCCCTCGAAGTAAGGGGGATAGGGAGGAAGGCTGCCTGGTGGAGGGGCAGGCAGCAGTGGGGGGACCTGCTCGTCTCCGGCTCCTCTGAGAGGCCTTTCCCCGGCAGGATGCGGCTCTGTCTCGCCCTGCGCAGCACCTCTGCCATCAGTGACCCCATTAGCGTGAGCGGCAGCAGGAGGGTCCTCGTGCTTGGGAAAGGAGGATGGGAGGCAAAACAATCCGGACCTAAAATGGGGTGAGAAGGACAGGGAGGGAAACAGACCAAGAGTCAGGGTGTTTGAAAGGTGTTTGCAGTCTCTGGGAAGAGTGCACATAACAAACATGTTACCTTCTTTCAAAAAGTAACAAACCCAAACAAATCAACCCAAAACACTCCTCCCACAACTCAACATACCAAGAAAGCAACAATTCCCCTGGACTTCTGTAAGACAAGGCAGCCAGTTCTGCCACTGAAAAAAATAACAGCATGTCAACACTTACGAAAGGTGTCCTGCCCTTCTGCCACACAAGGCATGGAGATCAAAACCTCTGCTCCCAGGAACTCATAGCACAAAGTTTTGCTCTAAGAAGTCTGAAGTTTTATCAGGTGAACCACTTTATTTTACCAGCAGGTTGGTAAAGCCCCGAGGAGGGCTGTGAAACAGGTTACAAAAGCCTTCTGGGAGCTACTGAACTTCCTCTCTTCACACTGTACTTGCATGGCTCACGTTCCAAGCTTCAGCCCAAAACTGAACATCCTGACTTGGATGGATAACGTGCACTTTCAAGCCAAGGGTCACTAGTACACAGCTCTGCTCCTCTGCCCCCAGTCTCTCCATATAGGACTTTATTTCTTAAAGTAAGGACTACACTACTACTGCTGGACAGCAAGATAAAGAGGGATGATTTATGACTCATCAATGCCAAGTTTCACTTCAGGATACCACGGTCCAGATACAGTATCTCACACAGATACTGGTGAAAATAAATCCTCTGAAACCAAAACTCACAACTGCAATTCATGTCTCTGCGTTGCTGCACCAGAATTTATGCCCTTGGCCTGACATTAGAATTATGCTAACAGAGCACTTGGACAAATATTTGCCCTGAAACACTGACTCAGAATGGGTAGCATTTGCTGTCTTGGCTTTCCAGAGAGAGAGTACACCAAAGTGAAGTGTTTCAGCTTTTTTTAGTGATAACAGGATGCTGTATAGGTGAGTCACAAAGAAGCCCCAAAGAGACAGAGAACAGTTAGTGGTCAGACACCAGCTGTAGTTTAGGATGCTACGTTCTCCACTGACCTTCTCACCAGTCATCACCTTCCTTCCAACCACTAGCAGGTGAGGTGTTTCACAGAACATTTGGGTGGGAAGGGACCTTTAAAGGTCATGTAGTCCAACTGCAGGGACACCTTCATTTAGATCAGGTTGCTTACAGCAGCCTGAAGTACTGCAAGGCTGCAGTAAGGTCTCCCCCCTGGAGCCTTCTCTTCTCCAGGCTTAACAACCCTAACTCTCCCAGTCTGTCCTCACAGCAGAAGGGTTCCAGCTTTTGGAGCATTTTTGTGGCCTCCTCTGGACCCACTCCAACAGGTCTATGCCTTTCTTAAGCTCAGTTTCTTGGCGGTGTTACAGAGAGAAGGACTTTGCCAACCATGATGTCGAATTAGTCTGATGTTGGTACCAGCTCACTGCCCTTCTCTGAAATAAAGAAAACACTGAGTTATGTGGACTCTGAAAAGTCCTCTCCCATTACTGAAAGAGTAAGAGTGCAAGAACTTGCTGCTTAGATGACTGGTGAGTTTAACTGGGAAGCTCCTACTTCGAATTCCAGCAAGCCAGGAGATTAAGCTGATGAAACCACATAACTTGGAACAAAATGTTTTTGTTCCAAGAATTGTTTTGTTTTGTTTTTAAACAGGGACAACTAAGAATGTAGGTGTCTTTTAAATGACAACCAAGGAAGCAAGTACAGTTTGTACAGCCAAAGATGTCAGCATCATTCATAAAACAATTGGAAGCAATAGCACTTCCAAAGCTCTGGCTATAAATTTTGGTTATTTCATGCAGTGAGTTTGTGTAATTTGGTCACACCAGAAAGCCATACAAGTCTTTTGTTCTTCACATGGACCCCAGCCCAGCTGCCTCTGCTCCTGCAGGACAGGCCAGGTCCTGCCTGCTGTCCACAGCCAGGCTCTGAGCAGGCAGGTCACAGAATCCCAGAATGTTAGGAGCTGGAAGGGACCCTGAAAGATTATCTAGTCCAACCCCCCTGCCACAGCAGGATTCCCTAGACCAGGTCACACAGAAGCGCTTCCAGACAGGTTTGGAAACTCTGCAGAGAAGGAGACTCCCCACCCTCTCTGGGCAGTCTGTGCCTGTACTCTAGCACCTCAACTGGGAAAACATTTGGTCTTGTCTTCACATGGAACCTCCTGTGCTTCAGCTTACAGCCATTGCCCCTTGCCCTGTCACTGAGCTTCACTGCGAAGAGCCTGACCCCATCCTCCTGACACCCACCCTTCACATATTTAAAAGCATAGATGAGGTCACCCCTTAGTCTCCTCCAAGCTAAAGAGCCCCAGCTCCCTCAGCCTTTCCTCAGAAGGAAGATGTTCCAGCCCCTTCATCATCTTGGCGGCTCTGTTCTAGACTCCTTCCAGTAGTTCCCTATCCTTGTTAAACTGAGGGGCCCAGAACTGGACACAATATTCCAGATGTGGCCTCACCAGGGTAGAGTAAAGGGGAGAAGAACCTCTCTTGACCTACTAACCTCACCCCTTCTAATACACCCCAGAATCCCATTGGCCCTCCTGGCCACAAGAGCACACTGCTGGCTCGTGCTCATCCTTCCATCTACCAGGACCCCCAGGTCCCTTTCCCTTCACTGCTCTCCAACAGCTCAGTCCCCAAGTTCCACCTTGCCATGGGAACGTGCTCCAGCAGACCCTGAACCCCACAGCAAGGGTCAATGCCCTCCCCAGGGAGCAGAGTGGGGCAAGGAGTGAGCATGCCTGTGCTTAAGTACCTGGCACTGCATGGCCCTGCACTAGGGCAGGCCTGAACCTTGTGACAAGCTCTTTGGAGAAGGGCAGGGGCTGTGAAGCCATTATAACCTGAAACCTTCTAGGCTGAGGTGCTGCCATTCTGGACTTGGTACAAAAGTCCAAGGAAAAAAGCCCCAGACAGGGAATCCTCAACCAGAATCAACCATCACCATTGTGCCAGGGCATGAGTTCAGCAGCTCTTCAGCCCAAAGATGGAACAGCACCAGCAGTATGAAAGCAGTGCAGGGGAGGCCACAGAATGATCTGAGGGCTGGAACCCTTCTGCTGTGAGGACAGGCTGAGGGAGTTGGGGTTGTTCAGTCTGGAGAAGAGAAGGCTCCAGGGAAACCTCACTTCAGCCTTGCAGGACAAGGGCTGATGGTTTGAAACTGAAAGAGGAGATTGAGACTAGAGAGAAGGAAGACATGTTTTCCCCTGAGGGTGGTGAGAACCTGGCCTGGGTTGCCCAGAGAGGTGGGAGATGTCCCACCCCTGAAACCATTCCAGGTCAGGCTGGACCCTGGGGTTCTGAGCAACCCGATCTAGTTGCAGATGTCCCTGCTGACTGCAGGGGGTTGGACTAGATGACCTTTAAACCAGATGACCTTTGGAATGTCCCTTCCCACCCAAACCATTCTACGATTCTATGCCTCTATAAAAAACACCACCTGGCCTGTCTGAGGGATTACAGGAACTGCCAGGCTGAACAACAAAGCAGCTTATAGCTCCCACAGGGCCAGGTAGAGATCTGTCAGGGAGGGCCATGGCCAGGCAGGGAGAGATGAGCTCCACAAATCCTGCTGCAGCAGGACTAGTCCTATGCTGGTGCTGATGGCTCACCACTGCATCCAACACCACCAGGGCGAGCCATGCTCTGTAGAGCCACAGCTCAGGGTGCTGAGAACTGCAAGATACGGTGTGCTGACTGTGGGGCTAAGTCCTTCCTGCCTGGTTCTGGCCTTGGGATCCCACAGAAGAGTGGCTCACACACATCCTTGACTTGGGGAGATTCAACAGGGCATCCAGCACCTTCTGTGCTCCCTGAACTGAGAGCTCTAACAGGCAGACAGCAAGGGCAGCCATGCTAAATGTTAGCCCTGCAGCTCCTCCAGCCAGGTCACCAGGAACCTGTGTGTGTCTGTCTGCCATGAGGTCACCACACAGGTGGCCCTGGCATACCACCACAGCCAGGGCATGCAGGTGATGGACATGCTTTCCCCCAAAGGGCCTCTAGTTTTCTTCCTTCACACTGGAAGCGTCTTCAAAGGCTGAGAGAGAAGTTTTGCTGAGGAATCATCCCTTCTCCAGCCTGCTTAACCATAGCAGTGCTGAGCAGAGGCAAGAGTTCTGCCTTGCCTTGTCCACCCCTCCACGAGGCTGCGCTTCCCAGGTGCAGGGGCAAGGACAACAGCTCCAGAGGTGCCACACACTGCTCTCTCTTATCTTGTCACTGTTATCAGCAGCCAGCAGCAGCACCTGTTCAGCACTAGTGAACAAACACCAACACCCAAGGCTGCGTTCAGGCTCTCCATCCCCCCTCACTGTGTGCTCCTGGTGGGGATGTGCTGAGAGACCAAGCTCCTTCAGGTTCCTTCAGGCTCCTCCAGGCTCCCCCAGCTGTGGGAAGATCAACTAGAAGCAATTAAGCCTGCCCTTGGAGAGCACGAGCCAGCTGCCACCCCCTCACCCAGCCTGCAGCCTCCTTCCACGCAGGCACAGCTTCTCCTAAGAGGATTTCTCTCCAGTGTCCTTCCACCCACTGCAGAATGAGACACGCTTCATCTGACACGCTTCGCTTTCCCAGAGCTCGATCTACCACAGGGAAAAACACCAATTCCAGAAGCCTTCCTTGCATCCCCCAGACTTCTCTGCACAAATCTGGATGTAGCTGATATATTTCTTCTGCAGTCTACTTACTGCCTGTATTTCTACTACCTACTTACCTGATGCTGCATATCTAAACCCATCCAACGTGCCTGAGTTGCAGGTTAGGGGCACGAGTGCATGTGTGTCTGTTACAAGGAGCAGGAGATGCTGCAGGATTAGACTGCACCGTTTGTGATCCCGCTTTCTAGGGCAGACACAGCCAAATGGACTAAGTCACCTCAAAAATCCAGTCTCATTTTGGAACAGAAGACACTGACCTCCTATTTATACTCATGGATAAGCAAAAAATAACTCATTGTAAGTTCAGTTGCAACAAAATTGCCAAGTCTTGTTAGCAAAACCACCCTAGCTGCAGTCAGAATGCATTTAGATCTCCTCATGAGCATGGATGCTATGCAGCTTACTGTCTAGAAGAGCAAATTTATGGGAAGCAGGTAGCTTCCAGTCACTCCATGAGGAGTACTGGTGCCTGCTGCATGCTGTCGAGGCTGTGGTCACACAGGGATGTCTGTAGGAAGGCAAAACCCATTTTTTTCTTCAAATAAGCTACTGGAAGAGCCTTCCACAGCTACTGGAAAAGTCAGACAGGCATTTTCACCTACATCTCACTGTTCCCAAAGGCAGAGGGGAGGAGTCAGGTAGAAGGCAGGCTCCCGCCCACAGCCCACACAAGCTGCCTGCAGGCTGAGCCTCTGCAAAGCCAGGCAGGTGGTTTTGGGTTCAAACCTGTGCCTCATTCTTTGTAGCTAAGATAACAGGAGTCCATTGGCCAGGACCTGGGTGGAGAGGGAGCTCCTGGCTGCCTGAGTCGAAGGCCCGCCTCCTGCTTAGCCGTCTGTGTCACCTGCTGTGTTTTAGGAGAAACAGACCAGATTCATTCTCTGTGTAATGCTAAACCCAGTCTAGAACATACTAGAAGGCTGAAGAGCAACCACACAGGCTTCCTCTCTCTTTCTGTAGAGGTGAAACAACCCACTTCAGCTGTTCCTCTCCTGCCAGTCCTGTCCCACTGCTCACAGACCCACCTCTCCAGTGGGATGCCCAGGAAGTACAGGCAGAGCAACCCCACACAGGGCACAGGCCATCAAGACATCACTCCATCAGCAGGGCAGTGGGGAGGAGAAAACATCTCTGCCAAGTCTCTGCTTAGGAGCCTTCAAAGTTCAGCACCAAGCTGACAAATTCCTACTGCCTTTGAGACATACCTTGACCTTCACCTCCCAACCACTAGCAGACTAACTCCTGTATTCTACTGTTCATGTGATGAGCAAGATCTCTTCTTCCTTCCGCATCCCAAATTCAGGTTGCTGCTGTGGAGGAGGTGATTTCAGCCTGCTCTCCACACTTACCTGAAGTCACTAAGGACCACCAGGAGCCAGGTGTTTGCCTTATGTATGACACTTCCTTCCTGTTGACCAGCCACAAGCAGAGGCTGTGGCTCTCTACCACATGTCTTACTACGGTCATCACAGGCTGGTCAGGCCGGAGCTGGAGACCAGCAGTTGGGATGCAGCCCCAGCAGCTGCTCTGCTGTCAAGTTCTGCATAGCACCCAAAGTAAGGAAACCTCTTGGCCCACTGCCTGGGCCCCAGTGCTGCAAGAGACTTGTGGAAGCTAAGAAGATCCCTCCCAGGGCTCCTGGAGAGACAGGCAGGCTGTGCTCCTCCTGCATCATGGCCCTAAAGCGAAGACTAAAAGGCAGTTTCAGGTGGCACCCAGGACTGCTTTTCCTCCTGTGTCTCTACCTGAAGCAGCATGACCATACCAACGGGTTATGGAACTGGACCACTCAAAGATTTTAGCTTCCAGTACAGCAAGGGAGCAGCAATCCCATCTCTGTGGAACCTCAGGGGCAGGTGGGCTCACCCAAAGACCACCTTTTGCCTCAGACAAATCTGATCATTAAAGATGACAATTACTGAGGCTGGTGGGAGGAGATGGGGCAGCTGTTCTGCTCAGGAGTTAAAACACATCAACAATATGCCTTCTGTCTGCCTTCCCTGCTTCACTTCAGGTCACAAAGGAGGATGCTGGACCAGGACCCCCACCAGAGGCCCAGGCAGCCCCTGGCTGAGTCACAGGTTGATGGGATGGCAGTGGAATGAGCACCAACCTTTGGAGACAACTCCACCACTCAGGTGCTCATGGGTCATCTGTTGCCCTCCCACCCCAGCAGAGATCACTGTCACCAGTGACCAGGTCAGCACCAGAAGCACTTTAATGCCTGAAAGGAAACACTTGGCTGGTCCTTCCTTGGATCCACTGAGGGCAGAGGAGGCAAAAAGAAGAAGAAAAAAAAATCATGGAGAAAGGTTAGAGAAAGGAAAAACCCAGCTTAAAAAAGTGCACATAGTCACTAAGGAGAAAGATAACTGGAATGTGATGACAAAAAGAGCTGGCTCTGGGAAGGGACTGAAGAGCTGCCCACTGCTCGCTGTTTTGGCTGGAACCAGACACCAGGCAGGGTTATAGACTCCTCAAAGAGTCAGAGGCCTGAATACTTCTGAAAATCTGGCTCCAGTTTTCTGGGATAGCCACATGAAACTAAATAAACTATGAAAATCTGGTTCAGAAGTCTTGCTTCATCCACCTCCTAATAAGAATCATCCCTGCCCAGCACTAACCTGACAATCCATTTACTGAGCAGGCAGAAACCAAACCACTCTTGTAAGCTGTAGCACGTAACTGCTGGGCGGCTTTGGTGTGCTCGTCCTTGGGACAAGCTGCACCTACCACCAGGGCGTTTAAAGGTGCTCTAGAAGTTAGTATTGCTTTGAAGCAAAGCATCCACTGCGAGAGCGTTTCCCCATCCCATGTTTTTAGAAAACAGGCCTCTCATGACCTTCATTTCGCGACGTGCCCTTCTCCGTTTCGGAGGGGACCGTGACCTCTCTGGAGCCACAGTGACACATCCACGCAGAGACAGGCCCACGGGGCTCTGCTGCTGCCACAGCCAAACACGAGAACAGAGGGAGGGTGCCCCAAGATCCCCCCAGAAATGACCGTCCGGAACAGCAGAGCCGCCGGCACGGAGGGGACTAAAAGGGTCACAAGGCGACAGGGACCTCCGGGGTGGGTCAGAGCCGCGGTGCCGCGTCAGAGAGAAGAGANCTCAGCACAGAGGGTCCCGCGGGGCGGCCCGGCCTCCGGTACCGACACCTCCGCGGACAGGGCCCCGCTCTGGAGCCCGCTTTGTTCCCGCCGGGGCAAACAAAGGGGCGAGGGGGCAGAGCGGCCCGGTCCCGGTTCCGTCCCCCCCCCGCTTC